>JBBPDB010000019.1:2715534-2750394 GCA_037974465.1 Brachypetersius altus | reverse complement strand
AGAGAGAGAGAGAGAGAGAGAGAGAGAGAGAGAGAGAGAGAGAGAGAGAGAGAGAGAGAGAAATAGAAAGAGAGAAAGAAAGAGTGAAACAATAGCAACAACAGGATTTTCAAAATCCTATTCTGTGGCAAATACATCTACTCTGTTAGCATAACACAGTGGCGTCAGGCTGCTTGAGGGCCACAGCACGCCAGAGCTCAGCATACTACTTCATTAAACCCACCTGATTCAACCAGCTTATTCCAAAGGCTTCCAGGAGCTAAAGTGGGTGCGTTAGAAGAATGAAAACATCACACTCTGCAGGGTCATGCTCCTCAGGCTAGTAACTCACATGCCAACAGGTACAGATAGATGTAACAGGGCAGAGAAATGAAACCTTCGGGAATGGGTGTTACGATAACAGCCTTTGTAGTTCTGATCCCGATAAAAGCTTTATCTTAGCAGTAGAACTTTATATTTGATTTAACATTATATTTCAAATGAAAGCAGTGAACACTACTCTATAACAACATACATCACAATGCCAGCTTAAGGCATTAAAGTTAACTCATAGAGGCGTTAAAATGACTTTAAAAGTATTGAATTACGTTAGCTGTTGCCAAAAGAAAGACAAAAGAAATTTTCTCACTACTGCTCTCTCAAACAGCAAGAAACAGAGCATGTTTCACAATTTTAACTCACTTTTATGTACTAATATATGAAATTAGGGCTGCATGGATCACCGCTAGCATGCACAACACGGTGGGTATATCACTTTATTCCATACAGTACAAAGTAATAGTACAAAGGAAAGTGAGGTACATTTCATAACAGAAGCAGTAGCTGTAATAGTCACCAGCAGCCAAATATCCATATCTTGTGTCGCACTGAAAGTTTCAAGCTTTGAACACTGAGCTGGTGTTACTAGAAGCATGCACAAAATTCTCCAGCGGCATTTGCCACTTGCTTTGCTACTTTGCTGCTTTGCTGTGTGGCTAATGATGTAAAACAAGCTCATCTGATATTTTATCATTGATTTAGAGAATACAGAAGACTAAATAAAGGTTAAGTTTGATTAATGTCAATTGACTATCAAACAAATAGTTGTGTAATAAAAAATGGCCACTGCCCAACATTACCATCAAGAGTTTTAAGTACAAATGACAAGTTTTCTTTATGTGCACCCTGTGTGGCTGTAAAGCCCTCTGTACACTACAGCTGATCTTTAGTTCAGAGAATTGGTCAAGTTAGCTGGTCTGTTTCACTAACAGTGTATTTATTTATGAAGCATTATTTTACTTTGCCAGTACTTAGTAAACATACATAAAAAATTGTTAATCCTAGTCTCATGTTTTCAAAGGCAGTTATGAAAGTACTTGGGAATTGCTGCACATGATTTTATTGTGTAGTTAGTCCCATTTTTTAAATTTGGCTAAATTACTAGAGTATTCAGTAGAACACTGATTGGACAGTAATATGGACAGTGACTTCAGTACATAGTAATATATACATATATAGTCTAGAAACCTCCTGATATAATCAAGCCTTAATATGAAGACATCAAAAAAATCTAATCTCTGACCTTTCTCTCACTCTCTCTCTCATTTCACTCCACATCATACTGTGTATATAATGTGTACGTGACAACATTTATATTTGAATTTGAATTCTCTCTCTCACACACACACACACATACACACATACACACACACACACATGCATCTCTCTCTCAGTTGGGGGGTGAATGTTGTAGAAGGTGGGCTGTGTGGGCCCCCTCGCTTAATCCATGTGGTGCATTCTGCAGGCGCAGAAGAATGCGTCGCCTCTTCGCAGTTTTAAAAATACTGCCCCCTCCATCGCCTGCTGCACAACTGTCAATGAGGAAGGGGGAAAAATTCTTCACCTTATTTTAGCCTGTTCATTGGACCTCAGGTCTAAATCATAACCTAACAACACACCACCCCTTCCCTTATTTCAAGCAGAGGAATTTATAATTGCTGGGTGTAGAAACAGTGTCAGCATCCACAACTGCCACCACCTCTTCCGCTCACTCTCCTGTTCCCGCTCACTTTCAGAGTGGCCGCCGCTCAAACGGGGTATTGTTCACCCCCCTCGGCAGCCTTGAGAGGAGGCTTGCTAAAACACTAAACCAACAGTTGGACATTCCATACATTTTTAATGGCATGGCTGGCTCTTTATTTGTTGTCCTAACCCCGTGGCCCGGCCAGCATGAATGGCTCCATTGGTAGAAGGCGGGCGAGTGAGGGAGCGGTGCACGGAGGAGAGAGAGAGAGAGAGAGAGAGAGAGAGAGGCAGCACCAGCTTTCCCAGAGCGCACTGCAGGATTAGCCTGCTGGCATCATTGTACATGGGAGGAAATCTCCAGGCGAAAATGATAACCTGTGCAAATAGGATGTATTTATAAACACGGGATCCTGCACATGATACCTTCACAGCTGTCTGAGTAACCAAAGCACATATGAGTTTTTGGAAAAGCACTGATCCACATAAGCATCTGTGCAAAGAAAGAGGCCCATTTTACTGTTTTAAGTACAGGGACATCTCTTTTGAGGTGTAGACAACATTTTTACAATACAGCATTTTCAGAATCTTCATGCAAGGCCATGCATTGATTGTTATTTAGGTCTAGGGTTTTTTTGTCCTTTTTTGTGACTGATAATATCCTTGAAAATAATGAGTAGATTAATATAATCAGTGATGATAGCCCTACAACATGAACACATTACTGATGACGTTTTTTCAAGGCATACTAATAAACAAAAATGAGATTCATGGCATGCAGTTGTAAAAAAAAACTTTACATAAATTCACTGTTGAAGTGAAAACACCTGTTTTTTCTAATATAATGCAGTTATAAGACAATTTGTAGCACTTATCCTTATATATAAGCCTAGATAAAGACCTAACATTTTACCATATAAAAATATTTTAGTCCATTAATCGTTTAGACAGATTAAAGTACTGATGAGTGCTGACATCATAACAAAGGGTTAAATGTGTGGGGGTTGGCATCATTCCCAAGGAAGTACTTATGTCAGGTGATCTTTCAGTCTAGCAGTTCTGACGAATAAAAAAGGCCAAATCTGAACAAAATCTTTTATTTAAAATGTTACGTTCTTGCCCACCAGCAAAGAAACGATTAAAAACGTTTTGAAGGGGGAAGGTGCCCCCAAAACTGTGACAAATCATGAAAGTTTCAAGGTTAGTCATTGAAGACAGAAATGACTCACGATAAAAGGCCATATCATTTAGACTTGATTACGCCTAGCCCCTCCTGATAGTGTTGCCATGATGAGGGTAAATAAATACAGCGCTGTTTCTGTTGATTTATATTCTGGAGCCTAATTCCAAACGCAGTAGACCAGCCTATCTTACTAAGATAAATGTAACAGCCCCTATCTACTAATTGATGAACATTCATGTTTGGGCTCAAATGCACTGTTCAGGCCCGTGAGGATTGGCTGGATGCATTTCTTCAAATGCGCTCAAGTGAAACGGATGCTGGCGGCCTAAAAGACAACATATATTGTGCTGTTATAAAAGTATGCAACACAGCTCTCTAAAAAAGGTCACAGGATCCAAACAATTCTCCAAAACAATGTCTTGCTGCCGTCTCTCCTTTCCTCACTCGCCTCCCCACCCCCAGCCGTAAATGCCTCACATCTTGAAATCCTTATAACACTCAAACAACCTGGAGAGCAAACAAAAGATTCTAATCTAATATCCCAGAGATTTCATTCCAAGCCCACATCGGGAGGCCAAGTTGAGTACTCAGATACACACACGTAAAAACACACATACACTCAAAAGACAGCGACAAAGGATAAACACAGGCATGTCAAACACACACTTTCAAATGTTTTACGCAGAACATAATAGGGCTATCACAACTTCATTCAAAATATATTGTGATTGCAATGATTATTTGTTATTTTGTACATTTTCTTACTGGTCCCTCTTACTGAAGGCAACAAAGTAAACAGTGGATATTGCACCCTATAATACTACATAAAATGTTCAGGAATGGGTAGAAAAACATGACAAGAAATTCCATGCTTCAAAGGGTAAAACAATCCTTATTATTTGGCTGGTGATTTTAATGTTATGGCTGATTAGTGTGTACATGTGTTATATATATATACATACAGTTTTCCCCAGCTTTTTGGTTACATTCCAAGAGCACCCGCATATAGTAAAAAAACGTGTTGCTGTGTTTTGCTAAAAAATGCCTGAAAATTTTTATTGTGTAAAATATGCCCCCAGATATGCTCCCAGAACACTTTAATTTCATTTTAAATGCATTACCCTTAAATAAAATGTAAAGGTAAACCCGTATTCTCCTTTATTAATTTAATTTACAGTAATAAAAATGCAGGGCTTTAAGAAGGACAAAACGAAAAATAAGAGAAACACTGAGATGATCCATGGGGTAGATTCTAGTCTGCAGCTGCCACAGACGCTGCAAATGGCAGCAGCAAGGAGAAATAAATAATCAGAATCTGAAAACTTTATTGATCCCGTAGGAAAATGCTTAAAAACCATTAGCATTAGTGATTAGCATTAGCAGCGTGCTGCAAGCCAAAACAAAGACAAAAGAAACGTTGAAATAACTCTCTCTACCAACATGTTTAGACAGGGCACCACTTAATAATACTAAATAAACTGAGGTAACTGTTGGGGGGAGGGGATGGGGGTTACAACACTAAAATACGAAGACAAGACATGGAGCAGTCATGCTACAACATGCTGCAGCAGGCCTCTTCATCTTTTTATGGTGGTTGACAACTTTGAGGTGAGGGATTACTGTATATATATAGGGCTTAAGCTGCAGATGATGTGTTGCCTATTTTATGGCCTACTTAAAATGCATAGAAAGGAGCAGGAATATGGAGTGTAATAATCCATGGTGGTCTGTACTGTAGTACAGTAGAGTGGAGGTAAGCAGCGCAAGCCGCTGTCCTCTAATGACTGATAACTGTGTGTGTTTGTCTAGTTTACACTTGTTATGTAAGGGGAAGAGGAAGCCAGGCTCTCCGGACAGGAACACACACTTGAGGAGAACCCGCGGCCTCTGTGACAGTGCAGCAGTGTGTGTGTGTGTGTGTGTTTGTGTGCATGTATGTGTATTTGTGATAGATGAAAACATGTTCACTCAGGATGTGCAGTATCACACACTCTGTACGCAAAACTCAAAACAAAACATGTCAGGAAAGGTCCATTATCACGACTACCCATACACACACACAAAGGCTAACACATCACCTCTAGGCCACTGGCCTTCTCTTCAACATTCCTCAGCCTCCCCCCATCGTCAAAGGGGCGATTGAGCGGGGCCCAGCGCCCCGGCGCTACAAAACCCAGGCAGGCTTTTTAAAACAGGATGTTTGGCTGAGGCCTTCTTCCCCTCAAATAAACAATCCGCACAACCTGATTTTCTGGAGGCAGGGTGGAAGTACTCGAGTCACATTATTTCCACATCCCGTATCCTGGAGCTCACAAGGTCCTAGGGGAGAGCGGCCAGGCCCATGACTGCCAGGACTGCGGTGGAAACCTGAGGCCCTGTGCCAGGCAAAAGAGAGAGAGAGAGAGAGAGACAGAGACAGAGAGAGAGAGAGAGAGAGAGAAAGAGAGAAAGAGAGAAAGAGAGAAAGAGAAAGAAACAGAGGGAAAGGGAGAGAGACAGAGATAGAGCGGAGTGGGCTGCAGGCCACTGAGATGAGCCAGGGCAGTAAGATAAGAGGAAGATTAAGAGGGTCTCGCATGACCTAGTGATCCCTCTACCAGGCAACTGTGGCCGACTTTAGAATATGGCTGTAATCTGTTATTCCATGAATTTACTACTCTGTGATCTAAACAGATATGCTTTGTCATTATTGTGTCAAAAGAAGCAGGGATGCCCAGTCCTGGTCCTGGCCATCTGCCATTCTAGAGGGTTCAGATCCAGCACATTCTAATTTTGAGATGTCCATGAATGACTTGATGGTCCATGAATAACCTGGATCTGGTTTGTTAGAGCTGAAGTCTTCAATAGAACTGGGCATTTCCGATTTAAAACTCAATTAGTGTTTTATGGGAGCCATATCAATAGAAGTAGTGTACTGACTACAGTAGTATAATGACAACAATATATCCATTTGCAGTGCTACACTGCCAGCTGACCTTGACTAACAGTTTCAGGATGGAAGTGCTCCTTGTACAAAAATAACAGAGAGTTTGGGCGACCTTAACCCAAACCTTGATCTCATAATAAAATCACCACGTTAAGAAGAGGAGCGTGAGGTGACCATGGTGACACTACATCAATGTGGCTCCAAAAATGGATGATTTTAGATTGACTAAATGTAAAATACTATTGCTGTAGTGTTTCTAAAACAGAAATGTTTCAGGATAAAGAAAAACATTTTACACTTTGTAGGGAAATTAATGAAAGTAATTTTGGACCATTTCTGTTGGTCTGAACACAATGTAAAGGGCAGCTGATGGTTTCAAATTATGCAAAATGTTTTTGATAGACTTTCATGAACAATGTTACACAGACAGCTGTGAGAGGCTGAGAAGGATGTGAGAAGATGATACCAGTAGAAGACACTTCCTGCATTAAAATGCAGTGTTCACGTTAAATATATTCCATAGTTCCATAGTATACTGAGGTGTGTCGTAAATGCTAGATCTAGATGATGTCATCCCAACCATCCTAGTATATCTTACTGAGGGACAAAACCTGGCCTGCCCAGTCTTACCATGGCTAATGCTAAATCAAAGTTTCTTATGAGTCTGCGTTCGCAAACCATGTTCTGATAACAAAATTTGAGCAAATAACGATAAAAAAGCATGAAGGCCTTGAGAAAAACTTCACAATACACTCTAGCTATTTCAGATGTCGGTGTACAACCTAATGAGCTCAATTTGAGGGAAAGACATCACATGCCTGTTAAGCCCGCTCAAAATCTATGGATGAAATCTAATCAGTGGTAATCAGCATGGCGTCACATGCTTTGATTACACCGTTAATTGCACTGTGCGCTTCCAAGAGCTCTCTCTCCCTCAAACACACACAAATACAAACTCTCTAAAAGAATGAGCTGAACTTTTGAGGCGGTTCGTGCTGACCTAGGAAGACAAGCATGTGTGTTTATAACTGTCTGTGTATAAAAGAATATTAAAAAAAATTCCAGGCCTAATGTACACATTTTTGCACCGGTTTTCCATGTTCCGCACACGTCTATACACTTGAAGGGGGCCACCAAACTGTGGCAGTACTACGCAAAATAGGGAGAAGACATTAAATCTGCAGCTGATCACCTATTCCCCTCAATTTCTTGAAGCAAGGCAATCTTTGTATAAATATTTGTCCGCTTTGAGTAAATTTGTGTTAGGTTATCAAATTTCTTTAACAATGGCAGCAGTCACAGCTGTTAAGACAAAGGCATGAGCCTCAAAAATGGGTTATGGGCTCATTTCTTTGCATCTTTTAAGATGTGCATTCAATGAGCATGCAGTTAGCGGACGGAGCTATGTGCAGTTTATGTTATAAGCTACAGTCTGAGTGAATCAAACGATAAATTCAGGTGCATACAGCAGTCACATCAAGACACTTTTTGTGCTGAACCTGCAGTTGTATGTACATCTGGGCCTCTGTGTGTGTGTGTATGTGTTTGTGTCTGAGTGACAGAACAGAAAACCTCCACTTGTCCCAAGCAGAAAACAAACACAGCAGTTCCACTGTAACTCTATCTGCCGCTGTACTACCTGTCCCAGACTAAACCACTCTAAGCTGATGCACACAGTAATGTAGAAATACACCAACAGCCTAAGATCTTACAGGACTTACTATCTGTATGTATGCCAATGGTAAAAATCACCCATCCATTCTGCACAATGCATCAATGACCATAAAATAATAAACATTATACAGCCAGACAATTTCTGAGCTGCTTATCCAAACCAGGCTCCAGGGGCAAGCACATGCCAATACCACAGGTCACAGGGCAAAAGGCTGGGAAACTATATATTACACACCATACAATACATCTCTCATGCATTATAAGACCACTTCATAAACTTATTTGAGTTCCAGGGATTAGGTTACCAGTATTACCCTGAATTCTATACATTTACAAGTGTCAGACATCATCGTCTTCAAAGCAGTTTTGCAATAAAAAACACCTGGAGAGAAACCAAATTTCAAGAAGGGAAACCAACCTGATCATCATCAAATAGCACAATTATGATGTAAGTCCTACAATTCCTTCTCTAAAGCAAGTTTAAACAGGAGGTATTTGGCTCATACAAAGGAATCCAGCCTATTATGTTTAATTCTCTTTATCCCTGCAAGGGAAGCCAGAGGAAGCTGTTTCCTCCAACCAGTCAGCCAGTCTGCTGCAGGAGTCCTGATAAACCTCTCATGACAATAGAGGAGCCACACGGGCTGCAGCCTCCCCACCAAAAAACACACAAAGCAGTGTAGCATTACTGAATCTCAGACTTTCCATCAGCCTGCCTGTGCCCTTGTTCTGAATGATACAGGATTAGATTCTGAGCAAAACTTTTCCTAGCTGTTTTGAGTAAAATAGTATAACTGGTCTCATGCAAGACTGATGCATCCCTACAGGTATCTACAAAAGTGAGTAAACTCTGGTAGCAGGCTGAGGAATTACCAATCACTGTAATTGTGCAATTGAGTGAACCATGTATATCGATAATATACAGTTAACAACTACATAAAGTTGTAGCAGGGGTACAAAGCATGCTAGAAACAATGTGCTGCTAGCCTACCTAATCTAAGTGTTGAAAGTGAGAGCACACTGTTGTAACAGTAGTTATTTGGTGCATATAGGAGGATACAAGCATTTGTGTGCAGTGTTTTGGTTGTCACAATGCAAATTTGCAGGGGCCTGCACAGGTCAGTTTATGTGCACACTGCTGCTAGACAGAACTTCAACCAGCACCTGTGTGCTTCCATCTCTTCAGAGCAATGGAACGGCACTCCACATCTACCCAAACAGACAAGGGGGTAAAATATACAAAGGCACTGTGGAACACCTCAGAGGGAGCCATATGTTGGAGATCTCGGGCTGAGTCATTTCCATGCTATGCCATTTGCTTTAGAGAACCTGGCAAACATAACTACACAATCCTCCCTATTAAAGAGAAAGTTTGATGCCAACTCAGCAAATCCAGGTAGTACAACAGCCCAGCCTCATGGTGATGATACAACTCACTCCCCACTCTGTCAATTGATGCACATTATTATGATGTAACACCATATGAATGTACACTTGTACAATTGTAAATGGTTTGCATTTGCTTCCTTTTTGACATCTGGCAACTGATTCTGCAGACGAATGACATCTGAAATCATGACGTCAGTCTGAGGCTCTTTACTGACACCCCGCTCGTAGTTTTCGCTATAGACTAACTCTTTTGATACAGACCACCGCTATAGGACATTAATGTTTGATTCCACAAAACCTTGTAGTACAGTCTTCAGCATGGAGTAGCTCTTGCAGCTATCGCTGGCATTAACAAAACATGCTGTTCTTTATTTCTCACTATAGGTCACAAGTGGAGAAAACTGACTGAGAAAGTATATTCAAAAATGTACATGAAAAAACACATTTGTGCATTTAAGTAGATGAGGAAATGCTTTTCATCATTATTTTTAGCAGAGCAGAAAAAAATATTACACTTTTGTTATTTCACATTTTGGCCTCAAAATACCTTAATAGGTCATAAATATGTGTAAATATAATGTACCGTAAAACGTTACTCACTAACTATTAAATATGCTAACAAATACCGTATTGCATTTATACTCAAGATGTACTCTTTATACTGGTTATATCTCTACTTTATACTCAATTATTTTTAGGGATGCACCGAAATGATTTTTTTTGGCCAAAACCGAAAAACAAAAATGAGGAAACACTTGGCCAAAAACCAACACTGAAAAACTGAAAGAAATTATTATTATTAAATTAATAAAAGAATAAATCTGTTACAAAACTATGAAAATATTTATTGGGCATTCAAACAATTTTGGTTACATTAAAAAATTCATTACATCCCTAATTGTTTTATTTTTAATTATTATTACAATTATTTTATGTGAGTTTATTTCAGAAAATTCAGAATATAATGATTAAGCTGGTTCAATATAAATATAGAATACTCTATTGAAAAATTATTGTGTTCACACACTTGATCAAAGTCTTTGGAGGCACTGGCAGTGAGTAGGCAGTGTCTCCACGCTGTTACACACCTGGTAGCCTGAACGTGCGAAACATACAGATCACACACACCCAATGCAAAAGGGAAACACAGTCTAATACACATAGTCATACAGGAAGCAATGAGCAAAAACTTCAAAGGGCATCGTTCTAATGTCCACACGACCACGAGCAAGGAAACAGGTGTTCTGCATGACTACCCAGTCACACATTGAGCATACACACACACACACACAACCTACCACACAGATGTGTCATCCCATAGCCACATGTTTAGTGACCACAAACTGAAAATGGAACATTTAATCAATAACTGTGCACAGGTAATGTGCAAACACCAAACACCATGTTTTCTTCACCAAGACGTCTGCACCCTCAACTTGCAAGCATGGAAAAACCTACACAAATCAAGGCTGATAGCAACAAACACAGATGGAGGCAGACAGGCCTAATCACAGTAGCACACCCAGTTCACACACTCCCATGCACACAAACAAACACTTAAGCAAAATCACTAGTGTTTAACAAATGTCTACCTACAGAGCAGTCTGTGTGTTTATGGACAGTTACGGTTTTTGTTGTATCTGCTCTTCACTGTTCAAAGACTCCAGAATCTCAGCTTTAATTTAAGACTGTTTACATTTATACAGGATGAATTCAAACTAGGAGTAAGAATCAATTGCAGTGGAAAACTGTAGACAACAATCAAGCAAATAATCTAAATATTAGTGAGAAGATTATCAGTACACCCTCTCCAGTGTTGTATTTACAAGCATTTACATTGCTGTGAACACACATGGCCAAATTACATGTTTTTTTATTTTAAAATTGAAAATAAGTAAATACCCACTATATGGAACACATAATACATTCCCCGGCATATTCTGAGCCATTTGAGATTCAGTTTTAGAAAATCAACATAGTTTGAAAAAATGCCCAAACCGTCGCATATGTCTGGACAGACATACATCAAACTGCACTAAACAACCAAAACCATAATTGGCCATTTCTTCATGGGCTTCCATGTAGTTTGGTAGTGTTTCTTACAGAAACAAAGCCACCCTGCTAGTACCAGTTCTCATTAGATGTGACCCGGGTACAAAAAGTAAAAACCTCCACATAAATGTGGCAAAGCTGCAGAGCAACATAACGAAATCGAGGAAAGTGCATGAACTGTAAACCCAAATATTTTTCAGTTTAGTTTGAATAAATGAATCAGGCACAAAAACTCATCTAACAGGCAATAGTTTTTGGCTTTTGAATGTTTTCAAGTAAAAAGAAAACTCTCCCTCCAAGGCCTCATCTCACGAGTCCAGTTGAGACGTGCTCCGCAGCAATTGTCAAACAGCGAGGGATAAGTGTAAGGAGCAGGTATTACAGTAGCCCGGGGGCTACAATCTGCAGCAGGCAGATCCCCCACTCCCCCCACATCTGCCCCCTGGCCCCACTTTTAACAGCTTTACTAGTTCCTGCGTGTGGATGAGGGACATGGGCGGGGGACCACACGTTTGAGTGCTGCTTGATTGATCTCTGCTTTCCTTAGGCTAGAGGGGAAGGCGGGATGCTTGAGCTGGAGATGGAAGTAGAGGTGTGCTGATAAGCACTGGAGGGGTTCTCTCTCTTCTGCAAGCACGCCAAGGGAATTCTGAAGGAACAGCATTTCTTAAACCATTCAGCACAATGAGCAGCCGAAGATAAACATAATTAGTCACACGAAGCAGCAGCTAATAGGGCGGTGCAAAGATGTTTAGGGACTCTGGGAAAATTGACCTCACCACAAGGTCGCAACATAACCTCCTACACTGAAGATTACTGCTGGTTTCTGCTTTATTCGATCAGGGAAAACAAAGCTTATGTTGTTCAAATGAAGCTAGTTGGTCTGTTTTTCAACACTGTTTTCTCAAACTTCATGGTGGAGAAATGGCCCTCGGTATGGCCCCGAAAAAAAAGAAGAAGAAAAATGGCTCTCTGTGCACACTGGAATAACACAGAGCCCTGGCAAACCCAGGCAGTTCACACAGACCCACTCCTCACCAGATACAGACAGCTAGAATCAGAGTTAGTGTTTGAAACAGTGTTTGTTGACACAGGGAGTGACGCTTGCCCAAGGAGTAGCGGTGAATGGATACATGAATGTGAAGTGAGGCCGAGCGTTTGGCCATCTGGACTGGAGCTCCATTCATATATGCTGCTTGAATGTGAACTATGTTATTCCCATATTCCCAGATCGGGAGAGAAAGGTGGCAGGGTAGCACAGTATATCACTTCTTAATTGTACTGTGATGTTTGCATTACTGATAAAATATGTAAAGAAACCCTTTCTGCAATCATTGTGTGCTGTGACCATGCAGACATATTTCTAGATGAACGTTTCTGTAAGTGTTTTGGTAAATCAAGGTATTAGGGATGAACATATATTGACTTTCTATTCTTTCGTCTTTCTTTGTTTAATATGTTGAGATATCAACTACCATTGGATTAGCAATTGTTTGAAAAGTTGCTTTGGCTTTGAGGAAGCTGTCAAACTCCCTGTACCTTCACGCTATAGGGGAGACCTAGCTAGCTTGCAGGTAGGAAATGTATGAATATACAGGCCACTGTGGCAAACTGTTTTGCATCACAGCAACATAACACTACACTAGTATAGTGTGTAGTCATACAGAGTAGGAGACGCCTCAGTACTTCACTCCACTGTGGCCATGATCCTATGCATGCTTCCAGTTTTATGAGCAGGCATGTTGAGTTCATGCCATGAGAGGGGAGTGTTTTGTCTCAAATCAAGAGAAAGGACAGGGCTGGTTCTCCTCTTTTCTCTTAGTGTGGCCCCATTCACGAGAGCAGAAAAATGCCCCACACCCCCATCCCCTCCCTGCAGCCTACTTTCAGCCTGCCTAAATAGAGCTGTAACTCTGTGTGTGTGTGTGCATGTGTGGAAAAAGGGTCTGCATGTTAGTGAGTGAGTGTGTGTGTGTGTGTGTGTGTGTGCAAATGGTCATTTCTAAAACATCACTGTGTGTGTGTGTGTGTGTGTGTGTTCAAGCAAGTATGTGTCCCAGCAAGCTTGGATCTCATTACAATTTGATCCCACTCAAATATTTCTGAAAGAAAAACAGAGGAGGGGAGGCTAGCTCTGTAGCCAGCACGGCCCACTACGCCTCGGTCGGCCGCACAATGTAAGCTTTATCTGCGCCCGCGCTCGCCCCACTCCTAATGGCCTTTAATGAGGAGGAGTAAAGCACAACATAAAAAACAAATTACCTGCAAAGTTTGCACATTTACCCCAAATGCACAAGAACTCCACATCCTCAATTGACAAAAAACAGCACTTTAAAAAAAGGGGGGCTATCATCTATGCCTTGTTTGCACACCACATGTTAACCCTTTCCCATCCCATTAGGCAAATGGAACAGTGAGAGTTTGGAGGAGTTTCGCCTTTCATCGGGAACTCTGGCTCGTTTGCCTTGGCTGACGTGTGGAGTAATCTTTCAGAACAGGTATGATAAAACATGATATCCACTAGTATAACAATGCCTCATGGGGAAATGGCTTGTTGGATGATTCATTCCACAAACTATTCCCTCTAGCAGTGTGAAAAAAGAGAGCAAATATCTGACACAAGGTCACCAATGCAGGCACGTAGCTTTTGTTTGAACAGTGATATTACCTCATAGGTTGGAACAACAGAACCAAATCTGACAGCCATAGCAGAGGACACACTAATGTCTAGAATGCAAGGCATAGCCATTTTTGACACAGATGCTAAGCTGAGTGATTTCTTGTTCAGAGCCCTTAGGACTAAAAAAAAAGCAGACTCACCTGAGAATTCCCCTCGGGTGATGTTTGGCGGGCTGGCAGCCTCCGTTTCAGTGTAAGACAGTGTGGAATCTGACAGATCTGAGAGAAGAAGAGGCCATTAGTGTGACATTAGCATGTAAACTCTTGTCAAATACTTGCAGCTCAGTTACAGCAGACATGTCTATTTTATACGTTGTGCCAGCACCCGATTTTTAGTCAACACTTTTAGGTTGATTTCCATTGGATCTGAGCATGTGGCACGCCGATATACTATCATCTAGGTAAAAGAATACTATTACTATTTACTATGTGTAGTTACTATTAACTACACATACTAGATTCTGTTCATCTTAAGAGAAATGCACAGCTCAATTAGAACAGATCTGTACATATTTTAAGAAATATAGTAACAAAAAAACCAAATATTTTAGACTTAACAGCAATAACAGCATTTAACTTCATGCAACACCATGTTGTTTCTTTGCACTAATGTTACAGTGCATGTGCAATAGTTGATTGTAATCATCCCCGATTCGTCTTATGTTCTTCAAAAAAAAAAAAAAAGAAATACTAAGCCCTGACCAACACAATGACCAAACCTAACTGACCACAAGAGTCAGCCCTTCTTAAAATGGCATAATTCCAATTTGCCCCTGTCCACACTCTTCCCCTAGAGTTGGGTGGTGGTAATGTGGGGATATCCCCACCTAGCCTACGATCCACAGCCAGGCTCAAGCAGCCCTCACCGCAGCCAGACCCAAGCCCAGGCCGCCTCCACACTGGCATGTTGAAAATGGGCCTGCCGGATGCTGGCTGCAGTCTCCGCTCTCTCTCAGCTACCGCACACATTCCTGGTCACTGTGCCTAATTGCCACCATTAAAATTCTTCACGTTGTTGTACTCTTTGCTTCCTCTCTGTCCCTCTCTACAGCCAGGGATTCGTCCAGTGAGTGAGAGCCGAAGGCAGTGACTTCACTAGAAGGGCCAGGTTATTTTGTTACATAGTTTTTGTTGGCTAATGTGGAAACTCCAAATATATCTGTCGATTTATAGGAAGGTAACCAGGTTGCTGGTAACATATCAGTTCCTGTGAACACAGCGATATGTGTGTTGATATATTCGTAAGCTATAAAAACCAGAAACTTAAACTTGAATTCTTGAAAAAGTCATTTCACTGTAATGCAATGTAATTCCATCCAGTGCACTTTCATCACTGGATCGCATCGAATAGATACAACTGAAGAACTTACATTAAATGTAGAATTGCCACACTCAAAAAGTGTTTCATATTTTTAGATGTTTGTTTATATGTGTCTGTGTGTGTGTGTCTTTACTACAGAGATGCTTACCCAGTGGCTTGTGTTCGTCACTAGGGGAAAGCCTTGAGTACGGAGGAGGAGGTGACTCTAAAGAAGAAGAGAAGCAGGATTACAATGGAGAACTACAGACATGTTTCATCCCCAAATTACCGTGCCATTTAACTTTACAGCGTAACTAAGGCTTGAAACTGTAATGATTCTGCTACCGCCACATCATCAATGATGTGCAGAGGGTCTATTTTTGTTTTTGACTGCTACAGTTTATGAAGATAAATAGGTCAGCAAACAAAGCAACATTACAAATCTGAAGGGTTACTCAAGGCAATTTAAAGTCACACATAAAAAATGGAACTCTCGTTAATTAATAGGCCTTTAAAAGAAGATGACGACCTGAGATACACTTTAGCACTCAGTAGCCATTACAGATATTTTACACTTTTTGTGCTACCTTTAAAATGTGAAGCAATAACACAAAATAATTCACCATTTTGGCTTTTGACTGTTGGGAGTGTTCTGCATTTTACAACCCAACACGAAACAGCAGCAGCCTGAATCTATCAAAGACTGTCAGGAGCAAAGCAAATCCATGTTTAGTGCAAAGCCATTTTGTTTATTCACTGGCCCTGTCACTGAATCTGAATAAGTAAGGGGGCTCCTGCTACATGGTTGAACTAAGGCCAGAACTCTGCTGGAGCACTGTTGTGAAGTATTAAAGTATTAAACCTACAACAAAGTCTTTAAAACGATATCTGCAGACATGTGGAGTGAAACGAGAAAACGATTGAAAGAAAGAATGGGAGCTTGTAGAGGCCCTCACCAAGAGCACAAAAGAAGAAAAGTTTGTGAACACGTAGTGACCTCGCCTAGAGGGAGAATGAAGGGGAGAAGAAAGAAAAGCCATAATAGCGTCTGTCTCTTTAAGAGTGGCGGCAGTAATTGCCAGGATCCTAACTCACTCACTCACATACACAGCTAGTCAGTCTGGCGCCAGTAGTATGCAAACTGTATATTATCACCACTCCTTCACCTAAATAGCATGAGGGGACCTTCTTAGGCAAAAGGGCTTTTAAAAATGCAACTTGAAACTGATCTCATTTCAAAGGGATAATGCCTAACCAAATAAAAGAAAAGAGAAAAAAGGGGGGTGGTTTTGTCTACGTACATCCAACTTCTGCTGAGAGTAGGCTTGAAATGCTCCACAAATTCCTGTTTACTTGGCGAGATTTAGTGATAACCCAGTTAAAGAGTAACGTTTTATAGACATAGAGATGTTATACCTCAGTGTTCGTTTAACTGCTACTAACAGCAGAGAGGGGAAAAAAAGCAAAGTTGCCCTAATGTGGGATATTTTTTGTATTTTGGACTTCTGTAGTGTTAAGGCACAAAAAATACAAACAATGTCCCACATTAGGGCAACACATTTGCATTTTGGTTGGATCTGGTTTGGAACAAAGTGTGTCATTACAAAACACTTTAAAGCTATTTAAAGCTTTGACAACAGCATTGCTGTCTTTGGTTTGTGAGCACTCATGAGAAAAAAACCCATAAAAGGAGGCTACAAAGTTTGAGGATTGAGAGGGCCTCTGTTCAATCGCATGAAAAAAATACCACCTTTATCGGGACACGCATGAACGAATGTGAGTTATGTCTCAAAGGGCCAGTATGGGAGAGAGGGGGCTTTACTCCAAACCACACACCTCTGAAGTGAGGAAACTGTGATTAGGGGAGAAAAATATATTGCTAATGCATTTACAGTCAGTGAAAGGCACCGTAAAAAACAGTCTAATTTGTTTATAGGCCAATTCAGGCCAGAGGCCTAAATGGCTACAGGTTATGCACAGAGTACTATTCAAGTAAGTAGCATAAAATCGGACTGACTGCTATTCCTCACTGATTTTTTACAGCTGACAGATAAAAACGAGTCACCGAAAGACATAAACAGCATTACATCCAACACACTATATCTTGTTGTATTTGAAAGAGCTAATGTCTAAGAATTTTCCATTTCAGTCGCCAGTGTTGTAGAAAAGGAAGAAAAGGCTAGGCTACATAATATTCTAGTGGGTTTGCAAACAGCCAATTTAGTACAGTTGTAAAACATTTGTTTAGTCTTTCTTGTTAATTTTGGTGCTGTCGTTTAATTAGCTTTCTTAACTTTCTTTCTGACAAGTTCAGGCCAGTCTTAAAGGACTAAACTACAATACTATCTGCGAGACGTACACAGAGCTCCACCACCCCACTCAACCACTGACTCTTGTCTGAATAAATGTGCTTTGGGTAAGAGAAAAAAGTGTACTTTTTCTTTTGTTATTTCTTTGAAGTTCATCATTCATTTGATTAATAACTGCTTCAGGCCACAAGGGTTATAAAGTGATTCATGCCATCACAAACAAGTCTACTGACTTTAGACTAAAGTTACCTGCATAAAATATACCGGTCTAAGCAGTTAATTCAGTCTACAAGGATGCAGAGGCATGTCAGTTAATCCAGTTTTTTTTTTTAAATAACCAAACTGCAGAAGGTTTACTCAACTTTAAGAGGCCTCGTGTAGTGGAAAAGTTTCAGTGGAGTAGTAGAAAAGCGAACATGTAGAGAAAATAAATTGAGTGGAAAATGGTGCTGAATGGATGCAGTTTCATTTAAACCTTCAGTGCTTTCTTGCTCACTGTCAGATCAACAGGCTTTCCACACTGACTGGCAGGCAAGCGTTCCACTTTTCTTTGAACCTGAGAAACATTTGAACCTTTCACTCACTCAGTGAGAGCTGCTCTAGTGCTACATTTCATCCAAAGCATGTGTAGGATGTTAATCTGACTTTCACGGCTAAAGAGCCTAGACCCAACTCTTCTTGCATATAAATCTGTGAAGATTATACCCAGTAAAAGCAGTGATTATGGTTTTAATTTTAAAAAGTCAACAATCTTAATGTTTCTAAGGTAATTGAAAGTCTGAAGGAAAACTGATAACACCATAAACCCATATTATAAACGAAACATGCAACTCTTCTTGCATGCAAATCTGGGTTAAAACAGATTAGCTTCAATTTTTGAGTTCAGCGCAGCTCAAATAGCAAGTTAACAACAAACATATTCCTGTACACCCTGTCTTGAGACAAGAGGAAAAGTTCATTTAGCACAAAAAGTTGGTGATTGTAACACATGGCCTTTACATCAGTAACTCTGTATCTCCAACACACTTCTAGTTTTCAGTGCAACAAACTATATGTAACTTTTCACAGTCCCAGCTCATAACCTACCGACTCAAGGTCTATATGATTGTGATTGTGTGTGTGTGTGTGTGTGTGCGTGTGTGTACACATTCTCCACTCACACACAGCCCACCAAGACACTCATCCTGAGAAGCAGGTGCTCTTTATGATGTGTTTATGGAACAGGTAGAAAAGGGAGATGGTTACGCTGGTGAGGATTGTATTCATGTGGATGAGTTACAGGCCAACAGGGACAGAGTCCAAAAAGTGCTTCATATTGATACACTAGTTTTATGTAGTTCAGTGCCAATGTATTTCAAAAATATTGCTGTGATGGCTTTGGGGTTTGTTTAACTGTGATTTAGTTCATTAACTTACTGCATGTTTTGGTGCGTTCCAATGTAACTATTTATGTGGCTTGTTTAACTTTCTGTTTAGTTCATTTTCAAGTGTTTTCCAAATGTTTCTGTCCTACACAGTTTCGTCTGTTTGGACCTGGTGTGTCGAGGCAGGGGGGGTGAAAGTGTGTGCAGTCCAGGATGTGCATGAGTTAATCACTGAAGCCCCAGTCGGGGTCTCGGGTCTTACCTGGCCCACAGAGCCTGCTGTAATGGTAGGGGTTGCAGCACACCAGAGGCCCGTCCTGCGCGCCGAAGCTCTTGCACTCGCAAAGCGCTTTGAGTTGCGCCGCGTGCTGCACGTCTGCCCAGCGGTACAGTCTGCACAGCAGCAGCTGCGGCGGGGGCGCGCCGTGTCCGGGGGGCGCGCGCAACTCGGCTCGCGCCACCAGCACGCACTCGCTGGGCACGCCGCCGCCGGACTCCACGGCCTCGAGCAGCGCGTGCAGCGTCTTCTCCTTCAGCCGCTTCAGCAGCGCGTACGTGGCGCTCTTCAGCTCGTGCTCGGGCGCCTTGGTGGCGTCTCCGAGGCGGCACGACCCCGAGCTCGAGCTGTCTCTCTCTCCTGCGTCTCCTCCGTCCCACTCCCCTCCTCCGACCGAGCGCTCTTTAAACAGGCAGCACGTGACGGCCCGACAGTCTCCGTCTCCGGCCTCCCGGAGCCCTCCGTCTGCGCTCGCGCTCAGAGTCCCCGGGTCCGTCTTGGCGAAGTCGTCCGCGCGCCGCTCGTCGGCCGGTCCGCCGCCGTCCCGAGAGCCCCCCTCTCCGTCGCCACCTCCGCCCACCCCCCTCCTGCCATCACCGTCGCCCCCGTCTTTATCCGGAACCAAACGGCTTCGCCAGAGTCGCCGCACGAGACCTGAGCGTTTCGTCCTGAACATACGACAACTTCGAGCCCCCTCGCGGCGCGCGTTCCTTTTCGTCTCCTCCTCCTCCTCCACCTCCTCTTGCCTCCTCGTCGTCCTCCTCTCTGTCCTCTCCCGTCGTTCACAGTCGTTCAGACTCGTCTCGGAGCCTCGAGCGCCGGGCGGGCGACGCGCAGCCGAGATGGAGGCAGGACCACAACATGAGTGTGGAAGACCCCGCGGCGGCTCGCATTTAAACTCGAACTGAAGGAGAAAAAGAATAAGAAAATGAAGACGGAGCAGAGGAGGCGCGAGGCGCACGCGAGAGACGCGCAGAAATCAAAATGCATTCAGCGGACAGAGAAAAGAACAGCTCAGAGATACCGCGCTCCCGACGCCAGCTCTCTTCGGGTTTTCTTTTTGTTTTTTTGTTGTTTTTGTTTCTTTTTTCGTGCTCGGCCGGGACAGTTTAGGCCCGTCAGTGACTGAAAGGGCCGCTGGACAGAGGAAAAGCGTCGTGCGCGTCCAGAAACAACTCAGACGACCCGGGGACCCCTCCACATCCACCCTGCAGAGACATGAATGAAGCTCCTCGGATGGTTAAATCCCACAGATTAAATACAAGAAAAAAATCCCGGCTCCGGTTTAGTCATCCAAAAGTATCCTCTCGGGCTCGTGTCCGTGCGCGCGCGCGTGTGTGTGTGAATCGGTCAGGAAGAAAAAACAAAAAGAACAAATCCGTGAAGCAGAGCGCAGCTCCTGATCCCTCATTCAGATCTGGTCAAACTGCAACCCAGTTCTCTGCCGTTCTCCCGTTTCTTTCTCCCTTTTCTTTTTTTCTCCTCTCCCGCTGACACACACATACACACACACACATACGCACGCACGCACGCACGCGGGGCCCCCGAGGAGAGCGGTGGAGCCATTGGCTGCCGACCATCATGTGCTAGTCTAGACACTTTGGCGGCTCGGAGCTGCACTGATTGTTGCGCAAACAAGGTTTCAAGTTTCTGAACTCTTAAAGGAGAAACAGCCATCCATCTCCATCTCTTCGAGCAGGGAGAGAGAGTCCTCCACCCCAGCGAAGAGGAGAGCTCGCGTCTCAGAGAGAAAAAGTATTAAAGTATTAAACTTTTTAAACGTAAACTGAATGCGGACATATTTTGGATCTAAAATTCCGTAGTGTTTGTAGAGACACGAACGACTTGGGAAAATTACACCAGTGATGCTTGTTACTCCAGTGCGCGTGCACTGTGGTCTGTATGTTTAAACGAATGAATGTATGTGTGCATGAGCGTATGTAAGTGTGTATGTATGCATGTATATGAGTATAAATGTATGTGGGTATATGTGTATGTATGTGTGTATTTATATATGTATGCATGTATGTATGTACAGCACTGACGTATGAAGAAATTCTTCTGTGGCTCTATATCCGCAAGGAAGGTGGTATGGTGCGGAAATAAATGATCTTTAAATACCCCCTTTCACCCCCGAAAGCTCTACCTTTTCATTTCACACTGTTATCTCCATGGGCGGTTTCAGGTAAATCTTGCCTGTCTGAAAGGAGGAATTAAAAGAAAAAAAATGTTGAAGAAGTCCCTTATGTGTTCACCTCTCTTTTGACACGACTGTACTTTTAAGTGCAGAACAGAATAGTTTGCCACAAAGGTCTTTACGCAGGAGTACAGTAGCTAGGGCACAGCCTATTATTTAAAATAATGAAAACATCCATATTTGATCAGATTAGATCGTTACTGTTTCTATAGAGGTGCTGAATCACGTTATTTGTGATGGTTTTGCCTAGAACGCTCCATCCAGCACGTAAAGAGTTAAGGCAGTGACGGCAGGCACGCCTCCTCCTGTGTACTCACTCACTCAAAGTAGCAAAAGTTCAGTTTTAAACGATGCTGATTGGCTAATCCAGTTTTATGACACACCCCTACGCTGCTTATTGGCTGAAAACGACAGGGTGAAAAAAAATAAGAGCGAAAAGCCCCGCCCATCGTTATTGTGTTTGACAGTGAATGAACTAAATTCCCCGTTTTCCCGGCAGGTCGCCAAGAGGCAGCGAGCAGTGTTTGACACGCTTCTTCTGGAGGAAGCTATGTAAATACTGCCACGACAATGGGCTGTGCTGACAGTCTTATTTATCAGGTGATCAGGATGTGAAATGAAGCTGTGTGAGAGAGAGGATCTGAGCAGCTCACACAAACCAATGACAACACCGAGCTTGTTGTTTATGTTGGGTCACTGTAATCTTTACACAAAATGTACCAAAAATGCCATCAAGAGTAAGCCTCGATTTAAACACTGTTCAGTGGTCATTGTTCATTACAGATAGAGAAGGGTACACTGGAAAAAAGTACAGCATTTAATTTACTGTACATCATTTCCACACAGAAATTATACCCACACCGAAAATCGACCTAAAATAAATAAAATAAAAATTAATGAAGCTTATTTACCTTTGGAAAAAATTGTGTTGATACAATATGTTTCAGTCACATGGAAATGATGTGCAGGTCCCATAATAATTCAATGTGTCACTTTTTTACAGTTCACTAAAGTAAATGTAATAATCACACATACAAACACACACTCACTCGCTCCTCTGGCTGTGTCAGTAAAAGTGGTGTTTGCCAGTGTGTGAAGTGGAATCAGGTTTCTCTGGCAGGTTCATGGAGGTTAGAGAGAGAGAGAGAGAGCGAGAGAGCACAGACCCTCATGACTGCTCTGTTCTAGACACCTGTTGCAAATACATACCCTTTTATAATTCAATCACATGTCAGACGGGGCAAAGCAAACTGTTATTGCAGCTCTGGGCTTCATTTAAAACCATTCTCACACTCTTCAGCCAAGCATGAAAAAAGTGTCTGACTGAAACACAGCTCCCTACCAGTGATGGTAAAACACATTTATGTTCTGTTCCTGCTTGTGAATCAATAGGGACTACAGAGCTGTGATTACCTCAGCTGTGCTGCAGACAGAGAGATGGAAAGGAAAAAGTGAATGAGGTCCCTAAGGGCTGGATTTAAGGCACCTAACATGGACAGAAACTAAAAAACATGTAAATTGAGTTATGCTAATTAATCTTTAAGCGGTTGCACACTAAATTTATAGCTCATGTTCCACATTTCCTTTGTAATAAATGTTTAGATCCACAGACTATTTACCTGATTTTGCTGATATGATTTACTAGCTGTTTTAACAACTTTTCTTTAGTAAGACATAAGGCATAAGGGGCCATTTTTTCACGTGCAACATCAGGCAATGTTTTTTATATTGTAGATTTTGCTCACCCTCCCACATTTACCTTTTTTCTGCATCCTTGTTTGTGCTCTCTCTCTTTATCATAAGGTCAGCTGTTTTCAGAATAGCTCTGGAGTGAGTTCATGTGCCCCTCGTAAAATCATGGATGTTGAGCAAGGTGTGCTGGGTCCACGAAAAGGTCACAGCAGATTTTCCCCCTTGTTTGTTAATGTGGCCTGAAGTGTGTGAAGAAGTAGCACTGAGGTGAGGTTTACTGCAAAAAGAGTTGATCAGAGGAGAGTAGATGCTGTTCTCTGACAAGTACAACCAGCAAATCCTGATAATAAACAAGATCTTTTCAGTCTCTCCACACAGTACCTCAGTAACAAAGTAAATATTTGTGATGCTCCATCTCACAAGGGATTTTGAAGCTACAGGTACTGGTCAGATTCAGGCTTCGGTTTTGGTGGTGTAGGCCTCTAGTCACAGTGGCTTGCAAGGAGTGTGGTTAGACAAAGCTGTTATAGAACTTGATCAAGTACAGAATGTTAAAACACACAAATGTTCAACTCATTTAATTTTATTAATTACTTATAACAGTTGTAATAGACATTCTTCTGCCAAGCAACGCATTTATTGACTATGAATTCATTTATTTAATAGCAACAGACCATAATCAGCAAGCAACAGAATAATCAAAGATTACACAGGTGAACAATTTTTTTGTAATCGTCTAAACCGGTCACGTCAACCTGAATGATGATTAACATTAGATTTGCAATAGACTTGCATGCGGTTTTTATTAAACCGCAGGCACCAATCAAGTAACTGTTTCAATATTTTCAGTGTGAAGTCAAACAGGCGACACTGTGGCATAGATATAATGATCAGTGTTAGTCAGCTACCACTGTTTCTTCAAAAACGCTTAGCATATGATTATTATATGCTAATTATACCAACTATCATGAAATATATAACTAGCTTCAGCACAAAAACTGTACGTGCGGGAAAAACTAAACACAGATTTTAAATCAGCATGAAAAACATTACTTATTAATATATACTGTCTTATATATAAGTTAAAAATGTACAACTTAATCTTGACATTACATTTTCTTATTTAATTTTGAAAAGGACAAACCGTCACATATGTTTTTAATGTTTCTCTGGTAAGGTTGACCATACTGTCAGTGGTAGTATCTTCTGTCTGACCATAAAAGATTTGGCAGTGAAAAGCGATGAATACCACTTACAGAAAAAAATAAGGAAAAATAAGCAAAGCCTATTCCCAACACTCTAAACACATGCATTTATGATGGGTTATGGGTCAATCTAGGCGGTGTTGTTTGAGGTATGCACAGCATCTGTCTTTGACCTAAAGAAGATGTTAGTGGTCTGTTTATATTTGACCCCTGGAACCATGTTACGTGTCACATAATGCTCTGGCGGATCTATGGTTATTACAGAAGCTCTTCATTCAGATTCTGCATTATGCAGCCAGAAAATGACAATTTGGCGCTCTTGCAATGAAGGAGACTTATTTTCCTATGAGAATGCAAACAGCTGATAAAAACAATGGAGCTTCCATCTCTTATGTTCAGTACCCACTTCATTCCACTGACTGTAATGTGTGTTGCATGTGTGAAAGTGTGTAAGGAAAGAGCTCTTCAAAGTGAAGGAGGTAATAGAGTCAGAGGGCTTAAAACATGGCCCAGCTGTTCCCACAGGCAACCCCCCCCCCCCATACACCGTGACCGCTGGGGCGGACCAACGCCCCCCCGGAGACCCCTGGGTAATAACGCGGCGGTCACGGCAGCTCGATGCAGGCTGGACACTTCAGAGGGAGAGGGTAGCAAATCAAATTAAACACAATGGAGAGATACGTGCAGACAAGAGCCACAGGAAGCGGCAAGAAAAATGGCATCTGGAGATATATTAATGCCCTGCCTTAGCATTGTGGCACAGCTGAAATATAAACTGGCTTTGATCAGTTACAAGGAGAAACACAGTCAGGGGGCATAAATGTCTGACACTGAAGCAGCCAGTCACTCAAGAGCTGTTCAGAACTTTCAGTTCAGCAGCCAGCTCAAGGTCAGCTTTGATCAGTTTTGCTCAAACCTCAGTGTCAGGAGGACTTTTTTGGAATGATGAAATTGAAGAGCCCATTTTAGTTCCCTAAAGCACCTTTCAGTTGATGGTACTTTAAAGTTCTACATTTGTAAGTGATATTTGTAAACGGGTGTGTGCAGAACCGTTTCAGTTTAAAGAGCCTCTGCATAATGTAAATGCACTATACTAATTAAAGGCTTTTACTAGAACTACGCTTTCAATACAAGAACTATTTGGGCCACTTAATTTTTAAATGTGTAGGCATGAATATATGCATATTAAAACATTATGTCTTTTTTCACATTTAATATATGTTAATTAGGTCTATAACCAAAACGAAGACTACTATGTAGAAAAGAAGGGCCGCTTTTAATTGCATTGGCAGTGAGACTGACTGTAGGGAAAAGCCTTTGTCTGAGGAAAATCAGAGGAGCGAGAGTAAGAGGCAACACAACAATAAAATGCACCAGCCTGTGACAGCAGCCATATATTCAAAGGGCAGGAGGCATTAATTCTCCGTAAGGAAATTGGAAGTGTGTGTGTTGGGGGTGGGTGGAGTGGTGGTATAGACAGATACTAATGAGAAACAGAGCTTTGTGGACACCACAGGGCAATGAGTTGATGGGGATTTTAAAGTTAGATCCTCAGTCCTTAACACGCTGTGGCAGATGACCAAGAGAAACATGCTCATTAACCAGTGAAGTCATAATACCAGACATTTGCCATCTCCCAAAGAATTGACCTATCCATGCTCCGCCCACAAATTCTGTCCTAGCAACTGTTGCAAGGTGGAACAAACTTTTCAGAAAAATGGCAAAATAGCATGTTGACATTTCAAACTGGAAACTATGTAATGACTTAAAACTTCGTTCTATACATTTTCAAGCTTTGCATTTGTGGGTTGATCATGAAGAGGTCAACTGTTATTGAGCCCAGGAGATAATAGCTGCTGCAAGCAAAGGCAATGATTTTGGATTAATAGTAGCTAAGCTTTGTTTTTTGTAACTTGTCCCATGTATTCATGAATCCAAGGTCTGCTATACAGAGTTCCTCTGCTACTACATCTGATTCTGGCATGCTTTGTTCTGTCACTAAAAGAAAAGCAAAGCAGTAAAGTTTTTTTTTTCAGTCCAGTCATTACGTTCCTTATAAATGCCAAAACAACTCAGGCATGTTTGTATCACGAGACTGTGAGAACACTGTGAAGAGTAGAAAGGGAGACAGATAAGGCGGGAGTAGAGGGAGAGAGAGAGAGAGAGAGAGAGAGAGACAAAAGGAAGGGAAAGAGAGATGGTTAAATCTTTAATTGGAGGCAATTTGATTCATTTGGTTGTGTTGGAGACGGGCAGTCCAGGCAGACGGGGCCTGAAGCAGCGTGTGTGTCATCTTCTCTTTGTATCTGTCAGGGTAATTCATGCCCCCAGGGGCCGACTGTCAGTGGCCAGGCTCCATGATCACATTCTTGCTGATCCGCCCCATTATGGGCCCATTCAGCCTCTCAGGGAGTTGGTGACTAGGCTGTAGTCCTGCACCTCAGCCTTTCTGCTCCTCAGGCCAGGCACACATTCTCTACACATGCACACACTGTGAATAAAAAGCCAGTGTGTCATTTGAGCTAGAACAGGACTTAGTAAAGGCTTCACACAATGAAATGTATTAAGTTAATTATTCAGATCATGGTGCTCTTGAAATGCTTAAAATAGATTGATTAATCTAACTGATTAATTAGTTGTTGATCACTTTTTAAACTGTAGGATTATTATTCAGCAATGAATCTGAATTAAGATTTGTTATTAAGCAACTATTTAGTAAAGTCTATATTTAAACACAGATTTTCGCAGCTAAATGAGTACATGAATCTTGTGCCTTGAACAGAAATATATTATATTATGTATATGTGCCAGTGCAATCTTAGTTGAACATTAATTATGGACTGTTTAATCTTTATATGTACCAGATATATTACTTCTTGTTGTAGCATGACATTTCTTTACTTCTTTTTGCAGATCTTTCTACGAAAAGAAGTGCTATGACTGTTTTCATCTCATTTTCATTTATAAAATATAATACTGACTCTTTAGACTATCACAGACCTAACATTTTAGTCTGTGTCAGTTATCATTAGGATCAAACGGGCTGATCATCAGTTCCATCAACTGAATCATATATAGTCTGCACGCTTGGACTTTCTTACCTCAGCATAAAAGTGCAATTAGATTTGACATTTTTTTTGTGAAACAGCTAGCCCTTTTTAATTACATATTTGAGTATTAATGCGGGTGAGGATTTGAGGTGTGGGCCCACATACAGGCCCTTACGGTTTAAGGCATTAAAGGATAGGATACTGCAGGCCACAATTCTTTGACTGTCTCCATTCCGCCTACTGCATTTTCCGCTCCCCTTTATATGTTGGTTGAGGTCATGAACTCAACAGGCCAGCAGTTAGCTTTGATTCAAGCGGCGCTGTGAAAAATACTCAGATGACTCAAACACACCGGCAGCAGAACCGCCCACTCCACACATCAACAAATCACACAGGCCCAGCTGTCAGCCAGTCAGTGTTTGTCAACATGGCCAGAAAAGGTGAACTGGACACCTGTGTTGTTCTGCTCCCTCAGAACTGAAATGGCAGCCCAGAGTTTCTCTCTATCAAATTATGCTGTTTTTTTTAGAGACTAGGACTTGGAGATGGCCAATCAATAGCATGGTTATCTGAGTGTTCCGTGTTTTTTCCCCTCTCTCTTCCTGTCCGGCAGAGACGGCGAGGCTGAGGCCCGCATGGCTCGGTCAGCCGAGCTCCAGCCAGAGACACACTCGTGTGAAGAATAATATTTTCCAGCATTTTATCAGCATTTGTTCAGTGGGTCATGGAGACAGTCTGTCTTTGAGAGCCAGATAACCAAGTCAAAGCCTCTAATTGCACTGTCTCTGCCAGATTGATTTGAACGCAATCGTGCACAGAGGCGCTCTCTCTCTCTCTCTCTATAACCCCCCACCCCCACCCCACACACACACACACACACACACACACACATACACTCACACACACAAACACAGGCATTCCTAAGGGCCCCAAATTAGAGCCATAGGAAGAAGAAAGCTTTGAGGCGACTTATACTCCCTCCTTACACCAGTGTGTTGTTGTCTGGAGGCTCATCTGGCAGATGCTGTGGTATCATGGAGTAGTTTCACATTCAGTAAGCGGTAAATGTTGACATGGCTTCAGGTTCACTTCAGGTTTGAACTACAAAAATGCCTGTGCTGTGTTTTCAGCAAGAAGTACAATAGTCCTGAACTATATGTCCTCAATGTCCAGCCAGCTGCTGTTCTGCCACACTAAATACGCCATTGACAAAGTGGCTCAGTTTATAGCTGTGTGCATGACTGAGTGTTTTAAAGAACTGGAAAGATAATTACTACACGTTTGTGTACGCAAAGATTTATACATTCATAAAGTTTTACTCTGGATTGCACGCAGAAGTAACCGGGATACATTATAGCGAGAGACGAAAATACCACACGAGAAAAGATGCCAACACACACAGAGAGCGAAGGGTGCAGGCCAAAGTAAACTGGCACAGAGCAGATTTTCACACCTCGGGAAGACCCAGTCCTCACACTCAGGCAAAAACATTCGCATGCAGGCCTTAAACACACTTAACATGGTCTCCACCAATAACAGATTATTGACTTAGCACAACAACAGCATGTGGTGAACAAGGTACAGAATGCTACTCACTAAAGGGGTCTGTAGAAATAAGCAGTGTCGTAAAAGTTCCCCAAAGGCTGAAGTAGTGAGGGAATCAAAGTGCTGAGCGTTTTAATGAAAGCGTGTTTGTGATGTGGATGCCGTGGCACAGTGGCTGAGTTTTTAGCAACATGGCTGAAGGGGGAGGACAGAGGAGGGAAGGGCTGCTGGAGAGAGTACAAACACTCGCAGTGTGAACCGCTGTACTTTTTAATGTTTCCCAAATGCTAGTAAATCCAACCCTCCTAAAAACCCATGCTGAAAGCAAATGCCAGCAATGACTTCATCCTCAGCACAGACACTTTTTCACAGACAATTTTTCACAAACTCCATTTAAAAAGAGCAAAAGGGCTGGTGTGGCTGTGAAACATTACTTGCCTACAGCTTCCTCTGTCCAGTCCCACAGTCCAGCAATGACCCTGTGAGTAAGTTGGTACGTTTTGGACTTGCGCAGCTATGGAAGCATAGAGTGAAGAGACAGGATGAATCGGTAGCCACTTGGCCGGTACTGATTGTTGTGCAAACGCAAACCATCTGTTGGATTCCTGCTTAATTGACAGTTCGGGATGGTGACGTGGCGAAACCCCATCTACTGTTCGCTGCTCAAGCATGAATTTATACCTCAGAGGCAGAGAGGTTGATTATATTGCCTTGTTACTTTCTGGAATTTGGCTGTTCCATAGGCTAGTTTAACATAGATCAACTGCATTCTTACTTGGCGCTGCTGATTGAACATGTGGGCTGATGTTTGTGTGTTTGCTGGATTTTTTATAAGAAAAAATCCCCCAGTAGGGGAATGGGAGAAATATCCACAAAGGCTGACAAAGACAGAGAAAGCGAAACATTCTAAAAAAGGAAAACGGTCATGGAACTTTATGAGAACATAACCTGAGAGAAAACAAAAAGTTCTTACGACACTAGCTTAACAAGTGCAGGGTACAGTAGGGGGCATTAAAGACTATTTATTTATTTCTTATCTGTGCTATGAACATGCACTTTGGGCCAGGCAACATGAACACTTATGGCTATTGTCTGAGTCTTCTCCTTATCTAAGAAAGTTTCAGAATACACTGACGGACTTAATTTCCTTGTTTATGCATGTAGTGCATATTTGTAGTGCACATGTAGCGTATTTCTCACCAGCAACCTTCCATCGGATGCTCATTAGCACAGTGGTCAGTTAATCTGCAGTCGGGGGCCCTGATAGTGATAACTGCGTTGCCTGGCGTCAGCCTGGTAAGTGGTAGTGACTCCCCTTTTGAAAGCCGGCGGTTTGATAGGCTATCAGGAGACAGACTGTGCTGGGGAGACGCGGCGTCCGGCTCCAAATGACCTCCCAAAATAGAGCGTCCCACCCGGGCCCAGGGTCCCACCATCTCATCCGCCAGAGAGGGGCCTACATAGGGGCTGACACAGGAAGAGCATTTCATCAGACTCATTTCTGTTAATGGGAGGCAGTATAGTTATAGCTCACTGGCCCTCACTACCTCTTGACTTCATTTTTTTTCTTCCAGAACTTTTATTCCCCACATTACTGTTCATATTACGGTAGTATTTATAATCCACAACCTTGCTTCATGCTATTATGGCTTGGCTCTGCTCCTCTCATTCATTGTATATTAGTTTAGACACATAACACTAGTAGACACCAGTCTGACATTCATTGACCCACCAGTCTGACATTCATTGACATTCCAGAGACACTAAGGGGCTTCTTAAATGTAACAGCTAGATGTGCTGTCCCTACAATTGGGCTACAACACTGAATGTCTAAAGGAACACTGAAAGGTTGCAGACTGAACAACAAGTTGGCCTAAAACAGTGGTACCTAATGCTGTGTCAAATGTTTAACAGCAACACTAGACCTCAGTCTAGCTCCCATCAACCTTTTGGAGATACCGGGTGACTTTCTCAGTCAGATGAGCTATCTGCTCAATATGGCTGCACCATAAAATATCAGTAAAAATGTTGCTGCACCATAAAATATCTTGAAAACCAGCAATTTTCCCATCTAAAATACTTTCTCAGCTTTATGTCAGATGCTCATTAGCACACTGGACAGTTAATCTGCTGCCTATATACCCTGGTGTTGTCCTTGCTCTCAATAGTCAACCATTCCTGACTACAAGTGTGTATGTTAGAGCTGGGAAATGACTCAAATGCATAGGACAGGGGTATCCCAGGACGAGAGAGACCAAAGAGACATATTGCTTACTTGTAGCTATTAATGGGTCCTAGAATAAAAGCATATACATTTTTTGCTGTGGATCCTGAGCAGAGTTTGTTGGAGAAAGCTGACCCTTCACCTGTGTGGCTGCCGTGTTCTATGGAACATGCTGTTTTCATTACACAGTTCCTGCTGTCTCTCTCCACCCAGGGAAGCTGGGTGATTTAAGACCTGCTGGTGCTGCTGGGGTCAGCCTAGTGACCTGCTTGCTCCCTGCCTATGATTTACTCTACCACAGCGGGCACACTTTCCACTGTGACCTTTAACTTTGGCCTGGCCTGATCCTCCCAGAAGAGCCACTTGTTTGGCATTGTACAGAGCGCAGGCAGTAATGCTGGTGTAATGCCTTTATTCCCAGCTAGTGGGAATAAATCACCTGCAGAGCCTGGAGATGGGAGCGAGGAAAGAGCAGCAGGAAGCTTTGGCTTATGAGCTGGAAAACAAGTGAGCCCCAGTGGAGGCAAGTCCAGTATCCTGCTGGCTAGAGGGCCTGGGAGAGCAGGAGAAAAGAGGCAGGAACAAGGTCACGGCATTAATACACTATTGAATGTGCACACTTATGATTGTCCTCACAGAAGTAACTGCTGTCTCCCAAGCCTCAGAAACAGTGGAGCTGCAGTAAATCCAATAGAAAAGACTGGCTGCACCCGAATGATTTATTCAATTCACATTCATCCAGTAAATTGGCTTCAAGTGACTCCCTGCTATAAAAACTCCACTTTGGTCAACTCTTTAAATATCAATTTCCACAGCTATTGGAATTAAGGACAATGTGCAGAAACAATCAATCAGCATAATGCAAGAACTGACAATAGTGCATGTGCATTGCTAAGAAAGGTCAGGTCTTTTATACATGACAAAGCGAGCTCATAGTAGCTCAGCCAAATACTGAGGCCCACTGAGGATTGTGAGTGGAAACATCATAATACAGCTTTTGAAAAATATGAAACAATTAGAAAAAAGGGGAGGCAGAGGAAAGGAGCATTACATCAGTGGGCTTTTCTTGCCTGTCTCCCTGGTTAGATCAGGGCATGAATCAGGCAAGTTATCAATACCACCGTGGGCACGATTAATCTCCATATGTCCACTCTCCTGTGCTCCCCTGACAGAGTAGCCATATTAAAATCAATTGTTTTGTCTCTCATCTTTATAGCCTGAGGCAGCCTGTGAAAAATGAATCTCTTTAAGGAGTGATAGAGTAACAGAACCACACATGGGGCTGTGGATCTTAGCAGCCTAATGGAGCCTTCCTTTTATGCGTCTTCCCTGCTCGTCCTTACATGCTACAGTCCCAGCGCAAGCAGGTTTTGCATTAGATAGGCCCAGGATAACCCCTCCAGTGGTATGAATTGCCAGAGAGCACATCCTTAGACGAAACATTTGTTCATTTAACACAGACTCTTTGGTGACTCCAAAATAGCACCTTTTTGTTCCCACAAAGGGCCGCCTCTCTGGTACCACTGAGTGCTTGGTGAGGAGTCGCCGTCATCAGGGCTCCTGGAGGGCTAACGACTTCTGATTTACTTGATCTGGTATCTGGGAGGAAGCCGCAGAGTGCCTGCCAGTCTGGCTCCCCCCATGACCTCAGCTCACAGGCCTGCTCACAATGGGCGGCCCACTGCTGCAGCCCCAGCGGCCTTGTGGGTAATGCACAGTCAGTGGCAGAGGGAGGATATCCTGGTGAAGGGAATGCACCCGGAAAAGTTGAAGCCTTCTTGGGTCCAAGGAATAGTGACCAACAAATGCTCTTTTTATAGCCTCTTTATCAACACAACAAAACAAAACGTGCAATGTCATGCACATGATTCACATATTATTTTATATGTTGATTACATTACTACACCAATACTGCATCAATAATTTTTGGATGTATTTGCCAAATACATAATGCTTAAAACAGGGTTTTCAAGTTCTCTTGTTTTTTGAAAAGGCAGTGGTTTTATATATGTAGGAAATTTTGAATGTGCTTAAATGTTTTTGTTGCACGGTGAAATGGTTTTTCTCCATGATGGAGAAGATGATGTATTTAGTTCTACATAGCACCAAAAAGGTTTCTGCTATCCTTAGAAGCCTTTTAATTCTATGTAAAGAATGTGCTCATTTTAGTTGAAAACAATGAATCTCTGTCAGTACAGTGGAATACATTTGTCATGTTGAAAACACTTGATCGTGACTTATATGGTCATAAAAACATGGATGGGAATCGTGGTGGGGTTGATTTATGGATGTTTCCTTTAGCGCTGTGTCGACCACTTTTTCCATGTTGATATGAAAACTTCCTTGAATTCATTTGATCCCCTGATTCTTGAAGAAATACAAGGCGGAGTGGTGAGAGCCTGCCGTAAATATGGCTGCCAGGGCAGGGGCCAGCGCGTGGTAACTTGAGGCGGGGGACCCTGCAGAGAGCGTCTGGGCATGGGGATTGGGTTTAAGGCGAGTTAGCCTGACTTGCGACGTAACCCCAGCTCTGAGCTACATCAGGAATCCCAAATATGATACATGCAGTGTAGGGCTTAGTGCCAGAGACCCTGCCTGTGAGAGTACTCTCTGGGGGAGCCGAGACTAAATTATGCCCATGTAGCCTTTTGTTTTTTATAGAGTGTGTGCAAGAGGATGGTCTGTCACACAGGTGATGTGTGTCTGGGCTCGAGATTGCTTCGGATGTGCAAAAAAAACTGTGATGAAGGTCCTACTTACCGTGTTTTATGACCTCCTTTCACCGAAGCTTGGAGAATGGGAAAACGTGGCCTCCCATTGATGTTGAAGATCAGAACACTAGCATAAATATGCAACCGTATATTTTCACAGGGGGATGTGAGCACTCAGAATAAAGAAAACAGACCTGGCTTCGGCGCAAGTGATACATGGCAGTGTGAGTTCTGCTGATATTACTAACACCCCTGAGTATGCAGAAGCTTTACATTCAGCAAAGTAAAAGCCCCTCCACACTACACTACATACACTACCATTCAAATATTTGAAAACCTGTTCAGAAATTTAGAATCATTGTTGCCAGCAACATCATACCAGATGTTGCAGATAAATGTGTAAACATGGTATCTTGAGGTGGATGAGAGCAAAAACATTTAAACATTTATAGCATGTATTCTTACAGTAAGAATATTTGAAAATGTGAATAAAATATGTAAAAGTATTAGTGGTGGGCCGTTATCAGTGTTAACGTGCTGCGTTAACGTGTGACTCTTATCGGACGATAAAAAAAACATCGCCGTTAATCTATTCACAAAGTTGGGTTGTGAGCTGGGTCAATACTATGCAAGCTATGATAACTTTCACCTTGATATTTTAGCGCGGGTGTAAACCTAGCCGAATTGCACTGGACGGAAAGACAAGGGGGGCTTAGCCCCCAGGGTTGTAGGAAGTAATTAGCTGTATAGAGGGCTGAAAACTTTTCACCAAACCTTTCCTTTCACTTATGGAAACAAGTAAAGTTAAGCAGTGAACGGTTATGGACACTCATAGTATTGTTCTGTTGAACTGAGTACAAACGGCGCTACCAGAGAAATATTACTAAACGGGCTACGGTTGCTACTTGCTAACAAGCAGTGCCGTGTAGCTCCGCCTGGGTCCTAATGCCCGCCTGCTACCTACCGCAGCTTCAACAGCCAGTACATCATTTTATTTCAATAATTATAGCTAGACTTATTATTTTTCATTTCAATTCATAGTCTTGTTTCTATTTGTAAAGTGCGTATCTGCGCTCAGTGAT
>JBBPDB010000019.1:2681813-2701728 GCA_037974465.1 Brachypetersius altus | reverse complement strand
AGGCCTCTCTCATCTTTTTAAGTGGGAGAACTTGCACAATTGGTGGCTGACTAAATACTTTTTTGCCCCACTGTACACACATGTATTATGAAAAATCATACATTTCAAAATCAAACATTTTCTACATAACAATGTGGAAAACTTTACTAAAAGCATTCACTCATGTAAGTTTTTTGTTTCAAATGCACCACAGTTGTGATTGTTCATCCCTCAAAAGAGGTTTGGTTAGAAAAACCACTGGTTTGTAAAATCAGAATGCATGATTTGCAAATCATGTAACACTGTATAGAAGCACATCAGATACAATTAAATGTAGATGAGAAATGTTACTGTTTTCCAATTTTGAATATGATGTTAGCAATTTTTTAGAAAAGTTGGGACAGGGCACATTTACTGCTGCACTGCATCATCCCTTCTCTTAAAATAACTCTGTATCTGGGAACTGAGGAGGCTAGAGTTTTGAAAATGAATTGTCTGATTTCATTCTTGTCTGATTTAGGGTTCTGAAAACTTCCAGCAACTTGGGGACTCCTATCTGATATTTTTTGACACGTGATGTGCCAAATGTTTTAGGTGACAGATCTAGATTACAGGCAGGGCAGCTTAGCACCTGGACTCTTCCACTATGGAGACATCCTGCTGCTCAGTGTGCTGGTTATGAAGGGTGTACTCCGTGTGGGCAATCAGTGCTGAGTCGTGAGCAGCAGTTAAGCTTATTTTATATCAAATGAGCACAGAATCTCTCTGTTCTATTTTAAGTTCATGTCTGGATATAGCTTAATCTTTCCAAGACAGAACTCCTGGTTGTCCCATCCAAACCTTCTATTAATCATAACATCAATATAAGATTTGATTATTCACTCCTCCAACTGTCCACGGTGGTGAGAAACCTGGGTGTTATGATTGACAACCAGCTATCTCTCTCTGACCACACTGCATCTGTCTCTGGATCGTGTCATTTCGCCTAAAAAATCAGGCTGACTCAGTGTACTGCACAATTCCTGGTACAAGCCATGGTTATCTCTTGCTTCGATGACTGCCCTCCTAGTGGGTCTCCCAGCTTGCACGCTGAGACCCTTACAGCAGGTTTAGAACACAGCAGCTAGGCTGGTTGCATGTCACCCCACTGCTGGTTGACCTAAACAGGCTACCCATATCTGCCAGAATTAAGTTCAAGTCACTACCTCTTGCCTACAGAGTGACATCTAGGTCTGCACCCAGCTACCTTAATCCTCTCATTCAGCCTCATGTTCCTACTCGTTCCCTCCTCTCTTCCAAAGAACATCGTCTGTCTCTGCCATCCCTACACACAAACACAGTCCATACTCTTCTCTTCTGTGCTTCCTCGCAGGTGGAAAGAGTCGACCTCCCTATTTTCAAAAACCACCTTAAGACACATCTGTTCAGAGAGCATCTTCGTGCACTACTTTTACATAAATACATCAACACTTTATATTTGCCTCTGGTTCTCACACTGTCCTGGGGCTTGATTGTCCTCATATTGTTAGTCACTTTGGGAAAAGCATCTGCCAAATGATTGCAGTATTAGTACTGGTAGATAATTAAAAGGTGATATGTTGTCTTTGTTCGCCTTTCAATTAAAGGGGTTTGCATGGTTTGCAAATCAAAATATTCTTAGTTTATTTTCATCTAACACACCATCCCAACTTCTTGGAAACAGGATTAGGGTTCTGGATACCCAAAAGGATGCTTGATGCTCATTTACATACACGAATTAGCTTTGACTGTATTTGTTTTTCAGGTGGGGGTTTTCTTACCCTACCCTATGAACCTGTCAGATCTTTTATGGTTCAGTGCTCTGGGTCTTCATCATTTACAGATTAAGCACTGCTTGAGGCACAGCAGAGCTTAAAGCCAAGAACAAAGTCTTGGATGTGTATTTTGGCACAAAATCGGAAGTCTTGAATGACAACTTAGTTCACACAAGAAGTCTCCAGAGAGAATGAGATAATGGTGAAATGAGTATTGTCAGAGGATAAGACATAACAGGGACAGGCAGAAGATGAGACTCTGGACAGCCATGGTCAGAAGCTGTACTGGTATACCAATCCTTCAGCTGTCAGCAGCAAACATGTATCAAGCAAGACGATGGTCTACCTCCTCAAAAGGTGCCACAGAGATTTGGCGCTGCCCACTGTGCATTCATGTTTCTAACTGGGTTTGATGTTTCTTTAAAGTAATTGAAAAATGCTTAATAGACTTCAAAGTCTATTACACTCAATTATGCAAATAGTCATTTGTGTAGATAGTGGAATACATAAATAATTTTTTAAAATCTTAAACGGACATCTCAAAGGTTGCTTTGAGAAGCGTCCTCAAAAGCAAGTACTCAGTCACATAAATTAAAAGCATGGTATAAAAAACAAAGCATCAGTGCATAAGTCTCAGAGGCTGATGTTGTGTGTTAGTATATGTTCTCCAGCTTCCACTGATACAGTGTGTATAGTTTCATTGTACTGCCATGCGTGGGAGGCAGGGATGATTACACTAGTGTGGCACTGACACACATGCTTTACATTCCTGCTCTGGCTAATAACATTCGCCTCTCTTCCTATCCCTCCATATCCCTGCCCTGGTCTTAGATAAAGCCTGCTGAGACAAAGGCTTCATTCTGGCCATAATCAAGAAAAGAGACTGGGGGGCCAGAATGTTTAGTTAAAATAATACATTATTATTTTCCTGCAGCTTCAGATAAAAGCTTAGGAACGGTGAGTGGATGACCACAAAGCCTCAGGCCCTTGTTGGAGGTTTCGTATAGGTGGATAATTCAGTATTTATCCAACACTGTACTGCTTTAATTATGGTGCGGCAATAATGGTGATTAGATGCAAGCTCAGATGTAGGCATCAGATGTAAGCATTCCAATGTGCTAGTTAGAAAGGGCACATAAACCACTTCAGTGTCGAGATGTCATTCAAATTACAGAATGTTCATTATGAGAGAAGTTAAATTATGCTAAAATGAATTCTAAATTGATCTCCTTCAGTAATCTTTCTTAAAAGTTTCTTAATCAGTTACTGACTATAATGTACAGTTCAAGGAACATCCTTTACTTGGTACAGAAGCATTATGTGGAGGTTCTTTAAACTTTGAAAAGGTTCAGCCACATTTTATTTGGGGAAACCTCCATCAGAAGGTTCATCAGGGAAACTAAAGTGGTTATTCTATGGTATCAATTCAACCTTCATTTGAAAAGTGTATGACAGTGCCATGTCTTCTTTCACCCACTCTCCTTTGGCCAGCCTCTGTTTTGGTTTCATCATGGCTTCAGAGTCCTGCTGATAGGTCAGACATGCCAGAGGATCAGCAATCAATAACTTTGGAGGAATGTTTCTACTCAGCTCCTCTCCCCACAAAGGAGCTCACATCTGCTTCCAATATCACTGCTTTCAGACAGTGCACTCTTATGCAATCACATACTACTATGTGTTGGGGGGGGGGGGGGGAGGACTCCCCACAGCCTGTCTGACACACAACATCAGCCACACTGCTTGAAAGATGCACACAGGGTTAGGATGTAATGGAATACAAGTATTTTGAATGCATATTAAGAAAACAGATGTCTGCATTTAGTCCATGTTATATTTTGTAAATGAATACAGTCATTTTTGTAAATGTTTCATAGAATATGTCTTAAAACACATACCCACTAAATTAAAAAACAATTCATGATCAGTTATTTGTCTTTCACCTGAGTTTTAATGAAGGATAATAGAGGTGAATGGTCGCCTCACTTGTGTTTATGTTCACAAGTAACAACCTTGTGTTCCAATGGACTGTGTTCTACTGGACTCATGTGTGCGTTCATCAAAATGTGTCCCACATTTGCTGAATTCTTGAGACCAGTAGCAGTCCTGCTCAGGGGAGCAGTAGAGGACAGAAGCAGACAATGAGGGCAAAATCTAAGAATTTTAGACAAATGATGTGATTTTTTTTTGTAAAGCATATAATCAGAGGAACTGCATGAAGATACCACCAATCAGTAAAAATGAACTGATTTAATTAAGTAAAAATTACAACAGCACAGTTTTTCCAAAGGGTCTGAATTTGTCTTTATGGACTGTAACTGAAAATATATCTGAATGTATTTAAAACAGTATTCTGCCCAGCTCTGGATTCACAAATTTCAGACACACACACACACACACACACACACACACACACGCAGGCCTTGTAATGCCCCACTAGTAGAAAGAAAAACAAGATGTAACAGCAGTCGCCTGAACTGGGTGGATACAATTAATAACACAAAAAGTTACAAGCTTGTGCCTGAGGCCATTCTGGAGATAAATGAGAGGAGTGTGACTCAGGGCATGCGTAGGCTGTTACTGAACAACAGAAGCCGACACTGTATACTCACTGAAGTAGTAGTGCTCCAGTTACCACTCTGACTTAGTGTTTGCCAAGTCAGACAGTCGAATGCAAGGGTGGTGATGACGATAAACAAATGGAGCCTACTAAAGACATCTGAGGACATGGCTTCCCAAGGTTAACACTAGCTACCTGGCACAGCAACGGACACTGATACGGTACACATAGCATCAGACCGGGGGGCTCGCTCTTAAACTTTTCCTTCCTCTCTTTTCTTTCTCTCTCTCTTTCTCTCTCTCTCACACACAAACACACAAATTCACTTCACTGAGGATCTGTACTTTTCTTGCTCCTGCTCATTCAGACATCCATGCAGACTGGGCCACATAAGAGTAGGGGGAAATACAGAAATATAGCTCTCAGGTGTCGCCCACTGTTAGGGGAGCAGTTACAGTGGGAGTAAATTGGGGCTAGATAAAAAAAAACACAATAGAGAAGTTTGATCCACAATAGACGACAAAGACTAAAGCTGGCAACCAGGAATGTTGCAAGCTGTAGCAACCTGTCCCAAACTGTGGCAACTGATCCACTGAGCTCTTGTGAGTTAGGTGTAGGACCAGAATGCTGACAAAGATCCATTTACTTCTGTCCAGGTATCTACAGTTTGAAGGTATTAATTATTAATCACTCTCGTTAATGATACTAATTTTTTCTCCAGATGAAAGATCTAAGCTTTTTGTGTGGATCTGTAATCTGTCACGGCTCGGCCAGTGGCCGGTAGGGGCCACTGTTTTGTGTTTGTTTTTGAGGACTTTTATTTTGACTTTCATGTCTGCTTATCGTCACGTGTCACGGTTTTCACCTGCCTTGTGTTGTATCACTGATTATGCTTGCATTTAAGTTCGGTTTGTGTGGACCCGAGTCATCGGTCCATCGCCTAATTTCTATTCCATGTTAGTATTCATGTCTGTAGCGGCCCTTGAGCCAGGTTTTGTTTTCTTGTTTCCTGTTTCACGTTCACGTCAAATAAAGAAACCTGAGTTCATGGATGCCTGCCTGCCTGTCTGTCTCTGAGGTAAATCACGGAAGCTGGTAAACCCCCGCCTCCGTGACATCATCGAGTTAATGTTTGCATGCAAGCTACAACAACATAGTCCCATAGTCTCTCAGTCAAATTTTAAACTGGAAACTAAACATTGGTTAACACCTTTAAACAAAAACTGCTAAAACTTGCAATTAAATTGAACAAGGTTTTTTGTCTAACTTCGCAACAGCAGCTACGAAAGAACATGTTTAAGGATGGCAAACGCATACGTCTCATAAAGCAAAATAAGAATGGACACTCCTGTAAAACTTTGGATGGCTGGTGGGCTCTTCCATAATATTTTGTTGACAAGATGCAGAACTGGTGTGATAATGGTGGAGCTATATGCAGGCTGTAGCTGCCAGTTCAGATAGCCAGCTGATGAACAAAGTAAATGGACCACTTAAAACAAATTTCGCACTTCAGTTACTCACTCTAACTACATAACTAACTTATTAGTGTCAAAATAGCTGCCAAATAATTAGAAAGCAGTCACTGAGCCTTTGGTTCAAGGGACAAAATGGAATATGAAGAGGATTCCAGAGCTGATTTATTTTCAGAGGTCTGATCATGGCAGAATGCATGAGCTGGTGTTTGGACATCTGAAAGGAGTCCCACATTCCAAAGTAAGCCCACAGGGAAGCAGACAAGCTTCCTGCTTAGCATCGGTGGCCTTGAGCTTGCAGTACTTCATTTGATCCAGTAACCCACTTCACTCATCCGTTATCCACTCCACATGGTGTGGTCTGCTGCTCTCTCTCCATCTCATGGCCCTGGACCAAGCCATCAAACACAGACTAGGGTCAGAGTGGAGAAGCTGGCCGGTGGCACATTTAATACAAAGAGGCCTCAATTTGTTTATGCTGGAGAATCAAGTTTAATTCAATATCCTTTATATGGGGGCGTCTCAGAGGTGGTCCACTGAAGGAAGAGGGGCAAAGCTATTTCTTATGGCCACCACTGAAACCCAAGACACCACACAAAAAAGGATGGCAGACTTGGTCATCAGGCAATGCAAACAAATATTTTGCTTTGGGGGCACATATTGTTGCCCATCACACTCAAACATGAACAATGAATAAAAGAGTAAAACTGCCAACATATTCTTTACATATGCTATAACATTAAATAACAAGCACAGCGGCTGTCACTTTTTTGTCTGTTTGTTTCTGCTAGTTCTTGCTGGCTAAGCCCTACTGAGCACCAACACACTAACTGCCCGTGTTTCCACTTTGTTAAGAAAGCAATGGATCACGATCATCAGCACAATGAGCTGATTCATACAAGTTAACCCTTTTCTGCTTAGGTGTCACAACTCTGATGTTCAAGGGCACTAAATTTGCCCTTTTGTCTTGTTGTCCATTAGGAAGCGTTCAGGTGCCTTTTTAAAAGTAAGGCATGCAGAGTCTCAAGCTTTAAATGAAGTAGAACATACTTCCTGTGGGCAGTTTAATGGATCTGATTGACAAGTGTGTACACATAAGGAAGCAGCTTGTGACAAAAGTCAAGCGATAAACATTTGGAATGTAAATATACAGACCAGTCAGTCATAACATTAAAACCACCTGCCTGATATTGTGTCCGTTTCCTACATCTATCCTGTCAAAACATGGACTATATGAGACCTCTGAAGGTGTGCTGATCTCTTTTAAGTCTTGCAAGTTGCAGGGTGGGCCTTCATGGATGAGATTAGTTTGCCCAACACATCCCATGGATGCTTAGTTGGTTTGATATCTGGGTAATTTGGAGGTCACTGCTGTTTAGGAATATCATTGCCTCAAAGTGGTTTACTTATGTTGCAATAATGTTTAGGTAGATGATATGAGGCAAAGTAACATTCACATAAATATCAGGACCAAAGGTTTCTCAAGAGAACTTCACTTTCCATAGTACGTCCTGATGCCATCCCATCCCCAGAAAAGCGATTCACACACACCCAGCCATCCACATGATGTAAAAAACCACATCATTCATTAGACCAGACTACATTCTTCTACATTCATCAAGTAACTAAATTCTTCTCCACTCATTCAAGTTCTGATACTAACATGCCCAGTGTAAGCACTATTAGTGGACGGCAACTATCCTACCCACTAGGCCATGCACCCCCATAATAATCATAGCTACTACTAGTCCAACAATTAATAGTCCAGTGTCCAGTTTCCTGTGGCCGGAAACTGACCAGACCACTGATGATGGACTTACAGGGCAGTGTCCTGCATAGGACAATTAACAGATGAATTGAATCATCACTAATATCTTAACATTTGCATGGTGAACCAACAAGTTAGGCATGTCTTATGTAATTAACTGTGTGAATGCTGAGACTGATTGATCCCCCAGCTAAATAATACCTGATTACTGGTAGTCCGGTGGGGTCCTGACCACTAATAATAGGTGTGCTTACTTAATAAAGTGGAAAATATATATAGATGCCCCCTTTGTGCCAATTCCATACCACTTTCCCTTCACCACCTCATTACAGAAAGGTCTATGAAGTCTGTGTAGTTAGATGCAACGCTGTTATTGTCTCTTTCTTAGCTACTGTAAGGTCTACACGCCAAGTGTGTTAAAGTGTGACTACAGCAAACAAAATCATAAAAGCCTATATAGCCGTCCCAGCAGACCGAGAGCCTTTACACCTTCCCCATACCTCATTAATGGCCTTGCCAGCCTGGCCTGCCTGGCCCGTCTGACGGGCAGACACAGATGGGGCTGGCCGCTCCAGATCAGCTGTCTACTGTGAGAGGGGAACTGTAGAGGAAAAGGTGAGGGGGAAGGAGAAAGATGGCAAGCGTAAATGAAAACCCCCTGCCGGCCCGGGCCTCTTGCCACTGAGACGGACGGCCAACCAAGGACATCCACCCCCAAAAAACCCCCCTCAGATGTCCTTCTCCTTTCTCAGCCAGGGACCGACCCAGACGTTTAGACTCTGCCTTTTAAGGAGTAGGTGCAAGTAGGAGAGGGGGATGCACATGAGGACCCTTCCTATAAGGGGTGTCTCCAATATTAAAGATCACTCGAGTCGATTTCAAAACTTTAATGGATCGATTTTAGCTGTATAAAGCTATTGAATGTGGGCTTATTTTCACCACACTACTTGTATTTCATCTTAAGATCTCAATTATTAAATTATTATTAATATTAACACTGCAGATGGTTTCAATGTTTTTTTCTAACTTCAGTTTTTTTCAAACACAAGAATGAGGGAAAAAAATAATGGTGAGTTTGGACCCCAGTTGCCAAAATCAAAAAGCCACAGATTATTGAAAAAGAGCTTGGGCTCCCATCAAAGATGAACCATATTTTCCTACTGTACCCAACATTTGAACACATTTAAACATTTTTCCAATATGTTTAAAATATGAAAAAAACCTATGGGGGTCCACACTGAGACAGGTCTCTGGCTTCAAAAGGTTTGAGAAGCCCTACTTTCTACTTTGTGTTCACTGCTCAGCTGTGTTATCTGTGAAAATACAAATGTCAGATCTGACTCAGTATCATCATACTCTTGATATTACAGGGTAGAGAACAGAAAACCTGATCGGGACAGGCCTTCTTCCTCCTATATGTATCAGTGATGAAGGATCACGAGCTGTTCACTGGGAGATGAGTCAGCGCAGACAGAGTAGCCGATGGCGGTGAAGATAAGGGGACAGCGCGTCACCGGGGCAGCCAGAGCGGGATGATAATGGTGCTTTTGGCCTCTCCCTGCCGGCTCCAGCCTGCTTCAGCTGCAAGCTGGCCTGCGCTGGTGCCACCTTGTCTTCTGCCTCGAACACACACACACACACACACACACACACACACATAAACACAGGCTGGTGACTGACTGGTTGCTCTTTCTCACGACAGAGGGTGACCCTCCACCCCCCGGACAGGCTGCCTCCATAATGCCATGCTTGAGTGCACAGAGAGAGGGAGGGAGAGAGGGAGAGAGAGAGATAAAGAGACAGAGAGAGGGAGAGAGAGAGAGAGCGGGAGACTGTCCCTGACAGCTATCAGTGGCTCAGACGCCAGTCTCTGCACTATCATCAGGGTTGTGATGAAGCAGATAGTGACGAAGGGATCAGCAGAGATGCACACAATAGTATTGTTCAGAGATAGCAGGAGATGCACAGACAGGGGAAAACACTGAGATCAGATCCTTTCCCATGTTAGCAGTCTGTATTACAGAGTAGGAACAACCACATTCGATCTGTACATGCATAGAGTAACACAATGATACAGATCAGCAGTGGATATTTGCAGTGAATAATTTAAATATACACTTTGTAACATATATCTAATATACATTTAACATATTCATATTTATATTATATTTATAAATAAACATATACAATTTTTTTAATTATTAAAAAGCCCAAAGAAAACCTTTTTAAGGTTGAATCCTTGAATCCTTGAATCCTCTTGTGCTCTTGATCTGTAATACAAAGTAAAAGTAAAGTTTCATGAAAAAGTATTTTCCCCTACTTATTTTCACCTTTTTCTTTATTTCATTTATTTTTGAAGCAAACCTACCAAACATGCAAAATAACTGCAATTAAAAAGCAATGACAGCTGAGAAAAAGCTGTCTGCAAAGGGTGATAAAATGATTTGTAAGACACTAAGATGTTAGAAGTGTAACATTTTGGACAACAGAGGACCCTTTCAAACTGGCATAAAGCAAATACACAGAAATAACAGTGATAACATTATGTTAACATTCAGTATGTCGGGCCGTGGGGTTGTTTTGTTGCCTGGGGACCTGAACAACCTGATTTTATTGAAGGAACTATGTATTCTGCTATGCATTAGAGAAATCTTAAATAAACGGGTTATCTGTCCATAAGCAGAACCTGAAATATAGTCGGGTTATGCAGCCAAAACACTAAATACACATCTGAATGACTGAAAAAAGAACATTTGTGTTTTAGAGTGGCCTGATTTAAACAGTATCCACAGCGATACTGTGGTAGAACCTACAAACGGAAAATATCTGGATTAAAGCCGTTCTGCAAAGAAAATCAGTCTCACATTTTCTCACAAGAATGTAGAGAGTTAAAACTGCTAAACGTAATTTCATAAGTTACCAACTGTTGGGGGGTCGAGGGATGGGGTAATTACTGTTTCACATGGGTGATTTAAATGTTGCATGCCTTTGCTTCATAAATGAAATAATCATTTAAAATGTGTTTTCATTGTTTAATATGTTTTAAAAGATACTGAGTTGGAGAAATATACATTGAGATAAATATGCAATAATAAATAAATAAATAAAAAACAGCTTACATATCTTCCATGGTACCTTTAGAATCTGGACTTCTAATGCTTTTGATTCTTACCTTATTTAACCTCACATATTTAAATCAGCCTTCTATTTCTATTTTAACATAAATAAAACACTTTCACTTTAATATTTAATAAAGGGTATCTATTCTTTCACTTAAGAACAGGATTTGTGAACTTTGTCTGCCACTGGCCAAAAGTAAACAAAGAGAAGAAAGTGTGTTGTGAAGTGTGTGAGAAGTCTACAAATTTAAATCATTGCATTACTTTATTCGATCTGCGTGTTTTGGCTTGTATTATACTGGGTGGTGAAACAGTAACTACACAGAATGAGAAAAATAAAACCTGGAGTGACCTGTTGAGGTTCTGTGGGCCGGCAGGAGGGCGGCCTCCTGGTGCTGTGTGTACTCCTGTTTCCTGTTGCTGTCTGGCCTGGCGGAGGAGTAGGGGTCAGCAGTTAGGGCTTTGTACTGAGACCCTGACTAAATACATACACACACACACACACACACACATACACGTTCCTTCCCGTGCTGCCACAGTGACAGAGCTCACGTTCGCAGCACCATGGGGGGGTGGGTCACTATGTTTCACATTATTCCTTAACTGACCTGAAGGTGCCTAGGGACTGAGCCGTGCAGACTGGGCTTTGTGTCCATGGCATAAAGCCCAAAACTATTTGTATTTTGTATCAGAGCAGCATACAATGCGGGAAAGGCTGATCACATTTCAAAGGACAATCGTAAATCATTGGCAATTCAGTTCAAATCCATTAGGGCTTCACACACAGAAGCTCAGAGGAAACCCTGCAGAATCTGTGAAGAAATGTTCTAGCCAGAGCACATCATGCAAACTTGTAAAAATGTCATGATAAAACCAGGGGGAAATTTATCAAAATGTTAATAAAGATGAATGAAGGCCAGTCACCGTTCCATGAATGAGATGCAAAATAGTTCCTATTGGCCTTCATCCACAGTCTGTTTCACAGACTTTTAAGGCCAGCTCGTTAAAGGCTGTATTATCATTATCTTATATTGTTTACATTTTATAATTCAAGTGCATGTCTGTATACCTACTTGCTTACATTTCCATTCATCTTACATTCTGTATTGATAGGCTTGAGTGTGTGCTTCTGATTGCTGTTTCAGCATTAAATAAACATAAAAAATGTTTTCAACAAATTCAAATATTAATAAAAATATTTCTTTTTCTGCTCACAAATGTTTAGAATCTGCACTTTCAGTCTGTTAATAATCAAATAATTTCCTAAAATAGGTGTTACTTAACTTTTATTTTACTTTATTAAGACTTTGATTAACTCTTATTTTTGAAGACTCTTACTTTTGTTCAAATTCAAAAACATACAATTTACTTCCCAGTATATACAGTCTATATATGGCAGTTAAGCTGCAAGAACAATCTGTTTTGTGATGTCAACATTTACATGTAGCTGCAGATTGCATCAACGAGGTCCTTCTCCCAGGACCACTTTTCTGAAGGAAGCACAGCACAAGGAAACCTATCAAAACAGAGTTTATTAATAAAAATAAGTTTTAAATGCACAGTAACAAAAACAGCATGTCAAATGATTAAAAAATGTTCATGTGAAAGTGAATGAAGGTGGAAAATCTACTAAGAAAAGGGAGCAAAAACTACAAACAAATCCTGTTTTGTGTTCTGTTATATTCCCTGCTCCTGGATTTATTAAAAAGGGCAGGGTCATCAGAGGCCGCTGTTAAATAGCTTTGTTGCCAGGCCCATCTCTCTCTCTCGCACTCTCACTCTCCGTCTTTCTCCCTGTCTCTCTCTCTCCCCAGCAGCAGTGACAATGAAGTGCCCTGACTTGTTTGACTTTCTGTGGAGAGGAATGAAGGCTGGGGCTGCGTGCAGGGAGATCCAGTTCTACAATACCCCTTTCTTTCAGACCGGCTCTGGGCACGATGTGCCCCTCCTTCCCATCCTGCCCTGCTCCCTGCTCCCCATGCCTCTAGTCTAGTATGATTTATAGTGAATTAAAAAGGCTTGGGGGCGCAGACTGCGGTGCTCAAATGCTCTCTGTCTGGCTGGCCCTCTTCCATGTCGTCTGACAAGGATTGCGTTTCTCTCCCCATACACGACCATTGTGCCTTTAACGGATGAATCAGGCTCGTGCGGGGCTAACACCACAAGATTAGCAAAGAAAGTTGCTTTGCTGCAGTTGATTCCAACACTCTTTTACAGGCTGCAAAATTCATATTCTGCACATCGAAACTGACCATGCTCCTAAAAACAGCAGCGGTTCTGTAAAGTACAGGCCTGTGGTCTCTGATGGATTGAGTCTGAGGTCATAAAGTGAATGAGCAAGCACCAGAGCAAGCATAAAATGCAAGAATGCACAGAAAAAGTAAGCATGCATACAACACACATTAGGAGAGAGAAAGAGTGGGAGAGATGGTTCAGAGGACATAACACACACATCACTTGACAGGTAATATAAATGCAAATTGTGTCATCTAAAAATATAAAGAAATAAAGGGACAGAGGGAGAGACAGAATAAAACAGAATAAACAGAATAGAAAGGGAAAGAATAAAAGGGTGTGAGAGAGCAAGAGAGGAAGTGAAAGAGTGAGAGAGAAAGAGACAGAGAAATGGAGAGAGGAGAGAGAGAGAGAGAGAGAGGGTGGAGGTGCTGATGGGTCTCAGCAGGCTCAGATAGGGGCCGGCATATGGTCATGGGTACAGTCCTCATCTGGCTGTGCATTCCTGCCCTATCTGTGCAGTAAACTGGATCTCCTTCTTCCTCTTATCAACTGTCAGGAATTCTCTATCTGAGGCCTCTCTCTCTCTCTGTCTCTATCTCTCCCTCTCTCTCCCTCTCCCACACTCTGTCTCTCTCTACTGCTCCTCCTCCCTCTTCTTTTCTCTCCGTTTTCCGTTGCCTTCTCTTCCTCTGACACGGAGCAGGGATGGTTAATGGTCATTAAGATAAGGAAAGCGCTGAGGGGGCGGCAGACGCCTCTGGGGACGAGCAGGAACCCAAACACTGGGGGGTGGAAGCATCACATACCACCAGTCTGACTTCACCCACCCTCAGCCTGAGCTGTCTGTCAGCACTGGCAAGGCACAAATCAGCAAATTTTCCATCTTCTTGGCTCCACAAACTAGCATAAGCAGAATCTGACTCTTCTTGTTCAAAAGTTTTGGTCTTATGCTGGCAAGAAATAATTTTGTTCAGGTCTTTTAAAATTTGTTTAGTATTGTTATGATACAGCCAATAAACTGATGATCTGCAAAGCAAGTTTTTTTCTTTTCTCTGTTGATTCAGAGCAACTCAGCGGACATCAAAATTTTATTGCTTTTGTGTAATTTGAAAATCATGAGAACCACAGACAGGGAAGAGAAAAGAAACGAGTGGGTGCATTGACTGTTGTAGTTATGTGACACCACATGTGCATTATCTATTTAAAAAATGAGAAATGTTATCTGGTGTCAGATACATTCTTTTGCAGGAGTGTGTCTGTAATTTTGTGTCTGTAGTCTTGAGTTAAATTGGCAGGATTTTAAATATAAACAATGATCACACACATATGCAGTTGTAAGTCATAATCAATACAAATTTTCTACAAAGAGCCCAGTTAAATATGGCTTTTTATTCGTTTTATTTATTGAGAAAAACGCATAAATGTACCATAACTGCACAGGTTACTTATTGAGGATATTGTTAAATTCAGCACTTTCGCAGAGAGTATGCATTCAAATGTAGAAAATATATTTCTACAAAATCAGCAAAATATGTCATTTATGAAGGGGTGTTTAACCATTCAAACACAACTGTATATACCAAACGTATTTTGTTTCTGTTCAGCCCCTCCATTTGGAAGGGGACTCTTGTTCCTGGCTTGTTAGGCATCCTTGGCATTGCCTGTCTGTAATGCCCCTTTACGGTGAACACAACCGTAAAATGGCAATTAATGTGCAGCTTCTGCTCTGCATCATTTATACAACAGCCTTTACAGACATCGGTGCATTCAAATGTGTACATAATTTCCACCTCAATCATTTTACTGAGGTGGAAATGATGTACACAATTGAATGCACTTTTGTTACATCAGCACGCCATTCGAAAAGACAAATTTATGTTGGTGCAAATTATCCCAAAGACCCAGAGCTTTAAAACCACTGACAGGTTAAGTGGATCACATTGATCGTCATGTTACAATGAGATTATATTAGGCAGCAAGTGAACAGTCAGTTCTGAGTGACTTTGACAAAACCTAAATAGTGATAGCAAGACAACTGGGTCAGAACATTTCAAAAAAGTGTCTCTTGTGGTCCAAAGAAGGGTGACTGATGAAACAGTAACAGGATTGTGGGCGCACTGGGCTCGCTGATGTGCATTGAGAGTGAAGGGTCAAATCCTACAGCGGAGCTATAGAAGTGCAAGAAGGCAAGAAGGGGTTGACTTGGCCTCCAAATTCCCCAGATATAAAGCTGTTTATGCATTTGTGGGATGAGCTGGACAAACCAGGTCACAGCTGTTTTTGCGGTTGAACCTACACAATATTTGTCAGGTTGTTTTGATGTTATGGCTGATCAAGGTATTTTAATCGTGTGGAAATAATGTACACACTGAATCAAGTTCGTTTAATGCTTTGCTTCTTTTCAGTGCACATAAATCAGTCTGTTTCAGTTTAGGAGCATTTTGATCAGTTTAACTGATTCATTTCATACATTTTGGAAGACCAGAAATAAGAAACAGACACTGGATTTGGTTCTTACAATACTGAAATGGAGAACAAGAAGTTCAAAGCTAACTCCACATTTAGATGCTAACCACAATGTAATATTACACGAGACAGTTTCAAAGCACTCATGCCTCAAATTCTTACATCAGCATGAGCCTACCAGAGCAGGCAATAGCCAAGCGCTCATCTGCTGCTCTTCACAACCAACAAGAGAGGTCTCTTCTGTCTGTGAGTGGTAAAGTAAATGTCCATGTCCATACAGCACACATGGTCTAGAATAAAGCAATTAAAGCAATTTTGAGATCTACCATGTCTGCTCCACATAATACACTTCTTCAGAAGCCATTTTAGAAAATGTAGATTTTACATAAGATGTTACAAAATGCCCTTAAATTGTCCTATGTTTGGTGGTTTGTGGTGTGGCAACTAATGCCCTGTGCCAGTCCTTACTCTAAGATAGCTTAGCTTCAATTTGCAATGATACAGATGTGTACATTCAGGTGAGTGAGAACTGAACAGCTTAGCAAGAGAAAAAAACTTGGACAAAAGCTTTTAAGAAAATCAAAATCTAGAAGTAAAATGGATGTATGTTTGACTTTTTTGAAAATTTGAGTAAAAGGAAAAGTACAAATGTTTAATTTTAGTAACAGTAACATAGAGATCCAAAATAATACTTACTGACTTGTAATGCTGATAGAACTTGGTTGTCCAGATTTTGTCCATCCAATTGCTTCTACTTACCTGTATTGCAAACAGCTGATTTCCCTATTATTACACAATACTGCTTATGGGGTGCACATGCAATGTGTGTATGAGTGAAAAAAATGTATTCTCTAAATATATTGTCGAAAACACAGGGCAAATAAATCACTAGAAATCAGGACACCTAAACTGAAATATGGGTCTGTCCAAGGAAATAGAGAATGTTTGGCCACCCTTATTCAAACTGTCCCCCACTCAAACACCTAGAAAAGGCCTCATTCCCCGTGAGGCCTGTGTACCACCATTAACTGTCAGGCTATCTTTGAGTCTTTTCTGATCAGTGATCAGAGTATGCATGGACTGACACATGCGGCTCTAATGCCGAAAATAAAGACATCAGTCAGTAGGCCTGGATCTTTGAAGTGACAGAACCCGTACATACATCTGTCCCTACTTCCCTCTGCCGCTTGCACGCCCGCAAGAGAAAAAAAGAGAAAGATTTATAGCACCTGCTCCGTAGACTAAAAATACAGCCTCACTGCACCCCTTGACTGCAATTCTATACATACTCCTGAGTTAACCCGGCGAGAATGTAATGCCCAGTAAGTGGCTACAACTGTGGAAATCTAAGATGATAACATATGCCTGGCTGAGCTAATTATCAATTAACACTGTGACATCACTCAGGCTTTCTGCAGTGGCAGAGGATCAGTGGCACTGACGTGTGACTCTACATGTGAACTATATCTCAGAACCCGAGCTGGCAACGATTTCTGTGGTGGACAGCAGTCCACTATTTAGTAAAAAAGAGAAAGAGGCAAAAACTAGACATTGGCGACCATGCTATTAGATTATGACAAATTGCGTGTTACAATTTCTCATTAATCCCTTTTCACCATAGCCTTAAAATGCAGTTTCTGTAAGGGATGATTGAGTACAGAGAGTTACTACACTTCACAGAAACCGTTGATTTCCCATAACATTAAAACCCCTGACAGACGAGGTTAAAAATGTTTATCTTGTTACAATGACACCTCTCAAGGTGTAGGGTATATATTAGGCAGCAAGTGAATAGGGAAGCATAAGGAAATGAGCAACTTTGATAGTGGCCAGATTATGATTATACAAAAGCTGGGTCACAGCATCTCCAAAACAGAAGGTTTGTGGGGTGTTCCTCATACACAGTGGTTGGCACTTACCAAAAGGAAGTGCTAGTCCAAGGAAGGACAACCAGTGAACAACAGAGAGGTGTAATGGGCGCCCAACACTCATTAATGCTTGTGGGGAAAAAAGGAGAGCCTCTCTGGTCTGATCCCACAAAAGATATATGGTAGCACAAACTGCTGGTTATGGTAGAAAGGTGTCAGATCACACAGTGTGCCACAGCTTGCTGTGTATGGGGCTGTGTAGCCCATACTGAACACTGTACACTGCTAAAAGTGCTTCCAAAGGGTACGTGAGTATCAGAACTGGAGCACGAAGCAATGGAAGAAGCCTGGTTGCTTTTTCTGTTATATCATATCAAATGAATAAATGGGTGCGTGTGCACCATAGTGAGATATTTTTACTTAAATTGCAAAATGTGATTACAAAAAAGTTGCAACATTTATATCTGTTTTTCTATAGTCATTCCGTCTGTTTTGTCTTTATGGAGAGGTGTGTAATGTTTTCACAGCAGGGATTTCTCACTCCTCCTCTTTGACCCGTCATTACACGCTAGCAGCTCAACACAGATTCAGTACATTTCACAATCATAGAGCCAACGTTGTTCTAGTTAATCTGATAACAGAGTTACAAGGAAAAATGTACTTGATTAAACGAATTAAAAATAGCTGGGGGATCGTTGGAGGATGCAAGGGAATTTTTTTTGCCAGCATTCTGTTAAGCTTTCTTCAACCTCACAACTGTATAAGAGGTGCTGTTACCTAATATATGAATATGTGCAGAATACTTTTCAACAAATCTAAATCTTAATAGAACTGTCCTTTAAAAAGAGAACATTGCTAACATACACTTACTTTGAAGTATGTGTGTTTCTGTATGTGCTTTGAACCAGTCAACTGGCTAAACTGAATTAAAAAGTACAAAAAAGAGGCAGAACCATATTTTTCTTTTAACCCCCACATTCTGTTTTTCACTGCTGTGTGTGTATTTTGCTCAGTGCAGCGCTTTGTCATGCCTTCTGTCTAATAAATAAGGATTTACAGGGAAGCAGGAGTACCAGCGCTGAGCCCTGAAAGGGTCAGGCCTGTGGGAATGCTTTATGGCAAGTCTTCGCAATGACTGTGAAGATAAGCGGGGCCAGGATGTAGAGAGGTAGGGCTGGATACATTAAAGCACACAGGCAATCGCAGCACTGCATCACCTCTCACATCTGCTTCAGACAACACTACACACTCACACACACATGCACAAGGCTGGCCATAACTCTACGTCTTGTGTCCCTGTAACCCAGTAATACTTGACTCAAATCAGGCAGGAAAGCCAGATCATTAAGCCTCTCCCCCTCCAAACGCCCCCAACTCCCTCTCTTCCACTGATGACAGACCTGAAAAGAAGAGACCTTTGTTGGTAATTCAAACTTACCTCATTTTCAAAATACCAGGGCCCAAGCGGATAATAAAACAGGACCTATATAGGAGAGCATATTTCTGGCCAAAGCTAAACAACAGTGCATATACAGAGGCAAAGAGAGCTGGAATTGTTCAATTAAAGCAAAGTGCTCACAGCAAAGTTTTTTTAATATATATATATATGTTCTGTTTAACTTCTCTCGCTCTCCCTCTCCCTCTCTCTCTCATCTTTTCTGCTTAACTGCAGTGGGAAAGTGGCCATGTATTGACTCTGCACGGCTGCAACCTTAGTAAAATCCACATGGGAGTCTGTAATTACCCAGAATACAGCTCAGGGAGCAGGCCACACCCTGTGTGCTCTGTAAAGCTTTCTCACTCACTCTTGTCTCTCTTTCTCTCCCTCCCCCTCTTTATACTCACCTCAGCCCCCTTCTCCATTTCTAGTTTTTTTCTACTCTCCTCAGCTTGCTTTTCTCTCTTACTTGTCTTTTTCTCTGTGTCATAGTCTTTAGGTTGCTAATCTCTTTCTCTCTTTCTTACTCTCTCCCTCCATCTCTCTCTCCCTCAGCTCTCACCTCAGCCCCTCATCTTGCTCTCTCTCCCTGTTTCTGTTTCCTTCTCACCTCATTTTACCTGTCTCTTACCCACTCACTCACTCACTTCCCTCCCGCCCTTCCTCCCTCAGCTTGTAAACTTCTCAGTGGCAGGGTTACACTGCTGACGGTGGCGAAGAAAGGCTGCATGTAATCCACAAACAAGAAACCCAACTCAAGTCTCTCACACAAGCTCCTGCCAGGATACCCTTCTTGTGAAGGTCTGAGGTCGGCCTCAGTGACCCTAAACTGCCCAAACTGGAGTGATCCATGCAAAACTACATCAGACTAATCATAGCCATAGACTGTTGCAGAGTGAGGTAATGATTCTCCCTGAGCTGGTAAAGCAGTGCCAGAGATTTCAGTGCTATGCTTGAGTGAAGTTTAGCATAAAGAGAAATAAAGTAGGAATGTTTAAGATGAAGCACTGATAAGGGTCCAGCATGCACAATGGCCTCTATACTATTTGTGGAGTGAACGACACACAGTCTCACGCAATCCTACACAGGCACACAGGAATGTTTTCTCCTAAACACACACACACACACACACACACACACACACACACACACACACACACACACACACACACACAAAGAGAGAGAGAACAACCGCCACGCGATTGGTTATCTCCCCA
>JBBPDB010000019.1:2645885-2658526 GCA_037974465.1 Brachypetersius altus | reverse complement strand
CGACGATCATCTTCCTTTAATCGTGGCAGCCAAAATCGTGATCGTGATTAAAATTCGATTAATCGTGCAGCTCTAATTGAGTGATATTATTACTAACATTATTAGCATAAATATTACAAACTATCCATTCAGTTTATCTCAGCATCGTAGAAACATTTTACTGTGAAGTCCATGCACTTTAGAGGCCCACAACACAGAAGTCTATATTTGCAGCACAGTTTGTCAGCCACCCTCTATCTGATTTATCAGTGGTCACTTTCTGACCACAGGAGTGCCACTAACTGGATTATTTAAATGATCGACTATTTCCAACATCTGATATGGTAGCAGTATGGTAGTGTGTGGTGCAGGTTCAAATGAATCAGGCACTGCAGAGCTGTGAGTTGCATATGCAGCCTTTAACTGTACACTGAAAAGATGAAAGCTACAAGGCATGTGTTTCCGAATAAATTTGATCCATATGACAGACATCACTGACGTGTAGGTGACCATGATTTGAAGATATGATCATCACCGGAGCTGATGGCTGATGTTCCTGCCCTCCTCTCTTACTAGTTATTTTGGAAATCAATCAAGTGCAAGCAAACTGATTGAATTGTTGTTTGATGAGCAATTGGAAATAAAATGCAAACAGATTTGGTTCCTTTCTTTTGACTTTAACATGGTTTTAGGGTTTTTGGAGAATGGTATTTGATGGCACTGCATCTAGGTGAAGAAATGACAGGAAACAGCAGAATGACATCAGCCATTGGACAGCCGTGTGCTCCACGTGCCCCTGCGTGTGATCATGCATTCAGAAAGAACATATTCTATGAAAGCTGACCTGTGGCTGGCAGTGAATTAAAATTAGCCTCCACTGCCACTATGATTGACCTATTGCTAATATATAATGTGATATTCTCCTTTTTCCTCTTTGCTTTTGCTGGAGCTTGAGTTGCCATGTCAGGGCTTGATGTGATGCAGTCAGCAAGCTGTGGATGACAAACAGTCCCTGGAGTCTTGGCAGCAGTTTTGGTGGGAGAGGGTGAGAGTTCTGTCCTGGGGCCGGCTAAAGGTCAGCATTAACTCAGCTCCCGCCTCTGCAGGCTTAGCAGTAATGTAATAATCTGGCCTGGATTTCTACAGCCTTTGAGCAGTGCTGGGTCCACACAGAACACCAAATGGACATACTACAACCCACACAAACCCTCCATGCCAGAACGGGGCCAAGTGCTCAGGGATCACCCCAGGGCAGACGATCATTTGTCACAGGCTGAGCCCTGGGCAGCTGGAATTTCGCAGTTTGCACACTCAGAATATCAGACAAGATGCACGGTGTTCCTCCAGATCAGGGGCTACCGGAGCATAATGCCAATCAAAGCCTGCAGCACTACTGCAGCACTGTTAACACACAGCTGTGGCCTCACAGGGTCTTGCCCCTGGGCTGTGGGTGCTAGACCTCAGCATGGAAGTGCCTGTAAATGTATGGTTTTGTCACTATGTTCACACATTCCCCCCACAGCCAATGCAAATCTTCAGCAGCCGAGTCAAACCCCTCTTCCCAACACTGCCTGCTGCTGATGTCGCCCAGGGATGATCCAAATTGCTGCAGCTCTAACCCTTGTTGGGTGTTCAAACAAAAATGCACCTCAGTATTGCTGCAGTAAGGTTCTTTCATTCTACAAATTGCTCAGCACTATAGAAATTACATTACTATGTCCATCACTTATAAGTCAGCACAGAAATCTCAGGCTTGCCGTTTTATGACATGGCTGCAGGTTTAATCAGCTTTTACATTTAAAATGCTGAAAGTCAGTAAATGGATTTTCTTATTTGTGCACGTCTGTATGTGTGTGCTTACGAGCAGATAAAGGAGAGAAGTCTTAATTCAAGCAGATTTAGTGAATGAGAAAATGGAGAGAGAAAAGGAAAAGGGAGTGAAGTACCTGTCCAATGATCTCCCTCTGAGGAATGTATGGAATGGTCCCCCCTTCTCTCGGTAAACATTTGATTTAGATTAAACGATAGGCCCAGGGCCCCTTTGCCCTATCGCCTGTTATTCTCTTGCTCTGAACCAAGGGTTCTCGGTCAGAGTAATCCCTTCCAATCAAACTCCAGCAGTTAAACTTGTTGTTCAAACTTGCTTTTTGAGAATACTAAAATGGTTCACCTAAAATGGCAGCAGACAATGAATTAAAGCCAGTGGTTTAATATGGTTATTTTTGCCTGCTATACTGTACTGTTGATATAGTTTTTATTCTATTCTATAGTTACCTTTCAAATTTCCTACTTGTGGGACTAATAGAACTATCTTACATATCTTAATAGAAATATCTTATCGTATTTAGCAGATGCTCATATCCAGGATGACATCTAAAATGCTTTGTTGTATATTTAGAGAAAATATCACTAGGTATGACAGTAGTGGCCAGAATACCTCTGAGAGATGCTGTTAAAACAAAGATCAGTGCTGATCCCTATAAAATAGAAATACAGTAACTCCCAACGTTAATGCAGATCAGCAATCACAGATTCAATCTATCGCAGATTTTTTCGGAGAGCCCAACTTATAATAGTTAGCTGAAACTCCCACACTAACACAGAAACTGCAGATATCCTGCGGCCCCTCATGTTGAGCTACATTTACTGCTGCACTCAGAGGCAGGAGGTTTCAAAGCAGCCACTCCGAGAACGCTATTTATTTCTCCTTGCTGCTGATTGGCTACTGCCCTGTGCCGCAGCTGCAGCCCGGAATTTCCCACGTGTAGCATCTCGGGTGCACTTGTGTTTTTCATTTTGTTCTTAAAGCCCTGTATTTTTATTACTTTAAATTAAAAGAATTTATTGCTATATTTACCTGCTTATACCAAAGAAAACAGTGCATACCAAATGAACTACAGTGTGGTCTATACAGGGGTAATATCGGTATTTATATTGTAGCATTGTAGAAGTTCAGTGTAAACTGTACAATATGAATATAGGTTTATCTTTACATTTTTAAGGGTAATGAGTTTAAATGAAATTAACGTGTTTTGGGAGCATATTTGTGGGCATATTTGGGGGCATTTTCTAGGTTTACACTAGAAAAAAAGGGTAGCGCTCAAAGCGTAAGTGCAATACAAAACATCTCAACAAGTGCTAGCTTAGTGCTCATTTAAATGCTTAAAAAGTTATCAACTACAGTTAACTTTACAAGCATTATTAGTTTATGACCATTCTTAATATTTGTTCATAAACTTTTAATATTCTTTTTGCTCAAAGAAAAGCTACAAGCATGTTACAAGCATGTTAGTATATAACATACATGTTAGTCATAACACGTGAGCTTGGCTAAAAAGTCTTTCATGACCATGTCCAGTATCAATGTTTTATAGTCCCTACAAGCTCAGCCTTTAGGGATCAAGGAAAGAAGAATAAACAGCCTTAAAAAATTCCCCTTTAAAAAATCTTTCAGCACACCACTCTGGCATGCAGCGCACTATCTGGAATTACATTTACGGCATTTAGCATTTACGGCATTTAGCAGATGCTTTTATCCAAAGCAACTACCATTCCCTTAACTACAGTCGACAGTCTCCCTGGAGCAACTTAAGGGTCTTGCTCAGGGACCCAGTGGCTGAAGGTAGGATTCGAACCCATGACCTCTTGGTCCGCAGGCAAGTATCCGACCCACTGAGCTACCTCCACCCATTAAAGGGGCATCTGTACAAAAGAGAAACAACCCTACCTCCTGACCATTAATGAATTAGAAAGGAGGTGAAGAGAATAGAAAAAGAAAGAAAAAATGTGGTCTGGTGGAGAGGAAAATAAAAACACAGTAGAATTTCTGTGCTTCGTGCCATGTGGCCCTGAAATTAGTGAGCTATTTAACACGAGGTGCCATGAAGGTGAACTTGTCTGGGCCGAGTAAACAAGCCAGGGAAAGGGAGGGGTAACACAGCAGGGTCTGAATGTGAATATGTGATTAATCATGGCGCAGCTCCAGAGACGCTGGACGCCCCTTCCTCACCACCAGTCCCCCTAAGACAGGCCTGGAGGAGCAGAAATGCTGCATATGGGTGGTCAATTAGCTTAAAGGTTTCAGCTGTGACTGTGACAAGAGCATTGCTCCATGGTCTCTCTCTCGCGCTCTCTCTCTCTCTGCCCACATCATATCAACAGCAGTCCAAGCATGCAGTGAAAAACCGCATGCCGTGATCTAAGGCATTCCCAGGTCTGAAACATAAAGACTCTCACTCCATTTCCCCCAGCCTAAATCAACAGGCCTTTTTTTTACTGTGGTTACCACGATTAGGGCCTCATCGCCCTGTGCCTATTCAAAAGAGTATGCTCCACTTTGATTAGTCTTGTCCTGCTCTCTTCATTTGCTTAGTGTGACAGTTTGTCATTTTGCCTCACTCTGAGTGATGCTATTAAGGCTTACAGCTCTTGTAAACCAACATTGCTGTTATTCCATTAAACATGGCCATCAGAAGTGCTAATGACCTCCATGAACTACATCCAAATCCTAAATTAAGGCTTCTGCAGGAGTGTGTCTTCATATCAGGCAATACACATGTTTTTTGGAGTAAAGCTGTTTCAGGCCTCTGTGTCTCTCCTTGATCGTTTATAATGGCCAGCCGCAGTATTCACATTAGTATAGCTTTGAGTGAATTGTCTTTTCTGTGTATTTTAGTATAATAACTATACTTCCATGAAATTTAGTGAGCTAGCTACTATGCTGATGTCTTTCTTCTGAACTGATTTGAAAGTGTGAGGCTCACATTTTCAAGCTTTAGCACGTTATCTTAGACCGAAAGTATCCAAAAAAGAGCAGAGTAGCATTTAACAAATGCCTGTTCACATGCTGATATCTGCTGGATGTATTAAGAAGTTCTTTGGTAATGACGTTTACTCATTCTCTGAATTCACAACGTGCTCTACCCTAAAAACAGTGGCAGATGGTTTGTATACACATTTTTAAAATCTTTAACTGGTATACAACATTTACATTACAAGGAGGTTCTTTAAAGTTATCTACAGAGAACGATTCTTTAAAGAACCATTCAGTGAAATGTTATATGGTTCTCTAACCAGAACAGAAATATGGTCCCCCTGAGGATCCCTCAGTACCGGTTTGGGGACCGTGTTTAGAAGCACTGCTGAAAGAAAGCAAAAACAGTTCTTCTAAGGCAGTGGTTCCCAACCTTAATCATGTAGGTACCCCTGCCCTACACGTTTTCCCTGCTCTCACACTTCCACTGCAACCAATGAAAGCCTTACTAATTATTAAATGCAGGTGCGTTGAGAGCAAGAAAAACTTTAAAATGCGCAAATATTTTAAGAGACCACCTGATTCCCTTAACTGTCATAGTATTTTGTAGGGAGCCAAGGCATGTGATTCATTTAGTGTGAACATCAGCACATGCATGAAGGCACTTACTGTACTCACACTTCCTCGCTTCCTCACTCTTGCCAGGACCCTGCCTGCAGTTACTCCGGCCTCTCTCATCTCTGTGTTCAACCAGCACTGGAGTGGAGCACATGCTGCACAGTCTCAGCCTAGCAGCGTGCAAGCATTTGGAAATGTCTGAAAAAAGAAACAACAAAAAGTGGAGGCTTAGAAATAAATTCAGAAGTTTCACACACTCTCACACTTCATTCATGTGTTTTGAACCTCAAGCTCATGCAAAACATATAAGAGCAAGGAAAAGTACGTATACTCTTTGAACTTAAATAAATGTGGTCTGAGCTCCATCTAAGTCACACTTATAGGCAAACACAGTCTAACTAAACTAATAACACAAAACAGTTGTACTTTTCCTGTCTTTCATTGAGCACACTGAGTAAACATCCACAGAGCAGGCTGGAAAAGTAAGGGAACCTCTGTGTTAATTAGCAAAAGGTGTTTCAATTAAAGAAATGAGATTGGAACTGTGGGTTTCACATGTGCCTTGCAGATTAAATAAATACACGCAAAACCTTGGGTACTGACAAATCTGTTCTCCAGGAAAACTGTTCAAGCCTTGATTCAAAGATACGCATGAAGCTGGGAAAGGCTACAAAAGCACTGCTAAAGACCTGAATGTACATCGATGCATGGTAAGACAAAATGTCTACAAATGGAAAGAAACATCAGGACTGTTGTTACAATCCCTAGGGGTGGGTGCCTGAAAGAGGCGAAAAAGAATCCAAAGGTAGCATCAAAAACCGACAGAGGGGTCTGCAAGCCATGTGAACCTTTATTCTTTGTATACCTTTATTTTATTAGAAAATACGAAATAAAAAAATAAACAATTCTGCTGTACAAAATAATATTGCAGCCTGTCTCAAGTTTGCCTAAGACTGCCCAGATGTTCTACAACGTTTCTTGGAAAATGTGTCATGAACAGATGAGACAAAAGTGGATCTTTTTCCTTCAAATGCACAATGTTATGTTGGGAGGAAAAAGGCACTGCACACCTACCCCAAAACCTCATGCCAATTGTAAATCAGGGTGAAGGGAGCATCATGATTTGGGGTGCTTTGTTGCTTCAGGACCAGGGAACAATGAATTCAAAGGGATGTCAAAACATTTTAAAGGAGAATGTATGGGCAGTAGTCCATGACCTTCAAATTAAGAGACATTGGAAGTTGCAACAAGACAATGATCCAGGGGAGATAATTAAATATTTTTATTAGAGATTTGTGTTCTGGAATTGCTTCAGAGTCCTGATCTTAGCCCTACTGAAGAGGACTAGGCAAACATGGCATCTCAGAAACAGTGATGCCTAAATATCCTTAGAAAATGATAAGTTGTCACGTCTCCCCCTCATTTCTCCTGAGCACTTAAGGCAGGCGCATTTGCAGACTTCCATTTTTACTCTTCATTTTCAAAACCTAAACAAAAGGCACAAGGGGCAGAAACAGGACTCAAAACGGAACAAAAGGAGAAGGAAGAAACTCTAACAAAAGCCAGCTTGACAGTGGAATGACAACACAAACATGAACACAAACCTTTAAATACACAAAACACAAAACCCCACAGCCAATAACAATGCAAACACTAACTAACAAAACCCAGCTGTGACCACCACCACTTCATAATAGAAGTCCTAAAACTAAACCCTAAACTTCAACGGCTTCATATTGGGACATTACATAAGTACTGCTTGTCAGTAGTTTAATTAGATTGTGTTTGGGTATGACTGTGAATTTGATGGTCAAATCACATTTTATCAGTAATCAATACAGCAATCCAGAGAATTCTAAATGATTCACTTACTTAGTTTTGCTACTGTAAACTTGATTTGAGCACATATTAAAACACTCAGGCCTGTAGGAATGAATTCATGCTGTACAGGGATGTGTACGTGCATAATTGGGCATACTTTCTTATAGATGAGTGCACTTCAACAAAATCAAATGTGTGCAGCCCTACACGCATGCAGCTCGACTTGTTGGGGGGGTGGACTGGACAGGAAAGGTGAAGGTTGAGGCAGGGCTCTGAAAACAAAGAGCCTGGAGACTCTGCACACACACTTTTCCTCTTCCTTGAAGCGTGGGGATCTTCCCACCATCACTGACTCAAGGAGAAACATCCTGAGGGCTGCAGTCACGTTTTTTTCAATCACCTCTCAGTTGTTGGACGAAGGCCTTTGTAAGAAGTGTTGGAATGGACTTAAATGAACTGACCTATCCAAGCTCTGCCCACATATGAGTTCTTTCATAGCAGCTGGTACAAGATTGGATAGTCTTTACAAAACACTGGAAAAATCCTATTCAGTCTAGGGAAATTAGGTTATATTTGCTTACATAGTGTTGACTTTCTGGTTTTAAATGCTACACTAATGAAGTTGACTGTTATAGCCAGTTAGGCTGGAAACACCCCATGCTGATGACAGTTTTTTAAATCCATATTTCTGTACTTGGACAAAAATTTTTTTTTCACATTTCTCTGAAGCTAGTCTGTGGGTTGAGCATGTAGAGGTAAATATCTGAAGGCTAATATACTCTTTTCAAAACAGAATGAGGCAACATTTTTCAGGCTAAGCCAGGAAGGGTGATTATGATCAAATGAGGCTGTCAGACATCATATTAGCCCCCAATTTTTAATCTCGTTATGGCTGGGATGGACCACCGCAAGGCTGTTTTCTCATGTTAAAGTGCTGAGCGGTTGGGGACACTCATTAGTGGGCTCTCCAAAAGTGCTCTGTTTTTCTTCACTGCTCCCACCCATTCCTCCTCTTTTTCTTTCACGAATTCTTTCCTTCTGTGTCTTGGCATCTATATGTTTCTCACTCTCCCTGCCTTTTATTTTTTCCCCTCATGTCACTTGATTTTCATTTTCTTTCTCTCTTGCTCTTTCCTTCACTTGCTTCTCCCTTACCCTTTTTCTCAGTGAAAATTGAGTCATAACTTCCTGACTCTGCTGGCCAAAGGTCAATCCCATGGGCTTGCCCCTCCCTCTCCCTTTCTCCTCCTCTTTTTTTCTATCCCTTTTGTGAGGCCCCTCTGTCCCCTCAGCATTCCTTAGGCAGAGAGCACCTTCAAAATGGGCTCGGCGTGCCCCTGGCTGGTGGAGAGTGGACGGTCTTCAGCTGCTGCAGCTCCTCAGCCGGCCCGTGGATTGCTCTGACTGTGAGAAAATGCAGTCCGGCACTACCCTGGCCCCCGTGATGACAGCGAGAAGGCAACTGGGGGGCTCTGGGGGACAGAGATTGATATCTGTTGCTCATGAGTCCCCTGTGCCTCCTGCTGAGCTCCTGTGCCAAGTCCCAGCATTAAGCCCCTTCATGGAAAGCCCCAGTGCCCCCTGTGTTCGTTAACACACTTTTATATACACACACATATGCACATATACCAGGCATGCATATGTCCACAAAATTCAAGCACTGACCCTTTCTCATCTGCACTTGGACAAGTAGCAGCTGTGTTCATGAGGCTCAGGCCCTGTAGTGAGTGCTCTCTGACCTCACATGGGCAGTATGGGCTCTCATTGCTCCCATGGAGGGTTCTGGTTACATCTCTACAACTTGAACATGTACACCCACACACGCCCACACTCACACAAGGCTGTTTTTATACATATATATATATATATAGTTAGACATCTATGCATCACATTAGTTTATCCAGGACATTCCACAGACACTTGATTGTGATTTGGTGATTTTTAGAACCTATTAAAGTCGCTAAAATCTGTCATTCCTTAGTTTGCCATAGCGTTTAGGTAGGCAGTATGTATAAAAATAACTTACATCTCATGACCCAGACAATCACAGTATCTCCACCTGCTTGTCTTCTTCCCATAGTGCATCCAGGTGTCATCTCTTCCCCATGTAAGTGACACACATGTCCACCTGCTGCCTAAAAACAATTAACACACCTGTCAGTGCTTTTTTAATGTGGTGGCTGATCAGTGTACAAACACTTTGTTTTGACTTACCTACAAAATTCCCCAAATCTCAACCTGACTGAACATTTCTATGGAGGTCTAATCTCACACATTACAGGACTTCTGCTAATGTATCTTGGTATCAGACACCACAATAATCCTTTAGATGTCTTGTGGGGTCCATGCCTCAACTGGTCAGGGGTAATTTGGTAGCATGAAGGGAATCTACTCAATATTAGGAAGGTAGTTTAATATTATGGCTGAGTAGTGTGTTTGTGGGGTCAAATTATAGGTTTTATATTTTAGATATTGAATTTATATTTCAATTCAACTTGAATAGTAGACACACATTTACACTTAGACACACACACACACACACACACACACACACACACACAGACACACACTCAAACACGCATGCTAATCCCTCACTGAGACTGGGATCTGGAGGATTCAGAACACTGACACTGAGGGTGGGGGAGGTTGGCCAGGTTAGTGTTATCAGAGCTCCTCGCAATCTATTGCGCCCATCATTCAAGCCCCATGCTAAATCACAAGACGGCTGTGTCTTGAACCCAGTGACCTCACCTGAGGCCATTAGACTCAGCTCTGCTCTGCTCTCTGCTGAACAGCTTATCAGGCCATGCTACATATGCTGCTGCATGCAAGCCAAGACCAGTGCATTTTCACCCCAGATATACAGTAATCGCATCATCACACGGGGTGATAAAAGATGAGTCAGCTTCCAGCAATTTCCATTTTAAGCATGACATCACACGTTCTCACATACATTGGTAGGCTGTTTTAGCGCAGTACTGGCATGACGGTATTTACCACAAATAAGTGGAAAAAGTGATAAACTTACTGATTGCAAAATTGTGAATGCTTTACCCAAACTTCCCATCAGTTCTTTGCTTAAAAAACAATCCATACACATACAATTCTGCCCTTGTTTTGTAATATTTGGTGTATAAACCCCTGTTAAATCTGGACTGGAGCTAAGAGGCAAATGGACGCTTAATGCCACTAATTTCGATCAGAAAAGGTTAGGACTGTGTGGAAAATGCAAATAATTTATATATAATCATTTAAGATTATATATTAAATGCATCATTAAAATGCATTTCAGGCCCACAACACATTTTTAAAAAGTTCGAACAAGAGTAATTTAGAGCTAGTAATTGTAATTATGCTTAGGTACAAAAGCCATATCCATGAAAATCTTTGAGGTGCAAAGAAATACTGTTGTACAAGAAATACTGTAAGGGATTTTCATATTTCTCTCTTGACAGTGCTTAATATTAAATGATTCAAGGTATCTGGAGGAATTACAGTGATTAAATAGAAAGGGGGCAAGCTAAACACCTCTGATCTCCAGTCCTTCAGACAGCGCTGCATGAAGAACCGTCATTCATTAACAGCTGATATAACCACATATACAATGGATTACTCTGGCAAACCTTTGTCAAGCACTACAAGTTATATTCACAAATGCCACAAAACTTTGTTGTGCCAAAAAAGGCCTTATGTTAACCCTGTCGAAAAGCAACGAGTCTAAAAGCCAGGGTCTGTCATTGTATGAGGTTGTGTCAGTGCCCTCAGCAAAGAATCAGATTTAGAAAACATTATCCTGGAGAAAATTGCCCGTGCTATGACTACACAGTCACAGAGACAGAACAATATAAAATATTTTATACAAGTCAAAATAAAACTTTGCAGAAAATATAAAGATACTCTCTAGTGGTTAGGGGGTTCACACTATGATCACTTAACGAATGGGTTAAATCAGAGGAACAATTTTGTGCTGTTCACACTGTGTGCTGTGGTGTGTTCATGTATGACAGAATGGTCACTTCTCTATGTTGACTATGCTATACACAAAATGCTGTAGTCAGTAAGATAAGTATAAATAAATACCATAGATACATAAAATTACTGTTGAAATAGTTTACTAATAAACACCAACAGTGGTTTGGAGCTACACTCTGTCCTGAGTCTGTTTTTGCATGTAATAGTGCAATATTGCACATGATAATGCTAAAGTTTCCTCTGAGTTGAAATCTTTTAAATGTTAGGAGAAAGAATGGCAACACTACAAATTGGCAAGTATGGCACGTGAAAATGTATGTGAGTTTAAGGCAGGTACGTCTCCCTGGCTGTCTGCTCTCTACCCATGGCCTCCAGTCGAGCTTATGTGCTCTGATTATCTACACACACATCTGGATGGGTTTAGTCAAGGAATCCTATAAAAGAGCCCTAATGGGCTCCCCAAACATTTCTGGAGACTGATTAAGAGTGCTTTTAGATCTGGTTCACATCAATGAGTTCCATCTGTGATTTATTTATGTTTTGTCTAAATAAGCTATTTTCTTAATTTTGACCTCGCCTTGTGTGTTGCTGGAACACGGGGCAGCCAGGCTTTTGTGTGTTGGTCCCTTATGTCCACATTGAGAAGTTTAGGTAGAAATTCTTATGCAAACTTGTATCCAACAGTGGGAACACTGCATGGAACGTAGTCTCAGGCAAGTGTTTTCCTTCCATGTCTTTCATGTAATTCATCTTAAGCTTTGGACACAAAGTAGTGCTTGTGTGAAGTGTATGAAGGCCAAAATAGTTCTAAGGATTTTCTATTCATTTTACAGTTTTACAGTATGTGGTAAAATCAGCAGCTGCAGGACGAGTGAAATAGGATGGAGTGCTCTGTAATAGTGCCCTCTAATGGAGCTTATGTATAAAAGGAGTTAAACTAACAGACCAACATATTAAACTAAATGGCTAAACTTTGGTTGTACTGAAATACATATGACAGCCATGGTTTTTCTATAATGATCGTATTAATTGTGTACAAGTTCAAACAGGGGAAACGTGGTTTACATTAGTAGCAGGTTAGACTCCATGGTTTTATAGGGTTGACACCTGCCACTTCAAACATCTCTATATGCAGGTGAGGAAAGTCCTGTTTTGCTGTCATTCCTTTCTCTGTGGGCTGTTATTTCCGATACAAAGGATCAGAGAATTCCCTAATATGCGTGGACGTAGCCTCAGTATACACTATTTGTTTTGGGCAGTCAGTGCAAATGCAAACGATCTTTCCTTAAACGTTTAAGGGAAATTGTTTTCCAAGGCTCAGTGTTTGGCCTACTTCCCTAATACACTCCCTTGGTGATATTGTATCTTCACTGTATTTCTCCGCTGTTATGCTGATGCTGACAACATTTTGCTTATTATCCTCTCCTTTCCGCCCAGTGACTCCCACATCTCAGTTCTGATCACTGCATGTCATTGGCATTTTTACATGAGCTGTCAA
>JBBPDB010000019.1:2612801-2634617 GCA_037974465.1 Brachypetersius altus | reverse complement strand
CTTTTTTCCGTTCAACTGCTCGCACAGACCCCCCCCACCAGCAACCAAACACACACAAAGTTAGTGGTTAAAAATGGGCAAATCTGAAAAACAAAGTTAGCAATTAGCAAATAGCATGTACAACGGATCATTAAGTAAAATTAAGTAAAAATGTAAAAATAGTAAAGCATTGTTTTAGGCACAAGTCCACAAGGCAGTCCTAACCAATTTATGTAATAACTTCCTGAAGAGAGATTTAAACTCAGGTTTGCATTTCACATTTAGCCACTTTTTAGATTCAAACTGTGTAGTAAGCCACTTGGTTGCTTGAACGTCTGGTGTTTTATATAGCAAGAGGCATTCTAAAACGCTACAACTCAATAATCAACACAAGGGTAATGAACTTTTAAAGCATGAATTATTCCAGTGTTCTGCTTCCTTCAGGTTTAATTGAATCCCTGTCTAGATATCTGCGCCCCTAAGGCTGAGTCCATTTGCGTAAGCCCCAGCTAAATCCATACTGCAGATGAGAATCGTTTAGCTTAATCCGTCCAAAGTTTGTGTTGGTTTTTCAGTGATGTCATGTATCCATAGAGACCATGACCCAGACCACTGTCATGTGACTAAGAACACTGTCCATTTTCCATACTCCACCTTACTTTGTACTTCCATGTTGTTTTCAAATGTACACTATAAGTATGCCTAGTGGTTTGGGTGTTGACCCTGCAATCAGAAGATTGTGAGTTAGAATACCAACCGTTAGTGTCACCACTGACCCCACACAGTGCCCCAGGCGCCCCTCATTGGCGGCAGAATGGGTTAAATGCGGAGAAAGAATTTCCCGTTGTTCACACAGTGTGCTGTGCTGTGCTGTGCTGTGATCACATATGACTTTAAGGGTTAATAAATAAATAAAATGACTTTGCATTCAAACACATATGGTGGTTTTCCACAGACTGGTACCAGCTCGGTTCGGTTTAACTCTACTCCCTTTATGTGCTTTCCATAACTAAAATCTGATACCTGGTACCCGGTACCATTTTTGGTACCACCTTGGCCGAGGTTCCAAGTGTTAGCATTAGCTTTAGCATTAGCGTTAACCTAATGTTGCTTCTTTAAGCCTTGCCTGGTGCCAATTGTCTATGTTTTGTGGCAAACAGCCAGAAACCAAAGATAAGAAATAAAACCCTTCTGATTTCATCCATGCTGGTGATTGTAATGAGGCCGGGTTGTTTGCCTCAGCTTAGAGTGCTCTGTTCGGGCTGCTGCTCAGAATGTTTGGTCACTATAGCAACCAGTTGTAGTGGAAAACTGTAGGTCCAAAACCAAACTGAACAGAATGGAACCAAACTAAATTGAACCGATCTGTTACCAGTCAGTGGAGAACCCCCTTTAGACATTAATATGGAGTTGGTCCCGACTTTGCAGTTGCTTTTGCAGCTTCCAATCTTCTCCATTCTAGTTCATCCCAATGGTGCTGGATGGTGTTGAGGTCAGAGCTCTGTATGGGGCAGCCAAGTTCTTCCCCACCAAAACGTATCTAGTCATGTCTATATGGAGCTTGCATTGTGCACTGGGACACAGTCCAGCTGGAATAGAAAAGGCTCTTCCACAAACTGGGTCCACAAAGTTGGACGCATGACGTCCAAAATGTCTTGGGATGATGAAGTATTAATAAAGTATTAAGATTGCCTACCCCAAACTTTTGTCCATGTAGTGCACTTATGTTTATGATTTTCAAAACAAATCTTGAAAAATGTGTTTAGATTTACATGACATGACCTTAAAATTAGTGAATCTGTAAGGTTATAGCCAAACACGAATTGCATGTGCTTGTTAAATCTCCTAGGTGTATTCTGTTGCAAAATACTGAATACAATCATACTTGTAAATATACACTTGTAAAACATTTTGCTTGGAGTTTTTTTGATCCACCCTGAGTTTCGGATCTTGGCCAGAATATTGCTCCTTTGCCTCCGTGTTTCATTACAAAAATGTGTTATTGCTGAAATGTCTATAAAATGCAAGCAATTAAAACTGCCAGTGGAATGTTGCTGTTAACAAGCTCTTTTAACTAGATTCCACTTTATATTCTTTAAAACTAGACTACATTCTGCCTTCACTAGAGGAGGATGCTGAGGTCAGCAGGCTACATACTCAGTTTTGAAAATTAATCCTGAAGCGCAGCAAATTTGAAATTGTCCTCATACCGCCAAGCAGCTCTTTATAGGGAAGTTTCCCCAATTCGTGTTGATGCTCGAGGTGACAGACATCATCCTGAGCTTTGCCTGGAGGTCCTATGTCACATTGAACCAAAGTTACTGTAATTTTTAAAATGATGTCACACGCAAATGCACATAAAGAACTAAAAAGCCCAAATGTCTTCTATTTAGGTTTTAGAAACAAATGGGGAAAAAAATGGAGAATGCTGGGTTGGGAAAACCCACAGAGGGAGGGGGTCCGGAGAGCGGCCGAGAGAAAGAGCAGCAAACGGCGAGCGTACAGGAGAACAAACACCGGTTCTAAATAAGATTTTATTAATACATGCTGCGTTCTAAGGGTTAAGAAAGAATAAAGAATACAATAAAAAATTTGATCCCATAATGCATTGGTGTAAACCATGATGTAAAGTTGTTTTCCTTATTTCCTACCAGCCCAATTTTTATTTTCATGCCACATGCACACATTTTTAAAGTAACACATGATTTTGTTTGACTTTAGTCATTTTTTAAATGAGGTGTTCCTGGGCAGATTGTCAGTGCATTGATCATTTAAAGCAGTGATGTGCGTACACTATTTCTTTGTATTTTATTTAATTCATATACATTTCAATATAGAGTACAAATAGTTCTTTCATGTAATCATATTGTTTAATCTGTCACCAAAAAGAAAAACAGAATATAACAAAGAATAAAGCATTAAAAATGTGTTCAGTTCATTATCAGAATAATGTATTGATGATGGGCATTTTGCCCAATTGACACATGTTGATCAGTATGTTTTCAAAAAGTAAATATAAACATAAAGGCAGCAATGTACGAGACTCAAGCAGGTCCATTTACTCGGCTGAAACTCGATCGATTTTGCCAGCTAAACATAATAATACCTTATGTACTTTTGGATTTGGACACATCCATATTTGTTAGTTGCGCCTTTGTGTTAGGTCATCAAAACTGAGCCTCATGCTGTTATGGAAATTAGCATTGTGTTAGCGGTTCATTGATCGATGAGAAGATACCGATTAGGTGAATGGTGAGATTTCTGCATTAAATGTGTAATATAATGGCACACATAACTGACAGATCTTCATGATTTTATCAATGTATTTAACTAAATTTTATTATGCTTTCTTTCACATCCAGCTACTTCCATGTTATCTCTGATTCTCTTCGGCCTAAATTCAGCACCCCAAAGGCTCAACCAGGCTCACGCATAAAAATCTGCTGTTGTTCCAGAGAAGGAGAGTCAGGCAGGGAAAAAGAACTAGCTTAATGCCTGACTGGTGATCGGCTGGTAGCCTAGTGGTTAAGTTGTTGCCCCTACATTCTGAAGGTTGTGGGTTTGAATCCCAACACACTGAGGTCCCCTTGAGCATATTAAAATAACAGCTGCAATGCCACACACTCAAACCAATGAAAATGTTCTACTATAAATGTAAGCGTTGCCTGATAATTCAGTTGTCTAACTTGTTGTCTAGCACAGGTGGGTAACGACCCTGCACCGCATTCCATTCCAAACATACACAAATTAGCACGCAATTATGCAGGATAGACATGATTACTGCACTTCATCTTCACATAAGTGGATACATTTCATTAACATTATCAACTGTTCTGGTTGTAAAGCACACCTGATGAAAATATCCAATTACCTGGAACGCCAAATGCTGCGCTTGTGCAGCGAGACAGGTGTGGAAGCTGATTTCCAGTTTCATTAGCTTTGGCTTTTGAATTGAGCCTCACTTGAATATTAAGTGCACCTGTCCTGAAGTGACTTTCAAAACAAACTCATAACAGAGAAGAACAATCACAACTAATTAAGCATTCATCAGGAGTTGCCTGGAATCAGTAATGTAGACTGATTAGATTTCCCTTACTGAGCGGTGCTGTGTTGTTTATTAACTTACCTCTCTCTCTCTCTCTCTCTCTCTCTCTCTTTCTTTCTCTCTCTATTCTCTCTCTCTCTCCTTTCACTTCAGTCTCCCTATCTCTCCCTTTCTCTCTACCCCCCACCCCCCTCTCGTTATCCCATACAAAATGCATTTTTCAAACAACAGTCCACACACCAACCTTTGGGTTCTGAGAGGGAGGTAATGGAGAGGGATTTTATTTTATTTTTTCTAAGGAAGCAAGTTGCACTTATTCATCAACATCTCAATATCTGTCCATCGTCCCCCCCCCCCGCCCTCCCGCTGCTCACCACAGACCTGAGCCCTCTTATCTAACATGTGTTACTTTAATATGGTCAGAGAAGACCTCAAGTCTTTATGTTAAACTGGAACTGCTACTGGTGGAATGCTAGAGTGCTATCACGACATACAAAACAGCCACCAGTAACCACACAAGAAAACAACTTAAAATGAGGCCATTTGTTTTTGCTTCAGGAATTCTCATAACCACTCAAAGTTTTACTAACAACTACTAGCAGCTTTTTGCACATTCTCATTATGCCAAGGGCTTCTTTTCTATTTACTGATGTTATTTACTATTTACCATAGTGTTGTGCTGGCTGTGATTAAATCATTCATAGTAACATTTCTGAAAAAAAATATTCTTTGCTTCTATATTTTTGGCTTGTATGTTTTGCACATCTTATGAGACACTCATGTCATTTTGAAAGGTACTGAAATGTATCAATGACACGCCCGACCTGTGGCTGTTTGGTAGGGGGTCACAGAAACAGACTTCCATTCTTTCCTTTTTATTATAAACAGAATGCAAAGGAGGAACGGGGGCCAAAACTATAATAAAGAACGATATACAAAGTGAAGCCAAACAGACACAACCAGCAAATAACAAAACACAAAGCAGGCAATTTATCCTGTGAACTGAAATACAAAACACCTGATACTAAGTATAGTAATACTTTTATGTTGACTGGGGGTGTGGCCGTATCCCTGTGCCCCCACTGGTTAGGGATGAGGCCACAGCCCCGTCATCATAAAAGTACCTACCCAACGGTGGAGTCTAGCGGCTGCTGACTAGGGATGTGTCAATCAAGAGGTATAAAACTGGGATCCTCATTAAACATTCTATCCCAAGGAATAGAGCAAATGACAGAAATTCTCAATGTTATATGTTTATATATTCTGTGTATATGCTGTATACATACTGTCAGACCCAGAATTATTCATACCCCTGGCAAAATTTTACTTAGTCCTTTAATTCAACCAGTAAGTTTCTTCTTGATTGGAAATGTCACAGGGGTCTCCCAGGAGATAATAAGACGATGTACAAGAGGAATCATTGAAAAAAAAAATTCTATATATATATACATACATATATACACACACACACACACACACAAACACACACACATATATATATATATAAAGCTCCAGAAAAAGAGAGCAAATCAGCGTCTGAGTCTGAGTGACAACCGTTCCAGTCCAGTGTCACCTCTTTCTGCTTTATGAGGGTCTGATTATTGATCAGCTGAAGCACATCTTATTTAATGGGGAAAAGAATAAAACACTGCTGTAATCGACTCTCTCCTCTCACACTGAGGCCAGTTGGATGGTGAAAGGTAGAAGCTCCTCAAAGCTCATTATTACCATTTAGTTTGAGAGAACCAGAGATTTGTTTTCTTTGAATTGTTCAGGTTCTGTAAACGCTGCATCATTTCTCTTATTCTGATGTCATTTCCTTTAAAAGTATGCTTTAAAGAACTAGGAGTTAGGAGAAATAGTGTCAGCAGTTCTTATAAATTAAGGCAAGGCTGTTCAGTTCAATTAAACCTGAAAAACTGAGAAACATTTTTGATCTTTTATTTTTTCCAGACCTGTATTTATATGTGTGTCTGTGCGTTTGTGTCTATAATCTAACCCCGCAGTTAATTATCTAGCTGTTCTTGAGTTAAAGTGGGTGGGTAAACACTAAACTGTGCAGGGCAGGGGATGCTTCAGAAACAGCTGGCATAAACGTTTTTATTTATATTTTATTTATTTATTTTTTATTTATATTTCTTCCACCTTGCAAATCTTTCATTCTCTTTCCTTCTTGAGTACAAACCTTCTCACTTTCTCATTCTTTGCACACACACACATACCGCAGAGAACTTCTGGCAAGTTATTATTTTTTAATGCATTGAAGAAATGAGCAAATCACAAATCATATCTATTCCAAGTGAGGGCGAGCAATATTGCAAAAATTAATGCCTTAAGATGTTTTTCGCGATACACTAAATTTACATGCGAACAGACCAAACACTGGAGTGTTGATATAAAAAACTAGTGTACTGTGTTTGATTCAAGAGCCTGACAGCCAGTGAGCTAATTGTTACTGCACTGGATTTTTTTCGGACTTAGAATAGCATGAGAAAGGGAAACGACCATCCAGAGAGAACGTTCTAGTAGAGTATGAAAGGGGGAGAACGTTCTAGGGCATTGTGAGCGAGGGATATGATTCCAGCATGACGGGTCAGGGAGAGAACACTCTAGAGGAGCACGAACGGAGGGGTATTCTAGAACTGGCTGAATGGAGACAAGTTTTTCAGAACAGGTTAAAGAACTTCTAGAACATTACAAGTGAGGGAGAACATGGAACAGAATAGCTTTAATAGGAGAGAAAATTCTAGTGCTTTCCAAAATACTGTCATACAATAAAGAAGACCAAAGGGTTCTTTGGAGTGGGACCGTTTGTCACGGTCGCAGGGGCTAATCCCCCACGACCGAGAGCTGTCGTAGAATGAGGCTCGAAACCAGGGCTCCATGCTTACGAAAGTTTATTTAACAAGAACAAAAGAAACAAGTCACGGGGGCCAAAAACATAAAACGAGGTTCAGGAACAGGGTCAAATAAAGCAGAAACACACCACACTCTAAGCTCATACGAGATGATGGACAGACAAGGAAAGACTAACAGAAACAGGTTTAAATACCCAACACAATGATCACGAAAATACAGGACAGCTGGAACTCAGGAACACAGGACACAAGGACAGAAAACCACATGACAACATGAACACGTGACACAAGCACAAAGACAGACAGGCATATCAAAATAAAAGAACCAGAACCTGAACAGCAAAAACCCACAACCAGAAAACCCAACAAAAAACACAGTGGCATTTACTTGCCACTGACCAGGCCGTGACACCTTTCAAGAACCTCTTAGTGTTTTCTGGTGTAAATTAAGTTACTGAAGACAAAATCTGAGGCAGAAAGACCAACAAACAGGCAGCAAAAGGCAGAACTCAAGGAAGGAAATGTAACATTATTGAACTTCTAATCATACGACAGCAGAACAATAATCCATGTTATACATTTGTAAATGTAATGTTTGATGTTTCAAGTCAACCAGAGTTGCTTAATATCAGTCAAAATGTTGCATGATGTCAGTCATTTAATCTCTGTAATTAGTCTTAGTTTTTTATGATTCGTGGAGTTACATAGCATGACATATTTCTCTATAACGATTTTACATTACATGACAAAATGCCACATAACATGACATAATGTTACATAACAAGGTTAATTACGGTAATGTTAGTGTCCAGAAAAAATAAGAAACCGCTGCAAAAGTGTTCAGTTTCTCAGGTTTTATCTTTTATACGTGCAAGTGAACAGATTGGCCTTCATTTTTAAGAACTGCTCACAATATTTCTCCTAATTTACAAATACAAATATTTATTTATGTATGTAAAGCATGCTTTTAAAATAAATAATAATACATAAAAATAAGAGAAATTATCATGTTTACAGAATAATTCAAAGAAAACAAATCTCTTCTTCACTCTTAAACAAAATTATAATAAAAAAACTTTTTATGTGTTGTTTTGCCACCAACTGGTCACATACAAGAGGAGAGTGTCGATTACAGCAGTGTTTTTATTAGAGGTGGGCATAGATAATTTTTTTAAATCTAAATTAATCTCATTGTAATCTTGGAATTAATCTAGATTAAAATGGCTCATTTGAATTCTGACAAAGGTCTGAAATGATCCCAATGCCTATTTTTATAGTGTAAACCATAAATATGCCTCCAAATGTTCTCCCAGATCACTTTAATTTCATTTGGAACTCAGTTTAATACATTATCCTTAAAGAAAAGGTAAATATTAACCCGAGGTTTAAATATGGAAAAGTCAGGAACGAGAGAGAGACAGAGAATAAGAGAGAGATACAGAGAGAGAGATGATCGCACGAACGAGAGAGAGACAGAGAAAGGGAGAGAGAGAGAGCGAGAGAGAGAGATGATCCGCGTGAGAGAGGCACAGAGAGAGCAACAGAGAGAGCGAGACAGGTTTAAAATGGGCGCAATCCGGAAAAGTCACGAACCAAAGAGAGAGAGAGAGAGTAAATCCGCGCTAAAATATCAAGGTGAAAGTCATCATAGCTTGCGTCACATAGACCCAGCTCCCAACCCAACTTTGTGAATAGATTAACGGCGATATTTTTTTTATTGCGTGATAAGAGTCTCGCGTTAACACAGCACGTTAACGGCCCAGCACTAATTTTTACATGATGGATTCATAAATAAATATCTGGATAATTGAGCTTTAATAGTTCTTAGTGCTGTACAGTTACCTCTTAAGCGTTTTTTGTAGTGCAGGCTGTTGATGCATGGTGTTCACTTCCTAATGAATTGAACGAAATGTTTTTGTTTTTTTTTTGTTGTTAACAAGGGTTATAAAGGCATGCAGGAACAGCAAGTTGTGTAAACATTTATTATTTCCTAAAAATTGTTTTTGATTGATCAAATTGATCTCATTTGACCTGTAGTGTGAACAAAATCTTTGTTCATCCTATTTTTGTCAGTCATTTATGAATTACACTTAATTTGTCATTGATGTAAATTTAAACCCTTTACATGCAGGTTGAAGTTAACCCAGACAACGAAAGTGAGATCAACCAGACTAAGTTAGTTCTGGGTGCTCCCATTGACTATGAAATGGAAGAAGAGGAGGAAGACGATGACGACGACGAAGATGATGACCTTGACATGGTGCTGGAGGAGGGGGAGGAGGAGGAGGAGGAAGAGGATGACTACTGACTTTACAGTGGAATAGCACAAGGGAGCGATCAGTAACACTTGCAGTAGAGTGTTTAACATCCAAAATGGCATGCCAAAAGATATGTGTTCATAGCTTGTGAGGTTGTTTCTGTTTCTCTGTTTGTCTGAGGATGATGGGAACCAACCACAAAAATGCTGTGTAGCAAGCATAGAAGCTCAGTGATCTTTTGGTACTGTACATGAGGCTAAGCCTGCACTTTTAAGTTATTTTTGTAGATTTAAAACTCCAGTATTACATTTCCTTAGGCCTATTCAGAAGTTATATGTAGCCAGTGTTTCAGATGGCGATGCATTGCGGTTGAATGTACTGTTCTAAATCTGTTGTTCAGTTGTGACTTCATAGTACTTGTATTTATGTTGTGCGTTTTCTGGAGTACTTTAAAAGTATCCTGAGTGGCTGAAGAATGCGTGTGCGTGTGTGTGTGTGTGTGTGTGTGTGTGTGTGTGTGTGTGTGTTACGCATGTGCATGAAATATTTCTTGATGAGCCAGTAATGTACAGTAATGTTTTTTTGTATTTCATGAGAAATATTGTTAAGGTGCAAGATAGTAGTTTAATTACTTAAGCACAATACAGACGCTGGAATTCCTCTGCAGTGTGTTTGTTTATTTTCTTGCTCTGTCATTTAAAAGGGTGTTGTTTCCAGCCTTCTACTCAAAGTAGAATCTGTCCAGATATCCAGCCCAGATCCTCCTGGGTTTTCTCCCCTCCTACATTTTTACAGACTCTTCTCTGGCCCAGTCATTGTCAGAGTGCCTCAGATCTTTACACTTGCCCAAAAATACACTTCCAACACATCAACACCAATAACTAACTGTACAGATGCTGCCTAATATAACTGCAATATAATTCACTTCAACTGTATGGTTTTAATATTAAAGGTGATTGAGTAAAAACTATTATGACAGTATTTTAGTGCTGTATAATGCCTATGTAACAGCCTGATTCATCATTCATTTTGACAGATATTAACTCTGTCAAATAGCAAGCCAACCTAGGGTTACTCAGATGAACACTGCTTAGACAAAGGTACATAAAAGTCCAGCTTGTACTAGAATGTGACAGAGATCACCCATGTTTTACCTCTTTGTTAACAGCAGTGATATGTTCAAAGTCAGTCCAATACATGATATACAAATCCCTTCCCAAACACACCCTAACATGCAATTAAGTGCAAACACTATGGCCCTCTCCAACAGTTCAGCACTTTCTAAACAGCACATAACAATATATTGAAGCTCACAAAAAGGACAGGGACTGCTCCGGAGAAAAGTGGTACTAACAATGAGGTGCTAACAATGGCTGTTCGACCAATAGAGGATTTTTCCACTTGCCCTAGATAATGTCGGTTAGGTTACAAACACTAAAACCTAAGTCACCTGAAATGCATCAAAGCTATTCACAGCTTGCTCAAACATCCGCTTCACGTTAAGGTGGAGTAAGGATGTAGATGCAATATGACACAACTGCAGCAATTTCAGATAACGCCACATCTGGTATTCCCACAGGAGCCATAAATAAGAACACTTAAGCCAAGTTAGAAAAAGTCTTGATGCGTTCTGAGTGAGATGAAAGACTTTTGGTGAATTTATAGAATTTGACTATTTGGGTATTAAGACTATTTGACTATTAAGTTATAGATTTTGTCTGTATTAGCCTTGTCTCTGTAGCACAAAAGCAAAGAAGTTAAACATGTCTGATACATTTGGAGTCAGTGGAAAAAAATATATATATATACTAAAAGGACTACAAGGATCATATACTAAAAGATACATTTTATAAACAAGGCAAGAAAATATTTATAGTATTTCTCATGTATTGACTGGTGTGCTACTGTTGCCACAGTAAACACAGGCATATCAACCTCTCCAACATTAACTTTGCTTACAGAGTGAAACCCTAGTTTGTAAGAGATCTGCTCATCCTCGCAAAATGAACTCACAGTCCATTGACCTTCAATAGGGAGGTATTTGGGTCTACACTGGGGTCATGAGACCACCTCAGTGCAGGATTGTGGTTCAGATGCTTCCAGACTGGGCAGCAGCAGGGCTGAGTCCTGGAGACCGATGCAAATCAAGTTACTGTTTTTCAATTACTTTAATGTGATTTTTGGATTTTATTCTGGATACATGCAAATCTGTTAAAAGGTATGATTAGAAACAAAAGGGTGTAACTGGAATGAGATGGCAAGAAAATGAAGAATATAAGAAGCTGTAAGTAAAGATCTCTACATTGCAAAAGTGGAACTGGTTGTATTGGACCAGTCTACGTTGAATAACCAAGATCAATATGAGATCAGTGCTTAGATCAATGAATTGCTTTATGCCGTGAGCTCTGATGAGCTTAATCCTGAACAATGCTGTTGGTTCTAGCTATTTTGTCCGGCAAGGTATTTATTGGATGGTTGGGGGCATTTTCGGCATAATGTAATGGCACTTCTTTCTGTCTGGTCAGGGGTGTGTTTTGTTACAGAAGGGCAATAAGCTGAGAGCAGGAATATCATGTTGTTGCGCTGTGTTGGATGGGCTTGCCATGTGCTTGTGTTGGTGCTGTGTCTGTCTGCGGCTGAGGACTTCGACTGGACAAAGAACGACCGCGGCTCCTTCTATTATGGCACTTTTCCAACTGGTATGACCTCACCACACTGAACACTTCCTCACAAAAGAGAAGAAAGGTGATTAATGAGCGTATGAGACAGCACAGTAGTGTGAGACCAAATTGGAAAAATAGGCTTAAGATGAACAAAAGCTTTCAAAGTGTGATAAACATAATAATTACAGCATGAACAAATGTGATGTGTAAAGACTTCGGGTTCCATCTTAAAACTAGCATTTAATAAGGTATTTGTAATGTCATGTAATACGTTGTAGAGCAGCATTATTCTATTCAGCATATCCTCATTGGTTCGACACAATTCAATATTTTGTACTGTTATCTGCAGCAGTGTTCTCTGAGCACAATATCCAGCATGTATTACACAACCACATCACACATTCACAAGGAATCCCTGTGGTGCTCAACAAACCTTTTTTGTTATTCTTCCTTATTCAGCCAGGTAGCAAAAAAACTGCCATGACATACAGACATCATATCACTTATAGTCTACATAATTCACCACTTTTAAAATACCTCAGCAGAAGGCCTGAGAAATCTGTCTTTTGATGCTGCTAATATGCATGCATAATTACAATTAATTTTTGGTTGCAGTATCCCTGTAATTTCATTTATATGCTGTACAGGTAGCTTCCATTCTTTACTCCAAACAGTTAACTCTTGAGTGCAGCTAGCGATGAATTCACCCTCAGCTGTTCCTATTGACAGGATTTTCGTGGGGTGCCGGCAGTTCAGCCTATCAAACCGAAGGAGCCTGGGACCAAGATGGCAAAGGACTGAGCATTTGGGACGTATTCTCTCAAAAGAAGGGAAAAGTCTTCCTGAATGATACAGGAGACTCTGCATGCGAAAGCTACTACAAAATGAAGGTGATTACAAGAGAAATGCATACAGCATCTTCAGGAAGCTTCAAAACACCAATAGCAATAAAAATCTGTTCTCTATGTAGGATGACATATCCCTGCTGAAAGAGCTCAACTTGAACCACTATCGCTTCTCCATTTCCTGGCCCAGGGTCATTCCCACTGGAATCAGGTGTAAGAGACCATAATGTTTCCTTAGGACAACCTCTCTTTAATACAGAGATTAATTACATAATATGCTTGTATTAATCACCAATTGTTCTGACTACATTGTCTGTGTGTTTGCAGCTGATCATGTGAACGAGAAAGGAATCAAGTACTATGATACCCTCATTGACCAGCTGCTGGAAAACAAAATCACTCCCATTGTGACCTTGTATCACTGGGACCTACCACAGGTGTTTATTCGCAGTAATGAGTTTGACGTCAGTTGTTGGCATGTTGCCTTTGCTGTATGCTATTTATTTATTTGCATATTCCAAAATTTAACTTTGGGCAATGACTGTTATTGTCATTGGACAGGTTTTGCAGGAGAAATATGGAGGGTGGCAGAACATCAGCATGGTTAATTACTTTAACGACTATGCCAACCTCTGCTTCGAGAGATTTGGAAACCGTGTGAAACACTGGATAACTTTCAATAACCCATGGGTATGTCCTTGTTAATTCACTGCACATTAAAGGGCCCATATTCAACATTTTCCTTGTGATTATTTTAGGGCCACAAGTTGATTTAGTAGCTCAGTTTGGATTGTGTGAACTTTGGCTTGAATTCTATACTTTGAAAAAGTGTTTAGGTATTTTTTTTTTTAAATGTTGGTTCTCTGTGTTATGCCCCCCTGTAAATTTGCTATTTTTTAAAAACTGTTATTAATCCTTGTGTGTCAGTCAGTGGCAGTAGAGGGTTATGAAACAGGAGAACATGCTCCGGGTCTAAAGCTCAGAGGCACTGGAGCCTACAGGGCTGCTCACCACATCATCAAGGTAAGAAAACACAGACTTTAGATTTCCTAAATAATACTTTTTGTGTTTGTATCAATTATTAAGCATTTTGTATTCATATCTTCAGGCACATGCCAAGGTCTGGCATTCCTATGATAGTCAGTGGCGAAACAAACAAAACGGTAATGAAGTTCAACCTATATTTTTATGTGCCACGTACTACTGATAGAAAGAGACTGACCTAGATTTCTGGTCCTTCCTGCAGGTATGGTGGGGATCTCTCTATCTGGGGATTGGGGGGAGCCAGTGGACATCACCAACCTGAAGGATATAGAGGCAGCTGAGAGATATGTCCAGTTTTACACGGGATGGTTTGCTACACCCATTTTCCATGGAGACTACCCTCAAGTCATGAAGGACTTCATAGGTATATTTTACCATCAGTATCAACTAGACAGCTTTCCCCTCACTCCAAATTTAGTCCATCGTCCATTAGTTTGTTGTCCAGTTGCAGTATGCGGCTAATGACGATTAGCTTATTAGCCAAGTAAATAATCACAGCCCTGCTTAAACTGTTAATTATTTCCAAATAGACCTGATTATGTGGTTTTTGGCATCATGTGACAATTAGTGTTGCCACACGTCCAAGATTTTCCTGGATTTTGGTGTTCTGTCCAATAAAAAAAAAGAATTTCATTACTAAACACAAAGCAATTCAAGCATTTTCACGGGTTAGTGCTATCATTAACTGTCTCTGTTTATCTGACAGAAAATATTTGTTTACGAAGAATAGGCTCATTAATTCAGATTACCCTCAGTGTAGGCCCAGCAATTTCGGGAAAGTGCACTGCTGGTGAAACGTTGAAATGCGACAAGTGAGCAGAACGAGCCTGAGTTTGTCAGTATTTTTGGTCTTTTTTTTTTTTTTAGATTTTTTTTTATTTCCTATTTTTGACAAAGCCATTAAGCAACTTGACAAGGATTCGAGGTGATGTGTCATTATTTAGACATACAGATTACACAGTGCAGTGATGGGATTACGTGTCCATTACTGGTTACCTTTATTGGCCTCATAGCTCCAGTGCAAAACATGAAGAAGCATATTTGGCTGACCAGATATATTTGGGGTAAATGGGAAACTGTCAGTTTTATTGTTCAAACTACTGTTTTAACTGTAGAAATCAAGAGACGAAGCTATAACTTGGAAGATTTAAGGCTTCTTCATATCCACTGTGTCCAGGGAGGAAGAGTGCACAGCAAGGTCTGGGAACCTCTCGACTCCCCACCTTCTCCTCTCAGGAGAAGAGTTACATTAAAGGAACTTGCGACTTCCTGGGGGTTGGTCATTTCACTACACGCTATATCACCCAGAAGACCCACCCTCCAGGTCGAGGCAGCACTTATTTCACAGACCGAGATCTGGCTGAACTGGTGGACCCACGCTGGCCTGATCCTGGTTCAGAGTGGCTCTACGCTGTGCCATGGGGCTTTCGCCGTCTGCTCAACTTTGTCAAGGTGCACTTTTACCAAGCTGTTTCCCTCATTAATGATTTTAAAAATTGGTTATCCAATTAACTGAATACAAGTGTCTTGTTTTTACCCCTTGTTACTATGTCTGTAGACACAATATGGGAACCCAGCAATCTACATTACTGAAAATGGAGTATCAGAGAAGATGTCATGCACAGAGCTGTGTGACGGCTGGAGGATACAGTACTACAAGGACTATATCAACGAGATGCTGAAAGGCAAGTGATGGACTATGTTTCATAACCAAAGCAAATCCTATAGGGAAATTTGGCATCCCACTCAGCCCCATGAACCTCTGATCCCTTTGTGTCCCTGCAGCCATCCGAGATGGAGTAAATGTGAAGGGCTACACTGCCTGGTCTTTACTAGATAAGTTTGAATGGGATGAGGGCTTTTCAGAGAGGTTTGGCCTGTACTATGTGGACTTCAAGAACAAAAATAAACCCCGCTATCCCAAGGCCTCTGTCCAGTACTACAAACGCATCATCAACTCCAATGGATTCCCCAATCAGAAAGAGGTACTAGCACTGCTTTGTCTGTTTTTGTTATAAAAGTCAAAGGATATAATTTAAACTGCATGCTTAAATCAAACACTTGCCCCAATCCACAACTATGGACAAAACATTTATCACATAGCTAAAGACAGTTGTAGCAACCAGTTTTATAGATACATGTTTGAGCCATGTACCTCATGTGTGATGATTGTCATGCAGTTTACACAGTGCTCATTGTTGGAGTATAAAGTTCCGTTACTGAGTAATACTAGCCTTTTCCATGCAAAACTAAAAAAAAAAAAGCAGCAAACTTATTATTAGATTTAGTGGAGAGAGAGAGAAATGTGTGTAATGTTTATTTTGTGCCAAATTATTCCTTCAAAGAAATCTCCCTGGGAACAAAAGCAATGTAACCACAGTGCAATTTGCATTAACAGATCTTAAGAATAAGCAAAGTAAGAATACATTTTTTTCCCCTCAATATTTATTACAAATATATCAAATCATTTATTCCTATAAAGAGAGCAATATGCAATAACAACAGCACACACATGGAAGAGTGCTGTTCTTTTTACTTTATATCTTCATGAACTAAACTGCATAGAGAGTACAAAAAGTCGTGTATTATTAGCATGAGAATGAGTTGACTATGTCATCTATGCACAAAGCAGTTTATACAAATTATGGATGTTTTTCTGAATGGTCACTCGTAGGTTGAGAACTGGAAGAGGAAGGCCACAGAGACGTGTTCCACCAGCAACCAGCTCCTGGCTGCAGGTCAGTGCCCCTAGAGTTGAAACAAGAAGAAAGGATCTGGCTGGGGCAAACAAAAAGATTCCACCAATGAGAAGCAGAATAAACACACTGAATGAGGAGTTGAGGCCATATCATGAGACCAAAAAATGACCATAATCATTCAATTCCACATTTAAACTACATAGAAAATTGCCTTTCCTCATCCATCTACTTCTGGATCTCTACCTCACCATTATGCTAACCTCAAATAATACTTAATCTGTAAACACTTTCTGTTCCATCATTTATATCAGCAAGGGTTTGGCATGCAAGCCAAGAGGACAGTCAGACTGACAGGCTTTGGAGCAGGTCTGAGAGAGCCTTGTAATATCAGCCTGACTCCCTAAAAGGGTTTTTCTTTGTTTGCCCCTCCAGCTAGAAGAAAATCCAAGAAAAATAAGGATCATGCTGAGATGCCAAAGGTTTGGCCTTTGCATGATGAAGTTTAGGCACTAGGGTACATGTCAGAATAAATGTGTTCTTTTTGGCTTGGCAAGCTTTTCGCATTGTCCTGGAGTGCCTCAAAGAAACTCTGTGTGGTCCAGTCAAATGAATAAGGGGTTTCAGCCAGGCCAGATGTGGCTTACCCGCACCCAAGAGGCCAGAATGTCTAGCAGCTCTTGTACTGGCCAGCTTCAGAAACCACATAATATTTACTTAATTGGGTAGATTTCCAAGTTAGACAGCAATGTTAAATCTCACCAATCTCATCAATTCTTGCTTCATAGAACTGGTACTTAACACTTCAATGAATTATCCAGCCAAAACTGTCTCAGTAAAGCTTATCAGGTCTGACAACATGAGAGATGCAGCAGCTGGCAATGGGTGACTGCGTGGCTTATATGAACATTAAAAAAGCTGCTTTGCTCTGGCTTTAATTGGGAGCAAAATTACATTTGTTTAACGCTTTGAAGGCGTATTGACTTATGTACCAGCCTAAAGCTGCAGCTACCAAACTTCAAGCATCCACTCAGTGATTCAGGTATAGTAAAATATCCTTCCAGTGAAAACCACTGATACAACCTGTACTATGAAGTCCGTAATAATAATAACAACAATAATATTACAACTATAGTATTATTCCTGATATTATTATAAAATTGCATAATTCTACATACATTCACCGCCTACACTCACTGACCAATTTATCTGGTACACCGACCTTATATATACACAATCCATTTTATGAGGTTCACTTGTCTTACAGGTACACTTTGTAGTTTACAGATACAGACCTCTGTGTAGCACAAACACACACACACACACTAATGTGCCACTGAAGGACAGTCTGGAGGGGGCTCTTTTTCTCTCCTCTCCTCATGTATTCTTTTTTTCCCCTCGCTACCTCTCGTCTGACCTGTCCTCCCCAAAGTGTGAAGTTTGTTTATGTATGTGTGGTCAGAGGGGTCCAATTTCACTGCATGTAAAAGTGTATGTGACCAATAAAGGTACTACTACTACTACTACTACTACTAGCGCAGGGTGTTACTGCTGTGCTGAAAATGATCCACAGCCTAAATAATTTCTATATATAATTATGTATATATATACTTTTGAATTATTTTATAAAAATAACTAACTTGTTACAATTATAATAACACTTATTATTATTGGCCAGACACTGGAACATGACAAAAATATTAATTAAATTTAGCAAAGAAGAATAAACCAAGATGCTTGATGTGTGAGTAGATCTTCCTGTTATTTTAACCCTATGGGCTGCAAGTCAACTCTGTACCTCTGACGGGTTAACATGACCTGGTGCCACCCTAAGGCCATTTTTTTCTTTTTATTAGAGGAACAGCGGAGTACGGCTGCCAATATTCTAAGACTTATTCATGGTAAGCTATTCCATACACACACGCACACACACTATTAGCAGATGTCTCCTATATATTAACCCTTTGAGTGCTCTGTCTTACAAAAGCCAACTGACTTCTCTGTGTGATGCTAAGCTAACATGTTTGTGGCAGTCCTTATGTTAACGTGACACTATGCTAGATTATGATAACAGTTCTTTATTGCACGTGTGTTTCAGATCCACTGACCAGCCACATGGAGATGGTTACAGAGATTGTGGTCCCCACTGTGTGCACCCTCTGTATTCTGATCAGTGCAGTTTTTCTTATGTTCCTCCTTAGCAGGCGCAACTAGCAGAGCATTGTTTACATCTGACCTCATTCAGAACTTGTAATCGGACACAGGATCTGAATCTTGTCACACTCTAACCTTGCTAACTAACAGAAAGAAAACAGGTTTAAAACAGCAGTTTCTAAAAGGCCTGTTAACATTCACCCCAGCTGAACCAAATTAATGTAATTGCTTTAAATTGCTTTTATTTTACCTTTAATAACTGTCCCTCTGATTTATAGTACAGTGGGGAGTTACATATTATGAACCAAAAATGAAATGGAATAATATTTAATATTGTATTTAAATGCTAATATTTACCACAAATGATTTTAATTCTAAAAAATAAACTTTTCAATCACTGCACAGACTTTTGCTTGATACTGACCTACTAAGTGAAGTTGGCCAGACTGCAGCACACAAGAGTAGTGAAGTAGGCAGTCTTCTCATTCTCTGCACTCACAGAGACTTCCAGTGGCAGAGCTAAACAAAAGGAGTGCAAACGTGTGACCAATTTGTTTTAAACACCAAAAAGTGTATATTATTATGGTGTAGTAGTGATTCTCAGCTCAGGTCTTAGAGTACATGTTAATGTTTTTCCACTGTTAGAGCAGTAAACTAAAATCTCCTGGAGAACCTGTGATGTGAAGAATGTGGATCATTACAATAAAATATAATGCATATTAAAAAACAGTGTAGGGTTTCACCTGAGTCAAAGGTGACATGATCCACTAGTGGTTTGTCACTGAGATGCCAATAGGTCTTTACTTCTTGTGACCCCTGTCCACTGGACACTTCCACTCCCCAGGAAGCTGGCTGCTCACTTAGAAACGTAAACACAACGTTTAAAGATGCCTCAGCTGTATCCATTGTAATATAAAGATACAGATTACTCTTTTTGTCTTACGTCTGATAGAAATGGCTGATGAGAGTGGGTTTGAGTTGCATCTCAAACACATGTTCTTCATTGTATGGTGCTGTTTTGTAGTACTGCAGACAAGACCTGAAATGAAAGAATTTTTATAAATAAAAGGATACCACCATACAAGATTAGTTATCAAGTACACACCTTCAAATACATTAATATGCAGTTTAACACAAATAAATAGCAACTGTGACCTGTAGTATATGATCACTATGAATATGATGGTGTAATGCTGACTGATAGAGAAGTAAATAAGACAAGTTGCTAGCCAGGTCTAAGATTTAACGTTTGAAATTAATGTAGGATCACGAGTGTGCAAGCAACATGGTGGTTGATGATTTTTATGGTGTCTTGATTTTAATAACCACAAATAAACTAAATTTAAGCCTTTAAGTGTAGTCCTCTAATAAAACATGACAAATAAGTGCAGAGTATATTGGTAAAAGAACAAATGGGTGAAGGATTTACTGAGTGAAGAAGAAGAGGCGTTCATGAGGCAGGTTGAGGAAGCTGCTGCAGGTGCCCAAGATTTCCAGCAGATGGTGCAATTTCTTCAGTCTTATCACCTGCTCCTGTAGGTCCACCTCACTGCTCAAGTAGTAGGTCTGAACATCATTCATCACACAAAAAAGCATAACGCAGTTAGTGTTAATGCTTAGTTGACCACATCAGGATCTCACCAATTTTTCAGAAATGTTTAAATTGATATATTTCAGAAATGTCTGAACTCACCAGTTGGTTGAGAGTTGTCAGCTCTTTCCCTGACACAAGCAAAATATACAATTGAGCCTTTATCTCTCCCAAAACCTCTCACATGCTATAAAAGACACAGGCTATAAAAATTGCCCACACTGATCAAATCAAAATATTAAAAACATTCCTGTATTTACAGACTAATTAGCAGTATTACCAACAAGGTAGTTAATGTAGTCTTTCCTCATCTTGTCCAAGCCCAGCTCCACAAGCATGATGGCAGGGGTGAGACCAGTGAGTGGTACTGCATCCACCTGCTGCTGGTAAGACTTCACTATCAGCTTACTCAGAGAGCTGCTGCTGTCTCTATGGACCTGTGCCAGGAATGAAAAGAGAACTTTTACATTTGTTTGGACCATGGGCAAACAGAAAAATATATTCGATTAAGTTTTATTTTAAAAGAAAAATAAACATTATTGTATAATGCAGAATTAAATTCCAATGAATTCCAATACATACCCAAGGTTTAATCTGACCGAATCGCAAAGCTTTGATGACTAATTTCAAAGAGTCTGTTACGTCTTGGTATGAGGTCACACCTGTCGGATGAAAAAGATGGATTATGTTCAACATCTGTGTTAATATGGTCATTTCATAGAATTACTCATAGAAAATACAACTCACTGCTCCTCATCCTTTCCCAGAGCTGCTCTGTGAAGTCCAGGTCCCCTCTATGCATTAGCACAGAGCTGAAGCCTAGTAGTGAGTCTGTATTGGACTTCTGGTTCTGTCACAAAAACAGAGCGGGATTATATATCTACCACATGGTACAAATGTGAATTAGTTTAATTTCACTCTCCACATTTAAATTTACCTCTGATCCTTTCAAATTCTGGCCAGGCACTGTTTTTGCAACATTCTCTAGCTCTGTGACAAATGAAAAACAACAGCTTGTATTTCATTGTAAAGGATAATGTTATACTTTACAGCGATGTGAAATGTTACCCTCAATGAGTTCCTTTATTAAGTCCACTGCAGATCGTGTCTCTAGCGGTTCCAACCACTCAATCTCCCCGGTCCGCAATCCTTCAGCCAGCGTCTATAAAGTAAAAGCATTATTAAACCTTTAATGGAATAACAGTGGTCTACCACTGTAGGAAAGGTCATTTAATTGGACACATGTACCAGAAGAAACTGCAGCTCCCTGAAGGTCTGATACAATGGGCTCCTGATGTCTCCAACAGTCACTTTGAAATGCTACAGAAAATAAAGAAGATAAACAATATATTAGAGGTGGGCATAGATTAATTTGTTTAACGCCGTTAATCTCATTGGAATCTTGGCGTTAACGGTTTAAAACGTGCGTGAACCGGACAAGTCACTGAAATATCAAGGTGAAATTCATCATAGCTTGCGTAGTGTAGACACAGCTCACTCTGTCCGGGGTGGGGCATGGTGCAGTTAACGGCGATTTTTAACGCGCGTTAACGCCGTTAACGGCCCAGCAAAAAAATATCTATATTTATTATTTCAGAAACGTGCTACAAAACATGAACAGATTTCCCTAACATTAGTTATTGAACACACTTCACCGATGATCTCACTCGCGGATAACTGGTT
>JBBPDB010000019.1:2564700-2610197 GCA_037974465.1 Brachypetersius altus | reverse complement strand
GAAATTCATCATAGCTTGCGTAGTGTAGACACAGCTCACTCTGTCCGGGGGAGAGACCGAGACAGGTTTAAAACGTGCGTGAACCGGGGGGGAATGCCGTTAACGGCCCAGCACTATAATATATACATTCTGTCTGTTAAAGATTTGTGGGCAAAAACAATTTCTTGATTACCACAATTCAAGAGGCAAAAAAATAAAATAACAAAAGGACAAATACTGTATAGCAGAGTTCAGTTACCGGGCCAGCATCAATTTGGACTTACTACCTCAAACACACCTGAATATCAATAAATGAGTTGAACCAAGAGTTGAAGTACAGAGATTACCAAACTGTGCTGGACACTGGTCCTCCATAACCAGAATTTGAAGAAACTCACAATAAGGCAACATTGGGTAAAAACATTACACAAGAGACTGCAAATATTACAACATAAATTATTTCTTGATTACCATAGAGACTGTAGATGACAAGGGAGGAGTCTCCAGAATGTTCTCTACATTAGTCCATCTGAAGGTGGCTGTTACACTGCTCTGAGAATCAATAACCAGGCTGTCCTCCTTCACTGAGCAGAAAAGGTTGTACTCAGCCCAGCCTTTTGTCTGCACCTACAGGAAATAAAACACAAATGCATCAGGAAGTTGGCCATACATGTGAACTTGAATCACAGAATTACTGAAGAAAAAAGATAAAAATGTTTTACTGCTGAGGAATGGTGTCTGCTCTGGTGGTCTTGTTTAAGCTGATCCATTGTGATGAAAGAGGTATCATCTGATGTTGCCCCTGTATTAGGTATGAATGAAATTAAGCATAATATCATAAACAATACACTACTTGAAAAGTGTCTGAAGCCAGTTTCTGTATCTCAACTGATAAGTGCAATTCTTCTGTTTTGCCCTCAATCTGAAATGGAGTGGTCTCGGCTCAGTATTACGGTCAGACATTACCTTTGCAGCTGACTGTGAAAAGCTTGACTGCTGTAGCCTTGCTGCCTACATGTACTGCCTCTGCCCCTAGCCAGGTAGTACCAGCCGGGTCAGACATGTCACAGCGAACCCAGAGAGGGTGCAGAACATGGGCTTCCACCTGGGTCATGTTGGGGTTCTGAGACATGGCGTAATATGACAGCAGCTGTCTATGCAATCAGAAGGAAAATTAAAGCTCATTATTCCACAGTCAGTTCATGAAGCAAATGGGAACCATTATATAAAAGCACATTACAAAACCTTACCTCGCTGTGTGGATGGTGAGAGGTAGTGGCCAAAAGTCATGCTGCTCCAGTTTAACAGACACATCTTTATTGATACCGTTTTCCTCTTCATTAATACTGTTTTCCTCTCCATTTTCTGTAACCTCAGACTCATGGTGTGCTACCTTTACAAATAAAATTATAATCAGTATAGAAGTGTTTATGGTCAAACTTGCATTTTGATTTGTCCACACTAACCCACCATTCTCTCACAGATGAAGACAGGCTGATTTCCTTGGATTATGCGAAGTAGTGGTTCAGCATCATGTTTAGATATTCGAATATTCTCCTGTAACCCCGGAAAAGTTATACAATAAACACTCAGTGCATCAACATCAAGTGTTATAAGAACAATTGTACTCCCAACACCACTACGCAGAAAAAGCTCCAAAATCAATTCTACCTGAAACACCCAAGAATCCTTGTTGTCATTATGGCACGATCTAATTCAAAAACATAACATAGTAAAATAGTAAACATGTATTCAAAATGCTGGGATTATCATCTTGCAGCAAATGTTTATGGACAAATGTATTGGGACGCCATTACACCAACAGGGATTTAATGACATTGTATACAAATACAACAGCTTCTAAAGGCTTGCCGCAAGAATTTGGAGCGTTTCTGTGGGAATCCAACCATTTCTTTATCTTGCTTTGTGAAACATTAAGATTGGCCTTCACTGGAAGTAAGTAGTCTAACCCAAACCCAGAAACACTGGTGTATCCAAATACTTTTGTTCATGTTGTATGTATACTGACAGTAAGTCTCCCAGTATATTCTGTACTGAAGTGCAGAACAGCTCACATTCGACTGAAAAAACACAACAAAGCGTTTAATAAAACCACTTACTTGAAAAACTGAATGAAGTTGTTTGCTTCCGAAATAATGCTATCTCTCATGATTCTAACTATGAAAAATTTTAAATACCGTTAGATGGAAATGCAGCCTGTAAGGTTTACAAAGTTTTAGAGCTGAAGAGAAAAACAATTCCTTCCTCCCGCCACAACCACGTCACTGAGGTCACGTACACACCCACATCCACAACCTTTAATTATTTTACAATATAAATGCCGTTTTTTTATTTTACAAACATGTAAATAATTTACCTGGCAGTAAGCTATACGTTAAGTTGCACATTTTTAATAATAAAATATTATAATCATTTTTGAAAGTAGTCCGGCCGCAACGTCTTTCATCCGCCAGTGATCTGAACCGCACATAGTCCCAACTTTACTAATACATTCTAAAGGTTTTCAGGGGTAGTTAACATTTTCTTTAATAACACATCTTATCTTCTTATTTTAAGATAGTGTTTCGGGTACATTAGTATTAACGAAAATTAAAAAATAAAATAAACAGAGTGGGCGGAAGAGAGGCAGTGTCGGATGGATATAGTAGTGAGGTGGTGCTACACTCTTCCTTTTCTTCCGTGGCCGCCATTGAGAGAAGAACGTGGTTCGTGGCGAGCCGTGAAATTTCCTAAAATGGTGAGGTTTGCTGTGTTTTTTGTGTTTATTTGAGCATTTGCTTGCGAACGTTATGTTAAAGTATCATTCATTATGCGTAATATAGTCCATATTGCTTGTATTACCGGCGTTTTTCTGAGAGGCCGATGTGAAACGCTCCCGGAGCCATTTTGAGTTTGTTACACGTGTGAGTGATAGTCAGTCAGTCAGTCAGTCTGGAGGCCTTTTAAAAGTTATACTCCTTTTTAATCCCAGTATCGTGTCGTGTTTTATTGTTTTTATCCACTTGTTATCCGCTCAATGTTAATTTGAAATGGAGGTCTAACCCGTTAGTAGCACAAGCTACACTACATGGACAAAAGTATTGGGACGACTCACCATTACGCCAACAGGGAATTCACGTTGCATTCAAATACTTGGACTTTAGTATGGAGTCCACCTTTGCAGTTGTAACAGCTTCTACTCTTCTTAGAAGACTTTCCACAAGATTTCTGGGGGAATTTGTGCCCATTTATTTTGTAGAGCATTTGAGGTCAGACACTGATGTTGGACGAGAAGGCCTGGCTCACTGTGTCCGTTCCAGTTCATCCCAGTGGTGTTGGATGGAGCTGAGGTCAGGGATTTGTGCAGGCCAGTTAGTTCTTGCATATCAAACTCGTCCAACCATGTGTTTATGTACCTTGCTTTGTGCACTTGGGCGCAGTTATACTTGAATAGGAAAGGTTCTGTCCATACTGTACACAAAGGTGGAAGCATGGGGTTGTGCCAGATGTCTTGGTATACTGAAGGATTAAGATTACCCTTCACTGGAATTAAGGGGCCACCTGAATTCAATAAGAAGTTTTTGCCAAAACCTTTGTCCATATAGTATAGGTTGAGATCACAGCCCCCTACTGTTGACGCTATGGCTGTTTTATGTAGTCGCTGAGAATGAATGAACTTCCCTCAACAGGGTTTGTTTTTATAGTAATCCCTCTGAAGATCAGCTATTTCTTAATTAAATAATCCTTACAACTGCCCCACAGTTATGTATTTTTGCCAGAAACTAAGAGCCCCCTTCCAGCCTAGCTGTATAGCTCGTTATCAACTGAACTTAAAGAAAATATTGGATATTTTGCCATGATGGTGTAATTTGCGTCCGACACTGTGGCTGGTGACAGTTGCCTGCTGTCTGATTCTGGCCCAGGAGGGTGACGACATCTCAATCTGAGCAAACTTAAGTTCTTCTGCAGTGCTTGCACATGGAATGTACAATGAAAGTTTAACAATGTGTGTATTCTATCCAGGCTTGTGCCAGACCGTTAATCTCGGTCTACTCCGAGAAAGGGGAGACCTCTGGCAAAAATGTTGTTCTGCCTGCCGTGTTCAAGGCTCCCATCCGCCCAGATGTTGTGAACTTTGTTCACACCAACATGCGCAAGAACAAGAGGCAGCCCTATGCAGTCAGTGAACTGGCCGGTGAGTTTTTATAATGGCAGTAAAATCCGTGTTCATCTTTTGTTTTTTAAAGTGTAAAAATGCTGCCAAGCTCTGAATGTAGCATTTCCAGTAATTTTGTCTGATCTATGGCTGTAAGGTATTTGAATCTAATACTCAGTTTTATTTTTCAGGTCACCAGACCAGTGCTGAATCCTGGGGCACAGGCAGAGCTGTGGCACGTATTCCCAGGGTGCGTGGTGGCGGTACCCACCGCTCTGGCCAGGGTGCCTTCGGAAACGTATCCTTTTGTTGTGAACTTGCATGCTCCTTATGTCAAATACAGTAAACCCTGTGCAGATATGCATTTAATTTAAGTGTTTATTAAAGCTTGCTGTGATGGTGTAATTTGCGTCTTACTCTGCACACAGCGACAGTTGCCTGCTGTCACATGCTGGTGCTGAAGAATGACGAACATAAATTCTGAGCAGGTTCAATCATAGCCAGAGAAACTGACTGTTCAGTGTTTTGTCTTCGAGTGCTGGACCTTGACTTATGTGTAGATGTGTCGTGGTGGCCGAATGTTCGCCCCCACAAAGACCTGGCGCCGTTGGCACCGCAGGATCAATGTCACACAGAAGCGTTATGCCATCTGCTCTGCCCTGGCTGCCTCTGCTCTCCCTGCCCTGATCATGGCCAAAGGTGAGAACAGCTGTGGACAGATTACTTGCAAATAAGAAATTGTATGTAGTTGTGTGTTTAGATAATATTCAGCAGCACAGTTGCACTGTTAACTGAATGGAATGCCACCCTTGGGCATCTCTAAATCAGTCCAGTGCAAAAGGAATTTCAGTTAGCAGAAGGGCTGGGCCTAATCATTGGTGCATCCCTTTCGAAGGCTGAGAACACACTTGACAAAATCCAAGAGAACATGGCCCATTTCTTGGTGCTGTTGTCAATACTTATATTGGTACTGTATTGCAGGGCACCGTATTGAGGAGATTCCTGAGGTTCCACTTGTTGTTGACGACAAAGTTGAGGGATACAAGAAGACTAAGGAGGCAGTGCTTCTGCTGAAGAAGCTCAAGGCATGGAATGACATCAAAAAGGTGACTTGCCTATTTTTGTTGAACTGTAACCTCTGACTTTTCTCTTCAGTTTGTTGGTGCTTTCTGACTTTGGTTAAAGGCTCATTCGTCTTTGATACTTTTCCCCAATAGGTTTATGCCTCTCAGCGTATGCGTGCCGGCAAGGGTAAAATGAGAAACCGAAGACGTATTCAGCGCAAGGGCCCCTGTATCGTCTACAACGAAGACAATGGTGTCACAAAAGCTTTCAGAAATATCCCAGGTATGTTCTTGTACCACTGCACTGATCTTTATCATTTATGCCCATCCAAAGCTGTGATGAGTTCCACTTCTGGTCCGTGTTTATGAATCTTGTGATTTCTGTAGAAGTTCTGAGTTAGCTGGGTTTGGGGGGAAATATACTTCTATTTGGACTGTTTAGCTGCTCTTAATTTGTTTGGACTTTTCTTACTGCATCAGGTGTTACACTGCAGCGGGTGAACAGACTAGACCTTCTCAAACTTGCCCCTGGTGGTCACATTGGCCGTTTCTGCATCTGGACTGAGAGCGCCTTCCGCAAGCTGGATGATCTTTACGGCACCTGGCGTAAGCCATCCAGTCTTAAGGTGGACTACAAGTGAGTTTTCTTCGATTGTAAGAACTGCCTTCAAACATCAAGCTTCATGTGCTTTTCTAAACTACAGTGATGAGCTTCCACTTCTGGTCCGTGTTTATGAACACCATGATTTTTTAAGAAGTTCTGAGTCAGTTTGGATTTAGAGCCCCTTTTGAGAATTCAGCTAAGATTCACAAATGCTGTTAGATTTATTTTAATTGGTATTTCTTTTCCAGCTTGCCAATGCACAAAATGACCAACACAGATTTGACAAGACTCCTGCAGAGTGAGGAACTCCAGAAAGCACTTCATGCACCCAAGTAAGACCTGTAGCCTCTCTGTTTACAATTTGCCTGTTTTCTTTGTACTGGTTTTTAAGTTCAGATTTGAGGCATATGCTTATTTGTAATTGTTTTTATTGCCCACTTTGTAGCAAAAGGATTAAGCGCAGAGTTCTCAAGAAGAACCCCCTGAAGAACCTGAGAGTAATGATGAAGCTCAATCCTTATGCCAAGACAGCACGCCGTCGCGCCATCCTTCAGCACAAGCCTGAGGTATGTATTTATTGAGCCTTAAGCTTGAACAGTAATATGTGGGTAATTTTCCTGACTTCCTGCTCTGCTTTGATCCCTAATGCATTTTAATGAAACGTGTTTGTTTTTTTTCCTCAAAAGGTCAAGGCTAAAATGCTGAAGCCCAAGGTGAAGAGGGTTAGGAAGGTCAAGAAGCCAGCAGCAGCTGCTCCTGCTCCTGCAACTGAGTAGATCTGGCAGTGACTTCAAACAATAAACATCTAAAGTGATCGTTGTCTCAAGTCAGACGTTCATTGTGTAATTATTTTCATGAGAAATTGGTTTGTTTGGTAATTCTAGTTTACAAGGTCATTCCAAGTTTGTGGAAAGCAGCTAAATAGTATACTTAAGGTCAAGCTGAGGATTACGATTTTTACACATGAGTGAAATATCAAGATTTACCATTGGGGTGCTGAAATACACTAATACTCAATTTGATTGCTTGCTCACAAGTAACTACAATTACTTGACTGGATTTCAGTCATTGTTCAGGCAGACCCTGCAGAATATTTATCCTATATGCTATTCTGTTAATCCTTTTAAATCATTGTGGCTGTGTTTATAAAATGCACACCGCACTGTTGTCGGAATGGGTGTAAAAATGTAGAGCATATGATGTCTGCGCACTATTTTAATTTAAAGTATTAGCTGGAGACCCTTCCCTGCTAACTAACCAAATGAATTTTTTATATATGTATGTATGTGTATATATGTGTGTATATATATATTATATAGACACAGCAGTGCCAAAAAGTATTTGCTCACCTGCTTTTATGCATATTAGCTTGAGTGACATTCCACTTGATCCATAGTTTAATGTCAGCCCACCCTTTGCAACTATAATAGCTTCAACTCTTCTGGGCAAGCTCTCCACAAGGTTTGTGTGTTCATGGGACCGTTTGACAATTCTTCCAGAAGCGCATCCGTGAGGTCAGATACTGATGTTGGTCGAGAAAGCCTGGCTCGCAGTCTGTACTCTAATTCATCCCAAAGGTTGAGGCAGGCCAGTCAAGTTCTTCCATACCAAACTTGCTCATTCATTTTTTGATGGACCTTGCTTTGTGCAGTTTTGTTGGAACAGGAAGGGGCCGTCCACAAAGTTGAGAGCATGAAATTGTTGGTCTCTTGGTATGAAGCATTCAAATTTCTTTTTTTTTTTTTACTGGAACTAAGGGGCCAAGCCCAGCTCCTGAAAAACAACCCCACACCACAATGCTCCCTCCATCAAAATTCACACTTTGTACAATGCAGTCAGACAAGTACCCTCCATCAGATTGCCAGGAGAAGAAGCGTGATTCATCATTCCAGAGAATTCGCCTCCACTGCTCTGGAGTACAGTGGAGGTGTATTTTACACCACTGCATCTGATGCGTTGCATTGCACTTGGTAATGTATGGCTTGGAAGCAGCTGCTCGGCCATGGAAACCCATTCAGTGAAGTTTTCTTCGCTGCTGCTGAGCTTACCTAAAGGCCACGTGAAGTTTGGAGGTCTGTAGCGATCGAGACTGCAGAAAGTCCGCGACCTCTGCACTATGCGCCTCAGCATCCGTTAACCACGGTCCGCCAGTTTGTTGCTTGACTTGTTGCTGTCGCTTTGTTATAATACCACTGACAGTTGACTGGAATATTTAGTAGCGAGGAAATTTCACAACTGGACTTGTTGCACAGGTGGCATCTCCCGAGAGCGACCCATTCTCTCACATATGATTGTAGAAGCGGGCTGCATGCCTATACCTGTGGCCATGGAAGTGATTGGAACACCTGAATGTATTTTTTTCACAGGATGCTCCGTAAATGGGATAAAGCGTAAAATAATCATTACCATTTTGTCTGTAAGGTGCGTGCCCGTTTCCAGTCTCACATTTACACCATTTATCAGACGCTTTTATGCAAAGCGACTTCCATTCCCTACCTATAAGGGGGCAGTCTCCCCCTTGTACTTGGGGTTAAGGCTCTTGCTCTGGTGTGCTGAAGGTAGGATTCAAACCTATGCCCGTTTGGTCCAGAGACAAGTATCCTACCACTAGGCCATCACCACTCCGATGCATAGGGGACAGTGAGGTCACCATATTGGCACACAGTTTTGAAAAGTCACTTTACTCATCCTGCTAAAAAGAGAGCCTCATTTAAGTTAAAAAAAAAACGGATTATTTGCACAATTGGGTAAAGTATGAAGCTGTGTTTATATAGGGAGCATAATTAGCATTTAGACTATAAAAATAAGCATTTTTAAAAAGCGTTTTTAGGCATTTTTTCCATCACAAATTTGCGGTTTCATGTAGGTACTCATTAGAGTACTCCTTTTCATGTGGTGAATGAATAAAAAATTGTTGGTTTATGTTTACATTCTACTATCTGAACTTTCGGTATAATAAAGGAGTTAAATGGTATTTTCCCCTTTTAACACTACAAAATTAGGTTTCAAATAGTTTTTTTGCTCATTTTTGCAACACTTATGAACAGTAAGATCTAAAATTATATGCAGCTAGGACGGTCAGCGCTGAAATATGGATAAGTCCCTGGATAAATGGTTCTGCTGTCAGTATTTATGCAGTGTTAACGCACTGTAACATAGTTGGTGTGTTCAATTATTAATTAATACCATCATTATTAGTTAATAATTATAAGTTAATAATCATTATTAATTAATACCATCAATATTGAGATCAGTACAATCCTAACAATACCCATTCCTACTTATAGGCCTTTTTTCTCTTTCATGTCAGAGTTCCTTCATTATTAAGAGAGTAAGAGCATCTTTCTACAGATTAAAATCAAGTTGCTAAAGCCAAGAGCAGGGTAAAGATGTAAATGTTTTGGAAAAAAAAAAATATATATATATAATATACATAAAATTCTGTTTACTGCAGCATGTTTTTACAGCTTTGTACTCTGATTTGACTCTTTGCCTACATTCAGAACACCAATTCTGCACTCAACCCCACATTTTCCTAGCCCTGGTCCTCCAGTAGCCCCGCTGTGTTGTGCTCTCAACAGCCATAACTCCACTCTTCAGCTCATTAACTAACCCTTAGCAGGGAAAGCACTACAGGACCCAGAATGCAGCTTGTAGTTCACACCTACAGAACACACGAGCAAACTCGAATGATGATCCATTTAACAAGTTTCAATTAAATAAATAATGTTTATTATAATTTATAACAATTTATAGATGCTCAAGCAATGCTTCTCAATGGACAAATGTATTGGTATGCACAAACTTTACACTTGAAATAAAGGGAATAGCAAAGAAAGGCCAGTAAAAGCCCCAACAATTACAGGGGGTAAAAGTAGTGACATTACAGATGCAATTAGCCTGGGTTGCTTCAACACAGTAACGGATGTCAAGTGTCTTGAGCAACTGTGATTGTGACCAAGTTTAATGGCCTCAATGCATTTTACTCAGCACTGTTGTTTAAAGTGGTCTTAATACTTGCGGTACAGGACAGGGTCCCAAGAAAAAACTGATTACCTGTCGTAAAAACAGGGTGCGAAAAATGGGGGGACCTCCTGACTGACCCCTGAAAGCACAACAGGGTTTATGCGGGTCTCTGGAGAAATATTCAAAAGTGCTTGCACTTGGTAATAATGTCAGTTGTGGTAGTAACGTCAGTCCATTTTTTTTCCATATCGAGGTGTTAAAAGATGTATCAGCTTGTTTAGTCCCCCTGCATTGCCACTGAATTTTTCGCACACTGTGGAAAACCTATAAAATCAGTATGTCTAGTCTAAACTGTCAGAAACACATTTAAAAGTTTAGATATAAAAGTTTGTTCCAAGTAAAGTTGGCCACAACAGTCAAACAGCAGACAGCAAAAAATGATTATTTAGCTATACCAATAAGTAAAATGACACTTTTTTTTTTTGAAAAATAAAGCAAATTTAATGTTTAATGTTTAAATTTTAATAAATGGCCTTGGCTGTTCACTTTAAAGGCTCACTCAAAACGAGTTCCTGCAGTATCGGCATGCAGTTGATGGCTTTTCTGTTCCTGGGAGAGCAGCAAGGAATTTCTCAGGCCTTGGGACAAAACAGTTTAGCTGGGATCCACCAACTGTTTGCCTTATAAGAAAAGGCCTGTTTTCTAATGCATCCAGCAGCACTGTGTCCATTCCCACTCAGAGAATGGTTCATAGTGCCACCAAGCAATACAACATAATAGAGCAGCTACTGTTTTTAAACAGGTTCAAATATTTCTTGGATCAAACTGAATCTGCGGTAGGATAGAGTTTTTGGTTTTTGTTTTTTTTTTTTAATTTACGGGCAAAATATCAATTGTATTTCCAATCAGGGGAGTCATTCAACAGAGACATATTTCAGATGCAATCTTATCTAATTGTTGCCTATGAGATCACATTTATTCTGTGTGAAATGCTCAAAAAGTCTCCACTACTGAACACACTTGATTAACCTTATCTCAATGTGGTGTGAGTGGTTAAAAGAGGCAGTGATTGGCTACTGAACGGACTGGCAAACTGCTTTCAAACTTGAGGCCACAAAGAAACACTGGTGCGTGCGTGTGTGTGTGTGTTTGTGTGTCTTTTACATTCCCACACTGTGTGTCGGGGTCACAGGCTGATTCAAGCCGATGGTGGTGCACAACCACCCAGCAAAGTCCACTTCTTCTGCTTCTGACTTCTTTATGAAGGGATGGACCTAAAGAGAACCACAACAGGACTTTGCTCAATAGTATGTGTTAACACTGGGTTTGCTCTAGACAAGACTCATTTGTCCACAAAGAATGTAAAAATAGTGCAAGGAGAATACTGAGATCTGAGACTTTTCTCACCATCAGTTGCTTGAGATCTGCCCTCTCAGCTGGGTTTTTGATCAAGCTGGGAAAGAGTAAAGTACAGATGAATATCTCAACTTATCTAAACTATCTGTCATTAGCTGGAATTCACTTTTGAACCACTAGATGGGGCACTAAGCTTTCAGGACCTAAAATAGCTCTCGATTACTGTATGCTGCAGTCATGTGTTTTAAAAGCGCCCCTTTACATTCAAACCACAGTTGTCGCTTACCATTTGTTAACAAAATCTTGAAATTCGGTGCCAAAGATGCTTGGCAGCTTGGGCGGTGGCTGAAAATAGAAAGATGATTCAGTTATGCCAAAGTATGCCTGCTGTCAAATTTGCACCTTAATTCATTTAGCACCACACAATGACCTGATGGTCTGACAGAAATAGAATATATACCTCATTGACAATGTAGTCAAGCAGCTCAAAGATGGCCATTGGGGGTCTACTGTCAGGGCCATATGCTGTAAAACCAGAAGAGAACACATTTTCAAATAACAACCAGAAAGCTCATGGATGGACTTTAGTGCTGTAAAGTCGCTACAATTCTTAAGACTTAACAAGGGTTTATTTTCTGCACTAAGACAAGCAAGTAAAGTGGCGGTTCCTAGATGGACCCTGTCCTGTGGTAGCACTCACAGCTGCCGGGCCGACCCGGGGGCCTGGGTCTGGGGGAGGCCTCACTGGATGAAGGGTCTCCTTCCATGGGGAAGCCAAAGATCTGCTCCAACTCTTTAGCATCAGGCGGTGGGATTGGAAAGCGGCCAATGGCCATTTCCACTAGGGAGAGACCCATGCTCCAGATGTCAGACTGCACAGAGTAGTGAGTGCCCTGCAGACGTTCTGGCTGGAGAGAGGCAGGGGGGAGGGATTAGTCTGAACCGGCAGGAAGGCATATGACAACAAAGAGTTCAAGCAAGCACAAAAACTTTGAGAATGAAATTCAGCAACTCAAACATGCAGCTGAGAACCTTGATCTCATGCAGACTGCTGACAGCCCTTCACAACATGGTAAGACTAATAAACACTTGTCATACGTTGCATAAACAAAAAGATTCTAACCAATACCAGTAGTACATAGGATTGTTTTTAAATGGCTCTTTAAATATGTTTTCAGAACAACAGCTCAAAAATGGTAACATGTAAGGGACAGCTGCTGTTTTCAGAAGCTAAATTAACAAGGTTTTACTCTAATAGTGATGGCACCCAACAGCTTCTCTGTCATAAGATAAAGATAGTAAAAATAAAATAAGTTTAAACTGCAAACACATGAGCTTTCGAACAGTTTCATGTTGCCATGGTCCCATTCCCTTTACCAACGCATCTTTGGAGAACCACCATTTAAAGAGTGCAGTTAGCTCTGTACTGAAGTGGAAAGTAAAAGGGAAATTTCATACAGCCACATTTTCATATTTCCTCCAACTGTTTTATTGATACAATGCTTCTTAATATAGTTTTAACGATAGCGATAGCCATTTTTAAACCAACCATCTGTGTTCTGAAACATATGGCAAAATAAAAAGTGAGCACAGCTATTAATTACATCTAGATAAATGTGTAAATACTTTTGAGAACACTGGTCAGAGATGGCTAATGCAATTAAAAAGAGTTTTGGGAGGCAATGTGAAATGCACAAAAAAAATGTATTTCCTAAAATGTTAAGAAGGCCTTACATGTGTCATGTTTGAGCAGTGAAAGCTCATAGCTAGTAAAAAGAGCTTTGGTTACTTTCCACAGCTTTCCAGGAATCTGATTAACAGGGGAAGCGTGACTCACAGACATGTAGGATCTGGTGCCCACAAACGAGTTGGCCATGGAGTCGATTAGCTGCCCACTCACACCAAAGTCACACAGCTTAATCTCACCCCGTGAGTTCACCAGGATGTTGGATGGCTTCACATCTGCAAGAAATAAAAGGAACTCATGTAAAGGAGAAATAAGGAAGGCAGGAAGGAATGCAGAAGTAACAGTAAGGGTCACTGAGCTTTCTTACCTCTGTGCATGATCTTGTGTTTTTCTCTAAGGTAAGACAGACCTTTAATCACCTGAAAGCAAAGCGTCAGGATGGAGAATGTTAAGGGTACAGCCCATGCTAGAGCCCTCAGTTTCCCTTATTTTGGGTTTAGTTCTTATGTTCTCAAATTGGCCTATAGCCATGATGACAGCCTGCAATCTCTCTGCAGACTGATATAACCAATTAATTAAAATGCGACTGTTTGCAAGAGAAGGGTAACTCTGGTACGAACCGCAATGCTAACTTTGCCCAGTATTTGTTCTGGAATCTTGCCTGCTTTCTTCAGGGACTGGTCCAGGGAGCCACCATCCTGCATTAGGAAATTAGTGTTTATGCTCAGTGCACTTAGTTTATTAAACCTACATGCAATGTATACAGACTGCATAAAAAATCATGAATAATGTCAACAGACTGGCTATGCAAACAGTTCCTGCTGTATAGAATAACCAAAGAATCAGAAAGCAAACCTATTATTCACTTTAGCTGCTGTCATAAGAAAATCTGTAGTTGCTGTCATAAGAAAATCTATTTCTCATAACTTTCAGTGCAGAAATTTTACAGAACTGTAGCTCTCTTTTTCATCAAAAATGTGTACACATCTAAAGAGGCCATTATTAAAATAGTGTAAATGATGTTTCTTATGATAGTGATAATTTGCAAGTGGTGCTTCCTGTATAAATTACGAATGTATCTGCTTACTTTATATATTATCCTGTATAAATTATGAATGCATCTACATACTTTAAAACTGCATGCTTTTCTAAAACCGCATGCTTTTCTAGTACTTTGTGTTAATCAAAGTGAGCGAGCTGTACCATGTGCTCCATACAGATGCTGATCTCGCCGTCACTATAGAAGGCCCCATAGAAGCCCACAATGTAAGGTGAATTACACTCATGCAGAACCTGCAGCTCCCGTATGATCTGGTTCCGGATGGCCGGCTTGATCTCCAGGTGGATCAGCTGAGGGAAGACAGAGGGTAAATGACTGATGTGAACTATAGTTCTGTGAAGATTTGTGGTGTTTTACTCCTCACGGACATCAGCAAGCACGCACAGCAGTGGAAGCATGCATGAGTGAGTGCTGCATGAGGGCTCAGTGATGTGAAAGTACAGTGTGGGATTGGTTGTGGACTGTCCACATTGTCAGGCAAAAAAACGCATACGCCCAGATTACAAAAAAATAGTGTAATTTAACAAGTTTACTTTTTTCCAACTTCCATTTAATTAGAGATACAGTCCGATCTCTCTTCTGTAATAAACTGCTGTCATAAACCCTCAGTCGGAGAGGAGAAGGTGTAATTTAACTTGTGGCCTTGTGCTCTATAAAAAGACATGATAAAATAAAAAATCAATGCCTTCCAGAGCAATAGGAAAACAAGACATTGTAGCCTTATGTAATGTCTGCTATTCGAAAACCTCAGAGGGTGAATGTAGGCTTGTTTCTGTGAACGTATGCTAGTAAAACACACTGAACAACCTTACACTATGTTTTACTACAATAGTTAAAATAAAATTTTATATGGAATTATCTACTATAAATGTGTCTCGAGTCAGCAGGTTTTCTGTTTTTTTCAAAGCACAGACCAATCTCAAAATTATTGTCAATGTCCAAAATCACTTCTGGTTTAAAGTGTGGGTCAGAGTTGAAAAACACAAAAATCTGCAGGGCAGGTTCAGGACAACCAAATGCAGCAGATTAAGATAATTTTGATCAAATATGGTGGAGTACTTATCTCGTGTTGTATTTGTGGAGATAGAGAACTGTATCTACCTTCCTGGCCATGATGAGTCCAGAGGGTCTGTGTGAAACCTTGAAGACCACACCGCCATTTCCGGCACCCAGCTCACAAATCTTCTCAAAGTCATCGTCCTTCAATTCTCCCACTTTCTGCTTCTGCGTCAGAAAAGCCTCAAGACGTTTCTTCTGCTGCTCATCCAGCTCTAGCTCCTCTAGCTTTTTCTGCAGAGCCTCCAGGTTTGTTCTACACACAAAGATACACAAACACACACATTGATGAAAAACAAGGAGTTGCAAAGAAATTGAAGGAGTAAAAAGCTGGCATGGTATCCTCAAAGTATTATTTTTAGCCCAGCAGCTGAACACAGAGAGTGGAGAGAATGAACAGCTTCTAAACAAGACAGAATCTTGCACTGTAATCTAAACCGCAAAATACAGGAGGACCTGTGGGATTTGGACTGAGTGCTATATGGTACATTTGCAGGGTATGACATCACTGTCCTGAGCAGAGCTTGCTTTTATGCACATACTCAATAGGGCTGTTTGTGGAAGCAATGACAATTTCCCCACTTGGGATCAATGGAAATTTCAGCCAAGACAAAGATAAGGCTATTGAATGGGCCATTGTGCACAGTATGGTGAAAATAAGTGAGTGTGTGTGTGTGTGTGTGTGTGTGTGTGTGTGTGTGTGTGTGTGTGTGTGTGTGTGTGTGCGTGTCTAACTACAGTTAGTAGACACCTTGAACTCTGCTCGAGGAAGCTGGTAGTTCCTATCAGCATGTGCGCCTCTCCTTCGGCTCTGTTGTCATGGTGATGCATTTCCTTTGCTTTCCGTTTGTGGAATGAACCTCCCTGACCCTCCTATTCTCCATCTCTTCTTCCTCTCCTCCCATAGCAGTCGCTTCCTTTCTACCACTGCAGAGCTGCAGCTCAAATCTTTCAAGGAATTAAAAAAAAAAAAACCCTCTAAAATTGCTGATTACGGACGCTGCCAGTTAAAAGCAATATGCAGATTGTCTCCTCCTTTACACAATCAACAATTCAAGCAAATGTCATTCACATAGACTAATCTTTTTACAAACAATTAAAAGATCAAAGTGCAAGTAAGTGCGACAGCTCCATATGAACAACTGTATCTCTGAACTGCTGATTAGAGCAACTGTAAGTCCTCAGCACTGTGTTCCAGAAGGCCACACTGGAAGTGCTTTGGTGCAATGGAGGCTTTGAATAGCAGTGACAAATGTTAAATGTTAACATGACAAATGCTATTAAAAATGTGCACCAGAGAGCATTGAAAACCCCAGTCTCAAGCATCCCAGGCATTCAGATGTAAAATATGTTTTTTCCCCCCACTGCTTATTTCACAAGAACACTGGCATAGACAAGATGCTCTTACACATAAATTTACATCAAAACCTCGTTCAGAATATGAAAGCTGTTTTTTTACACCAAAAGCACGACACGAGTATCTGAGGGCCCACTTGAGAGACCCGAATCAGCGGCTCTCACCCACAGCAGTGTGAGGGTTAAGTGCTCTCTTCCTCGCCAACACTGCCACCATAACCATGGAGACGAGGCCGCAGCGTGTGGGTGGGGGGAGAGTAGGGAGTGAGAAAGTGAGTGAGCGCGTGGGTGGTGTGGGTGTAGAGTGTGAAGAGGAGGCGGTGATGGCGAACAGCCCTGAGAAAACTGCACGGCACGCGCTGCACGTGGTAGAGAGAGCCCAAGACCACGTCCAGCTCGCTCGCGCACAACACAAGCTCATGTGCTGGACATGCAAGGGTGGCCAAAGTCTCGTGTAGTGAAGAACATAAGAGACCCACACCAAGCAAATGTTCCTAACTAAAGAAGAAGCAGCTTCCCAACTTCAGGAAAATGTTTCAGGCTTCCCAAAAAACCCCTCAGGTACTAAGTTCCACATAGAGCTGCTGTGGAACTTTGTACTTGCAGCATCTACTGGCAAGTAACCTTAAATGGTCCATAAAATGTGGTAAACTAAATTTTCCTCCCTTTTTTAAAACTATAGTCTGATGTAATAAGGAAATACTGTTGCAAACATACTCCACAGACTATACACATTTGAAAAAAAAAGGTGCAAAAACACCTTGTTTTTGTGATGTTGCAAAAATCAACATATATGGTTATAGCCAGCTGTTCAGCCTACAAAAGCTTTGCTCTGACACTGTAGTTACTGTCAGAGACATTTACATGCAGTACTTTACATGCCTGTTTAAGCTAAAGAGAAAAAGAGAGACTAGTATATATAACCAATAATGTGTCCCCTTTGTCTCTCACAGCCCCCACATATCATTAAGAGAAAATCTTTGTAAGCTCAGAGACTCCCAATGTCACTGTATTTCCCTTATAAATATGCCATAATATGAAAGAAGTGTGTCTTATGACATCTGAGCCATGTTGACTTTAAAAGGGAATTCATCATTTCAAGGCTTACAGTCTGTCTGGAGTGTTTGTATGATTGTTTGTTGGAAACTTCAAACCGAGTGTTAGTCTGATGTAGTCACATTAAATAAACCTAGCCACATTCTGCATTTTGGAATGAAACAACATTCACTACATTCAAAAACTGTAATGAAAAACTAAGATAAACACACACAGTTGTATACACACACAATTAGATTGAGGATAAACTGAGAATCCTATATTTTACACAGGTAAGAACCTACAGCCACTGGTAGCATGTTTGCTTTTGTGTGCAATTAAATGAACCCCTTTTAATGTAAATCTTATAATTACCGCATTCAAGAGAAAAAGAAAAACACCAACTCGTGCTCAGTGTTGCGCTACAATCTCAAAACTAGTATCTTACAACTAGATATGTCCAATTTCACACTTATCCAATTCTACAAGCGTCCAAGCAGCCATGAATGAAGTGCACTCAGACATGGGTGTGGTCAAGCAGGACACTGGCTGGTGTGCTGTTGTGGTTTACAGATTTGTGTAAAGAGAATGTGGACCAGTGCAGAACTGGAATGTGTGCTGAGGTAGACCGCAGACAGGTACCTGTTCCACTGAGATACAGAGCATATACTGCAGACCCATAGCTGGTGGTTAATAATTAACCGTGCTCTTTCAGCCACTCGCCTGCTTATCTGCGTGTGGTCCAGTCAGTGGCAGACAATGTCACATTTACTGTTGTTGTAGACAGGCATAAACGGTCACATTCTCTGTTTTGATGCACTTGAGGAACCAAGGCAGCATCCACAGGGAGCAATAATTTGTGCTTTGTACTGTAAGCCTTGAAAATACCGAGCACAGGTTGCAGCACATATGAAACAGCACTGAATCAGCACTGTGAAACAGCGGTTATCTATGTAGGTTTGTGAGTGTTTCTGTTTGTTTTCACACACCTCAAGACAAAAGATTCAAAGAAAAATGGAAGCTTCTCTTAGCGCAAAACATTTTTTTAAACTTATTTTCATTTATTGTGGTTCGCATAACTTTTATTATTTCAAATTATTTATTTGAAATAAGTTTGGATCCTTTGACAATACATGTCTGTGTGTGCGTATATGAGGAAAAGCAGAAAAATGAAAGGTTGAACTATATGAATAACCACCACGGTCACTCCTGAAAAGTGAAAAGAGTAAAAGTGGAAATCTCATAAGAAAGGCCTGTCATGCTATTTAAGTCTGATAATGAAAAAAGTAGGCACACTGAGAGATAATCTGTCCGGATGACTGCCACCACATAACAGTATTAGTGAGCTGGAAAGAGGGCTTACTGTAACCCTCCCCTCACTTTGGCCAGTTGTGACTTCCAGTTTCTCTTACTCACTATGGGAAGTGGCATTCCACAAAGCCTCTCTCTATAAAGCCAGCTTCCGCAAGCTTGAATCATCGCTCAACAGACATGCATTCCAAAGCCTGCTTGCCACAACCTGTCCGGGCCTCACTACAGGAATGTGCTCTGAGCTTTTGTCACACAAAAAAACACGGGCCCACAAACAGCCCTGTTCTTCAGTACTATGAGCTGCATGTTCCTACCCTGCTCTAGCTCCCAAGCGGTTTGGTGCTGCCCACCGTAAAGATGCAAACACTTCCCTTGAACCCAGTAGAAAGTGTGCCACATCTCTGCGGATTTAAGCCTTGGACTGTGTACCTCCTATACAGAGAAGCAACAAATGGTTTGCCTATTTGTCTCCAAAGTGTGTGCATTCGGACACTCAAATATGCTTGAAATTTCTTCAAGAAATAACCGAATGGCTATTTGGGTCCCAATAACCATTACAGCTTGGGCTTAAAACTACAGGTTTCTCATGAACTGTGTGCACCAAATTCACGTATCTGCCAACAGTAGGTCTATTGCACTTTGGGTCATCAATGATGACCTGAATGCCTAACCTGTAATCCCTGCTGTTCGATCTGAATACCCAATATGTGAAATCTGTGAGACAAAAAACAAATCAGTTGAAACAGCATAACCTCCTACACAAGCAGGCCTCATTTGGCAAAGAGGCATCAATCTTTTCAGTGCAGTGACTAAAAGAGGACCGCCTCTGTACCTCTTCCTCCACCTTTAAATCAGTAATGGGCTCTCAAGGCCAGACCATGAGAGTGAAAGAGAAGTGTCTGAGCCCTGGAGCACTTGTGAAACAAGAGCCAATGACACGCACCACTGAGTCCAGGCTGCAGGACTGTGATTGGCTCTCTGCTCTGAGAGAGAGGAAGAGGACCACAGGCCTGCCAAACGAAGGTGGTAGACACATAGGCAGCCCTCGGTGTCACCGGACAGCCTCTGAACAAACAGGCCAACACATAGAGTTGGGCTTTGTTTGTTTATGATGATGGGCACTGTAACCGATCCACTCGGATTGCATAACAACAAGGAATGAGACGATTACCCTCAAGCCCTACGAAGTAGAGCATGTTGTCACAACCATTCATCATCTCCATTTATTCCCGGAGTTCATGAGACTTTGCTTGGGTTTGGGACATCTTCTGCTCTCACATTCCCTACTGACAGACTTTTGCAGGGCTTTCATATCTTTTTGTAAGGCTCAGCACCTCCTATAAAAACAGGAATCCAGATCTGTCTGTCTAACTTATGGCTGTGAGGGGGCGAGAAGGACTGGACAGGTTATTAGAAAGAAGAGTCATTGCTGTGTGCTGGCTGCTCTGGCCTACTGTGATAAGAGAGTAAAATGCCCCCTCCCCTCCTTTGGTGTCTGATTTCTTTGGAAAGCAACAAATTCCCAATGAATTCACTTTTATGGTGTTATTTAAGGTCCACATACAGACTTATGGATGATTTTGCATAGGGAAAAAATTAAATCTGAACCTCTGACCCTAAATTGCAGGTAAATTTCAAATGCCAGTGTTTTATCCAATAAGTGATTGACAACAATAAGTGATATTCTCTTATCAATCCATGACATTCAATAATAGGCCTATTCTGTACATGTATTAACACAGAGCACTGGGTTGTGTAATGTTCCCTTATGGTCAGTTCTAATTTGCTTTATTTAATTTACCTATTAGAGCTGTATCTTCTGAAGCAGAGGAGATACTCACTCCGTGGCTCCTGTTCCGTTGACAGCGTTTCCATCAGGGATTGGGTTGAGCTGGATGGGCTCGGGCTTCCTCCGTTTTTGCATTATGGTTCTTGGTTCGTCTCGGATCAGTAATTAGGAATAAACCAGAAATCTACCCCGCAGAAAGACCAGCTTGCTGTAGAACAGCCAGCGATCTGATGCATAGGAGTCTGCAAGACTTCTTCACGTCCACCCCGTGCCTCTCTCAGAGAAAGACACCCAGCAGCAGCGCTAAACGAGCTCTAAAAGTAAAGCGCTCTCTCTGACAGCTCCAAGAGTGTTCCAACCCACCTTGTACACACAGCCCCCAGTACCGCAGCACCAGGGGTGGACAAGACTGAGGAGATGGGCTCATTGCGTCACGAAAATATTTACATCTGTCTTCCGGACAGCGTGGCTACACTCGGACAATGGCGCCCCCTGCCGGCAGAGGAGCTGTCAACAGTTGATTGACTCCAGTCCCATTCTGTCAATTTACCAATCGACATAGCCAGTTCTTTTCATAATAATGTATTAACTTAATGGTGGAGGATCACAGGTGACACAGAAATAGCACTAAAGCATTTCCATATTTCGATATTTCTTACATTTAAAAGGACTATTTCCTTTTCCATCTGCTTTTTCCTTCCATTCCAGCCATTTTCCAAACTGCTTATTCTTAACCTGAGTCACATGGGGGTGCTGGAGTGTTCATAGGGCAAAAGGTGGAGAAACACCCCAGATGAGTCACCAATCTATCACAGGGCAGACACTCATACGCCTGGGGCATCTAAGCATCTGTAAGTCACCTGACATGCATGTCTTTGGACTGTGGAAGAAAACAAGAGTATGTGACAGTGACCATTTGTCATACGTGAACACACCACTGCACACAGTGTGAACAGCACAAAATTCTTCCTCTGCATTTAACCCATTCACCAAGTGAAGCAGGGGGCAGCTACGAACACGGTGCCTTGCTCAGGGTACCTCAGCGGTGCCTGGCGGTCTTGGGGATCGAACCCGAACTTTCGGGTCGCAGGGCGGATGCCTTATCCACTAGGCTACCCAACTGCCACTGAAGGACTCTCACAAATTATTGGGTTGAATATGCAAACTCCACGCACAAAAGTACCCTCAGCTGAATAGCTGAGAATCAAAGCCTGGACCCTCTTGTTGCAAAGCGAACATGCTACTTCCTGCACCACTCCCCCTTTTACAGCTAGTGCTTTGATTTACTCAATCCTTTTAGCCTCCCCATTTAGCTTTCTCACTGGTCAAATGAGGTAAACAAATCAAATGCCTTTAGAGTGAAACTTAACTAGACATTCAAAAGTCTGGTTGACAGAGTCAACCATGTACAAAGCTCGTAACAGTTCAAAACCAAACAACATTTTGTGTGAGTGTCACACAAAAGTACATTTTTAGTAGAAGATTTTTTCTAGGTTCTAGGTTTGCTAGACCCACAAATCTACCCGCTAGTGCTAACAAAAACCCTCTGTCATTAGTCTTTTTGCAATCCAGGGAAGAGCAACAGTCTGCCATATCCCATTATCATTCTTAGTGGTATCAGTCTTAGTGGTTTACCTCACTTTTAAACACCCTTGACAGTCCTGAACACTAAAAATGGATCTGCTCAGTCTCTTTAAACATTGTAGAGGACACATCTGTCCACTCCTGCCAAATATACACTGACGCAATGAAAAAGCCACGGGGAAAAACTGAATAGTAATATATAATATATGATAATATTTACAAATGAATCCATTTACAAAGCTAATTTCAATTTCCATTGCATTTATAAACACGATGAAGATGTGTTCATGCTAAATGTGTTAGTTGCCGGCAGGTTTCTGGTGGCTTGGTGATTAAAGCTTGTGAGTCTAAAGCTGTAAGTTGTGGGTTCAAGCTACAGCAAAAACAACAAGAGGAGATTGAATTTGTGACAGTCCAATGGTGGCTTCAGTGGTGAATTAAATGTGCTCAAGTCTATGGCAGTCACACATACAAACATGATTCCTACCGACAGGACCTGCCAAGTAGCTGTGTCACCTGTGCGATGGATTCATACAAGTTCAATATTTATTGTGTGCAGCAGAGCTTCTTTTCAATGTCAAATCAAAGAAATAATCGCTGAAAAACACCTGACCCAACTCTGCCCACACGATAGTAGGCCTAAAAGAGATCCCGCTGTATGTGATAGCTGTCTGAAATAATCTGCCTGAATCAGTAGTGTATCACTGCATTGTCACTACTGGTAGAAGTTTAATAAATCAGTTTAAAGTTGCTGGACAGTCCTCCAGCACAGAATAGTTTGCTCAGCAGATTGTGTGTAGACCCCCACGTGGTGCCATAGGGAGCCGAGCCGCGTAATTGCTGGATTTGCATAGACATGCACAAGCACTCTCCCACCGCGCTGCATCTGATCTTATTCAAATGAGATGCTGTCAGATTAATGATGCATCACGTGCGCAAAAATATGATGTTTATCCACTAATATGAGTCTGCAATTTTCTAAACGAAAACCCATGACATGACCTCCTCCTCCTCCTCCAAACACAGTGTTTTGTTTTTTGTGTGTGGTGTTCTAAAGAAAATCTGGGGCTGGATCAGTGCTTCTGTATTGGCTGTGTTCTGTAGGCAGGTTTGTGCAGCAGATGTGCATAATGAAGCTTTCTTTATGGATGTGCAAGGCTCTGGCATACAAGCTGGCAGTGTGGCTCAGTGTTTAGTTGCATTTATTTAGCACATGTTAAATGGAAAATGTTTGTTAAACTTGTTGTTCCCTCAGAGTTATTAATCCCTCTCTGTTTATATTTATATATTTATGTGACTGTGAAAACATTTTGCTGTCTACTTACGTAATGTCCTCTAGAGAGACAGAACAAACAAAAGAACATCTAATGAACAAGATGACAGAAGTTAAAGGCTTCATGTCGCATGAAAACGTGTATATGATTAGTTGATGTATGGGTTGTTTGTTGTTAATGTCACATTGATTTGGTGAGACAGATAGACCCCTGTAGACCATTTATAAACCACTGACCACAGATGACTGGGACATCACTGTTGATTGAACTTGTAGGGCCAACACTTAGATGTTCTCACCACTCAGGAGCCACCAGACACCTTTATTGTTATTATGAGTGCAAATGCTTACGTCGTAATAATAATGTTTTAAACAGGTCTGAGGTCTGCTCAGCCCAGATCTCACAAACTTATTTAAATTATTTATCAAAAAGCTACAGATAATTCAAACATATCAGATCGTTAATTATTGCAAATGTGGATAAGCATACAAACACTAGAAGGATAACACACATCATAGTGGGACGGTCAGAAGGTTTACAGGAGAAACTGAAAGTCTTGAAAAATCTGATTACCTAACTAACTGATGGTAGGGGTGGCTGGTTGACACTGAAGGATCAAAGAAGATACTTCTGATCCTAATAAAGCACAACAAGGACCATATGGGCCCTGAAAAAAAAAAAAAAGAAATCAATGGCCCGCTCATATAAAAATGACTTTCATTAAATAACAAAAATTATCTATGCAGTTACATGTTATGTCAGCCAAATGCTGTAAATGTTACATGTTGTGAAGGTCTTGTTTGAAAAGGCTTATTGTGGATGAGATTCATTAATAATAAGGAGAAAACAGACAGAGCTGATTGGGGTGTTTGTTTAGCATTGATTGAAGCTAATTGGTGAAGAGCTAGAGGAATAAGAATATGTCTCACATACAGAAAAGGAGAAGAAGAAGAATAATGGTGACAAAAATATTTAGGAAAGCATAGGACTACTTTTGCTTTTGTCCTCTGCTTACCACGCACACACACACACACACACACACACACAACTCATACACACTTAGAGACATTTGGAATAATGTCACTGGTGGGGTTTGCAGTTTATATTGTTATAGACTTTCACTTGTGATTTTGATCTCATTTAATTGTACTGTGGTAACATTATGTTTTTATGTTAAACTGTGCAGTACTGACACCTGTTCTAATGTACCTTATTTTTCATATTTCTTGTCTGTTATTGATTGCCTTCACTAAGGATTGCCTCTAGTAAACAGTAACGCTGGTGGCCTAGTGGTTAGGCGTTTGCCCCCACCCACCCTTATGATCAGAGGGTTGTTGGTTCGAATCCCAGGGCCTGCCGCGAGGTACTCTTGAGAGAAGTACACCCTGCTCCGTGGCGGTAGCCTCTGTTGCACTCGGTGAATGGGTTAAATACAGAGAAGGAACTGTGCTGTGTTCACGCGTGACTGTAAAGGGCTACTTTACTATGACACATTTTTACCAACATTTCTGGGACAGCAGTAAAGTATTAAATCCTGAGCCCCATTTAGAAGTCCAATAGAGGACTGGGATTAGTGTGGGGTGAAGTAGTGCAAATATCGGTACCGGATCGAAAAGGTGATCAGTAACATTGCCCACCCTTGTCGGACGGGGCGTCGGGCGTCTCGTTCGTCTCCCAGAGCGCGAGGAGCGCGCCGCTTACGTCACGGGAGTTTAAAACGAGGCCGCGCGCTTCAGGCGGAGAGCGGCGCAAGGCTGCGGGAGAGACGGACGACGGTTAGAGACGCGAGCGAGATTACAGAGGAGAGACACGGGCGGCTCACTCGCACACAAATCCCGCCTCACCACGGCCCTGCCGCCGTGGACTCGTCTGATAAATGATGTGTGAGAAAGAGGAGAGTAAAATGTCAGCACGGAAGACCACAGGGTGAACAAGAAAACCGAGGAAAACCGTATTGTCCGCTGGCCACTGCGAGGTAGGCTGCTCGACTTCCACAATAAACCGCTTCCGACCGTTAGACCGCTTTATACCCATTAAATAAATATTTACTTCTTTAAAGTTCTTTCTGTGAGTTGTGTGCACGAAGACTTCTTGGCGAATTGTTTGTGACATTTTCTACGTTATCGATGAGCTCCTAGGATGATGTTCTTTGAGTTCTTTGAAGGCTTTCTTTTTTACATTCGTAACCGTGGAGAACCCCAGGTACTACGCACAGTTGGCTCAGCCAATTAGACTATTGGTTTGGGAAGGGATTTGAAGACGCATTGTGTTCATTAAATCACACCGTGTCGTGATTGTAATTCCTGATTGAGTCCCAACCTTTTTTTCCGCCTTTATCGATCCCCAGTTTAGTGATGGAGAGATGCCCTAATTCAATAGGCGATACAGGCTGGTGTTGTTCACAGCACATGTTTTTCTTTTAATTGACACAGTGCTTAGCCCTATTAAAATGCACTACGTGGTGATAAATCACAGGGGGAGGACGTGGTTAGAATATGCGGAGCCCAGCATTATAACAAGACAATAAACAACTTTATTTCAGTGTTTATTTTGTACTAATATTTCTGAAATAACACCGACTAAGATCATTAAATCCCCAAACCATCCCGTTGTAATCCCAGTCCTAGGTAGTTTATGTCTGGCGCATAAACAGGCATCTAATCCCTTTTAAAAACTTTGTAAACTGTGAAACCCGGAGCTAAAGAAAGAGGATTCTGACACATCTGCTAATTATTGGGATATGTGAGGAGTGGATGTGTTTATGCAGGAGCATGAAAGAGTGTGGAGGAGATTTAGCAGTTTATTTATGTCTGTTGACTTCGTTTACTGTTTGAATCTATTTGAATCATGCAGTTGAGTGTTTTTGCCACTAGATGGCTCTATTGAGCAAGGCATCGGCAGCATGCCAGTGTTATTTTGTGTGGCTCTTTCTGCAGGGAAAACACAATCTATCAAAACAAGAACTTTCTTGTTTGAAAACATGTTTTCTTATCATGTAATTTAGAATTTCACATTATTAGAATAGCGGGATTTGGAAACAGGATACATATTCTTTTACAAATATTTGTATTGAATGTAGTGGTGCTAAGTACTACAAACATGAAAAACCAGTGGTCCCTTTCACTGTGATTTAAAACAAGAGTTTCCATATGAGCTGATCAGTGTTGCTGGAAAAAAATTCAGTCCCTATTTCAGATGTAACAATAACCAGCTTTTTGTTTCGTGCCTCTATATGTAATGGCTCTGCTTTTAAAACGGTTTAAAACTTTGAAAACCACCATTCTTATTATAAGACAGCAAGGTTTCTCAAATGTTTGTTACCATTATTCCCTATTTATAGTGCACTTGTAACCTTCAGACATTTATATAGCTGTTCAGGTTGTTCAGGTTAATGCTTTGACTCTGCTTCTTGGTATATAAATGACAACTCTGTGGCTCTTGTGTTATGAAGCACAGTGTAGGGCACATTGCCTTGCATTGGTTAGTAGCCTACTCAGCCTTACAGCAATCCGTCAAAAAGCCGTAACTGTCATAACTTCACTTTGCCAATACAGTAATGCAGCTTTTGTTTGCAGTCCTGAGCTTTTAGTCTAATTAAACAGCTCTCTTCTCAAGAAGATGTTCATTAGTTGCCTGCTGTTTGTTCTTTGAAGTGACTGGTTATTCCCTCAAAGCTTCCCAAGGATCAATGCAATTGCACTGCATTCTTCTCTCTTTATTTGGTAGAGTACCTGTGTGTGCAAAATTTATGTTGCTCTCTTAAATGGTCTCTTAACATTTTCAAGTGTAATTCAATTGCTGTTTACAAAAAGTGCATTGTGGCCTTTGATTTTGGGCATAGTGGATGAGCTGTGTAGATTCACATCTTAGCTTTTAGTTTAGTTAACTTTAAGATCATTGCATGTTTCATGGCAAACGTTAATTGTTTGAATTGTTAATGGTTTGAACAGATGTGTGCATTTGTGCGGGACTGTGGATGCCTGACCTTCCTCTTTCAACCAAACATGACCTTGATGCGGTGTGTTCCAGGCGCAGTTATATTGTTGAGCTGGTGTGCGTTCGTGTTTGTATGTGTGTATGTGTGCATGCTTGTATGAGGAGCCTCCAAACAATCAAGTGACTGAGTGAGTTTTCACCTCTGCTCAGCACAGGTCTAGATGTGATTCGGTCCGACAGCACTTAACGAGAGCGAATCAGGGATGCTTTTTTGTATAATTTCCAGATTTTTTCGCAAAAGGGAGGCTAGAACCAAGGACAACACAGCATTTTCAGCCCCCTTTCAGTGCTGCGGCATTGCCTGTAATGTTTCCAGTTTACACTCTAGTAAACCCTTTCAGCTGGAAATCCTGATGTTTGCCTCAATCAATACACTTAATTAGTGCTGATTAATGAAGGAACACTGGCTGCACAGTGCTGACAGTTGTTTGAATTCCCAAGGACAAAATGTATTGGCATGCTGGACTGTGATGCTTTCCTCGGCATAATAAATTTGGAATCGAATTTGAATTTATGGCTTGCATTTGTATGTTTATGAAATATTCAGATTTGAAGATGTTCAAACGATGATGAGGCTCATTTCAATTAGGTAGGTACCAGTGGAGGCAATTTGGTGCAAAGAAGTAGTTTTCTAATTACAAACTCATTTAAATTCTGTGTCTGCATCCCCAGATCAGTGCAAATAAGTAGAGCTCCTTTGTTTGAGTATACAAAATGAACTTTCTTTATATATATAGGGTGATTTTGGGTGTAATATCTGTGCCACAGTATTGAACAGTATTACATTTTAATTTGGTGTAATATTCTGTGCAACAAAGAAGGTTGTTTTAAGCCAACAAAATCTGGAAGATTTTAGGAATTATAATATCAGATAATATAATATAGAAAATATAATATCAGGATAATTCAAGAAATGTACTTATCAGCCAGTAATGATACATTACTGAAAATTACTACAAATTACTATCAAAGCTTATAAAGAGAATTCCCTTTATTTAGTGTTAAACATACTGCAGGGCTAAATCCATTAAAAGAGGAAAAATCATGCTCTCTCTGTATTGAAACATACAATTGTTCGGTGTTTTATAATGTGATGTAATTTGTCACAAGATGATAAATGTCATCATGTTGCCCAGCCTTTCCCAAATTCTGAATATAAACTCTTGATTCTCTTTCTGCACACCCTCATTTCACCTCTTGCAACACTGAATTCTTGTTTGTACATTGTATCTGAAAGGCTGTAAAACTTATATCTGACTAACTGAAACCTTTGATTCAGAGTGGACTAATTATTTAATGGGGTGTTTTTAAAGCACTAGTAACAGGGAACAGAGAGAGAGGGAGAGCGAGAGAGACAGAGAGAGAGTAAAAACCTGGATACATTTGTGCAGGAGGAGAGACAGTGTTGTCCTAACATTGGAAGTACTGAGGTAGTCAATGATGGCTCATGGTCCCTAAAAATTACAACAGTGCTAATGCTTTGAAGATATATCACCTCCTGAATGTTATAATTATTGGCCATGAGGAACACATGCAGAGGGAAATCATATGAGGGCACAAGGCTTTTCCCTTTAAGTGAGTGTCATTAAGCATGCAGATTTTGAATTGGTTTATCTTGACATTTTAAAAAGTCCATGATCATCACATCATGAGATGTCAAATCATGTCATAGCTCTTTTAGACGTCCTAAAATAAGGCCCCCTCTCTCTTTTCTAAAGCAAATTAATAAATGATTGATTAAAGCATGAACACATAGAATAGGAATGAATTCTTTATTAAACTGAAATGGCCACATAAAATTAGAATCATGCAGTTTGACTTCTCCAGTCTGCTTTATTATGCTTATGGGATATGTATTATTGACGGTATGATTCATCTAAAGTTTCAAATGTAAAACTGCTGAATTCTGAGCAAAGGCTTCCTGGATTTCCGTATTCCCTCTTATGATGACATTTATTATTTTGAATTGAAGAAACTGAATGACTAATCCCCATAACACACTTTCTTTTAAAAAGACTGTTCAGATGCAATAAAAAGGTAAATTTTGTTGACATGCATTAAGAATATTATATGATTATAAATACCACCCTAATTACATACAGTTTTGGTGCTTCTCAAATAAATGCGTCTACATGCAAATGAGAGAGAGAAAGAGCGTGAGAAATGTGGAAAGATGTTTGGTTTCCCTGTAAACAGTTCTTCACCATAGACCCTAAATGAAGCAGCAAACCCTGACCTTTATTCTACAAATTAAGCCATTTTTTTCAATGAACTGACTGACAGGTGTTATTTAACTAAAAGCGCATTGAACAAAGTGCACTGACCAAATGCCCTGGAGCCATGGCAACTGCATTAGAAAATGCTAATGGAAAAGCAGAACTTCAGTTACTGCAACAATTTGATGGATATGTTACAACACCAAATACAACAAAATACTGCTTTATTTTTAACCATTTTCCCAATTGGATACAATGTTGCTTTCAAAACCGTTAGTCAGAGCAAACCTCAGTCAGCCAGTTCATTGTAATGACTAATGAACTCTTAATGAAGTGTGTAAAATTGCTTGTTTAAATCATTCCTTGTTTGTAGGTTTGCACGGCTCACAATTGTGCTTGCAACTGTTGGGTGTTTTCTTTGCTTGAAAACCTACAACCACTTCAGACCATTTGAAACCCCTAATTTAAACCGTACTTACTAATGGACACATTTTGCAACAGTCAGTCAATCTGTCCTTGGTAAGTAGAGCAAGTTTTGCCTAAATAAAACTTTTAACATTTGTGTTCTGTCACAGATATTTTCATCACACATATATTCTTTCAATCCAAATGAACCTGATTCATCTTTAATATAAACAAAATAACAAAGAAATCATCATCATATATTTTAAAAATATATGCTGCAAGAAATGGTCAGGCCTTAAGGATTGTACTGTGAGGTTTTCAGACAAGGGTTGTTCAAGGACCAGTCTTAAGGGGTGTGTCTTAAGACTAGCAACTTGGTCTGAAAAACAAAAGCTTGTTCTGACACTAAAAGACTAGCACACTAAAGCTTTGAGATATTGTTTACAGAGACTGTTTAGATATTATGTAGGTAGACACCAGGTGCCCTGTAGTCAAGTTGCTGAGCAGACGGAGTCATAAATTGAAAGTTTTGTGATATAAGGCCTTCAGATGCTTGGAAAGCAAGAACAAGATTTTGCATTTGATCCTTGCTGTCATGTGGAGCTAGCATGCCAATCTCAGCAACAGAGTCAGACAAGAAATCTTTGGAAAGTCATGGACAGGGTCAGAAGCAGAATTTCAGATGCTTTTTATAGAAATGGTAGCATATGAAGTAAGAACACAGTCTTAGGTGAAGACCCCTGAAGACTCTGGGATCTTCAAGAATTAAATTTAATACTTACACTTACACTTATGTATGTTTAGGCCCATCTTTATTCAGTATTTAGTGAGAAACCCCTTTGGCTGAAATCACAGCCGGGTAACTAGCTATCAGTGTCTTTTGTTTATCATACTGGCTCTAGCTCAGTAATGTTCATAAGCCATCTTGCATGCACAGCATGGTTAAGATCTAATCACAGATTTTCAATAATATCAAGAGTGCAGGAGCGATGAAGGCCATTTCAAGACCTTACTCTTTCATTTCTTGAAGATTGATTTTGATGTTGCTGTTATGTCCAGAATTTTATATTTTTTTCTCTCATCAAACCACAGGACTTTATTATTGTACATCATAAGTGTTGAATTGCATTACATTTGTGAGGAGATCACAATTAAGGCTGGGTTTTCCATGTTGGTTTGCACAGTGTGTGTGTGTGTGGGGGGGGGGGTTGTGCAGTTTGGTTTTCTAAATCTTGTTCCCCTTGACTTAAATTTCTTAAACTGCCCATATCATCAAATGCCACTCACTTTTTTCAAACAACATAGTTTGATATAATCTGCAAACATTGTTAAAACGTTTCAAAATGTAACATTTGTTCTCCAGTTTATATAGTCTATATATGTCAAAATCTTTGCGTTTACATATATGTGCTTATCCACCCTTCCTTATTTCTCCCACCCATTCTTGCTAAAATGTTTAAGCCTCGCCTAGGGGAGCCATTTAGGACCGAGGTAATTTACATATATCAACCTTAAAAGCTCGGCAACAAAACTGGCTGTTCAATTTTAAATATGAACATAGGCTGGACTATGGAATATGATTAATAAATTAATTTATATTATTTATATTATACATTATTGTATATAAAATTGCAATCTATCTTCAGAATTGACACATGACTTAAAATAACATTTCGATATTTAAGTTTTATATGCAGTTTTAAGCAATAGTTAAGCTAATTGCAGAAGTTGTATTCACTTATTTTCCTTTAGAGAAAGCATGTCATTTGACCAGGAGTTTTTTGTAAAGCAAGTTTTGAGTATAAGAATGCTCCAATGTACATTAAACAGACAAAATGTCCTGTGTACATTAAACAGACATTTTTTTCTAATTTTAGCAAAGAATACATTTTATTTTGTGATTTTCATCTATGAGTCTTTATCAGTGAATTTCTAGCATTTCCCAGTCACATTTCAGGTTGCAGGCAGGTATAGCAGTGAAGTTAAAAAAGGAGAACAAACCATCAGACTAAAATAAGCTGCTACATACATCATTATTGTGACCAACTTTGTCAGAATAAAGGTGTATGTTGGAAGCTTTTTCAAAGAGCTAGCTTATCCTCTCTTTGTAGTATAATGCCACATCCCACAGCTGTCAAGCTCATTGTGCATAATGGAGACTGTGCTTTCCAGTCATGAATTTAGCCATTCACTGTTGCAGATGCATGTGTCATTTAAAGTAGGCAATATAGCAGAAATTACAACTACAAGTAGTAACAGTGTAGATATTTAAACTGGGGATTTCTTGGCAGACTGGGGATTTCTAAGACAGCCATGGTGGGTGTCCAGGGCTGCAATGGAGCCAAGTAATGAAGTGAAGTGAAACACACCACAGCACACAGTGTGAACAGCACGAATTTCTTCCTCTGCATTTACCCATTCACCTAGTGAAGCAGCGGTAGCCAGGAACACAGCGCCTGGGGAGCAGTGTGTGGGGACAGTACTGGGTTACACGATATTAGGAAAACATGCAATATGCAGTAATGTTGTTGAGTGTTGCGATGGCGATATCACATGCAATAAGTAAGTTAAAGGTTAGCCTTTATAGCGTTAATGTTTTTCTGCTTTGGATTTGCTGGTGATACAGACTCCAGACGCTGACTAGTCTATGCAGAAAAAAATGAAATGCCACATTTCCATTCTATTTTTTTTATTTACTTCAACAGAGCATTTTAATGCCTCCCATAAAACATTTGAACCATTGAACATTGTTGAAAAAAATCGGAAAATATTTTTAAAATCATTTTAAAATCTTAAATAAATGTAAACATAATTTAAATTATAGTAAGCTCTTAGCCAGAAAAAAATAGCAAAAGGAACAATCTATAACAGTAGCACAGAAGATGAAGAAAACAGCTCAGTGATTTTTTTGCCCTCTTCTCTGTTGCACTGGATGAAGTGCTTTGGAAAAACACACTTTGTTGCAGTTCAGTCAGTCTTTCACGACATGTATATTGCACATGTTGATGACGGTAAATTTACGATATATTGTGCAGCCCTAGACGGTACCTTGCTCAGGGTACCTCAGAGGTGCCTAGCAGTCTTGGGAACCCACAACTTCCTGATAGCAGGGCGAACGCCCTAACCACTAGGCTACCATCAGTAATGATTAAAGTTATAGAGCGTTCAGATGTAAATAGGAAACATTATGGGATAAATATATCTGTTTTGGAAGCAAAAATTAACTAGACTAAATAGAATAGATACTGTCTTACAGTCTCTCACACTTTTTAAGAATGTTTTCTGTGATGATTTTCAGATTGTCACATTGTCTGTGCATGTGGGTATGCATGAATTTTCCATATTTATTTTTTCACGTTTTTCAAATTCTTTCAGAAAGCTGTCAATCTGTGAAATCCCTGTGGTGTTTTGTTTTTTTCTCACTGTTCTGCTTTTGATGACTCTCTGTGTTAAATGTTTTGATGAGATTGGTCCCACTGTATGTTTTGGGCCAGTAGTATTTCTGTGCTGTGGTATATTGGCTGTCTAAAGGGATGCCCTGTGTTCTTTTTTTCTGTGCTTTCCATACTGATATATTGCTCCTGTCGAAAGCAGTTCTTGCAATGTTCTGTAAAGGAAAGTCTTTCTAATTGAGCATCACAATGAGTTCAGCCTTATACCTGAATTTGGAGAAAATTATGTAATTCATTGTTGCATTGCAAATAACATTAAGAAAAATTGTTCATATTGTGTCCAAAGTGGCTTACAGTAGCCTAAAGGTATATTGGCAACTGCCATCCACTTGGACTGAACCTAAAACCACTTGAGTTGTGGCCAATTCCTCAATCAACAGAAATGTCTCTGGAAGCATTCCTATGATTTTATATTAAGTATGTATTCTTGTTTCTGCCAGCTATGAAAAGTGGTCAGTGTGATATTTTATAATATTACTTAAAGGGGCAATCCAGTCGTTAGTAGGGATGGAAGTGTGTTGATTACACTTACCCTAGACCGGTTTGGTGCTTTTCCTCGTGAAGTTACATTGTGTCATAGTCTCCATGACCAAAGGAGACCTAAGGAGTTTATTTAACCTTATGGCTTGCACATGTATGATCAAATTTAGAGTATTTTTCAGTTATTAGTAATCAAGCAATCCAGTGATTTTTTTTGTTCAGACTACTGAGCACATCTTTAGAATGATCTGTGGAGACCCTATCATTCAAATTACAAAGTAATCACTAAGACAATTTATTGAGAATGTAGATTTGGATGAATGATTAATCAGTAATCATTGCAGCCCTAGTCAAATAATTACTTCATAAATAAAATTACAGTCTCATTGCTGGTGCTATCAAAGGCATTAAATGTAGTAAAAAGAAGACAAGGTCTTTTGAAAGTGTGAATTCTACCCTTTAATTAATAGCACATTTGTGATCATAAGTGAGAACAAAGATACTTTTAATATGATGAAAGAAACAAAAAGAAAGAAACAAATCTATATTTTGCCACATAGCAAACATTTATTGATGTAAAAAAAATGAAATTAATTTGCTCAAATCCAGTAGACATACAGAATGTTAATTAACGCAAATGAAAGCAATTTTCAAGAGTTTAATAATACTGTGTAGCACAACATCAGCAACTACGTCTGACTTGAAAGGGTTAATCTAGCTTAAACTGGTTGAGGGACGATATTTAGTCCATCTTACAGAGCATTACAGCCTGTTAGTAGTTTACATCCATGGGAAAGGCACGGCCATCCTGATCCACCAATGATAATTCCGGTGAACTCTCAGAAACTCTAGTCAGAGATGGCATATGGCACCACTGGAGCTCAACATCCCAGTGGGAGAGCTTACCTGAATCCTGAAAAAGAGCTTTGGCAACGTGAACCAGCTGGAACAGGTGAAGAGTTCCTGTGGTGTTATGATTGTGTCCTGTCATCCTCAACATTAACTTTTTTTTCAGTTTTTTAGTGATGAGACAAATGTGGTTGAACAAAAAAGGTATATTAAAATACAAGTCCCTCAGACATAGTGCAATACTACTACTACTACTACTACTACATGTAATAATAATAATAATAATAATAATAATAATAATAATAATAATAATAATAAAAGTAAAAGATTTGCAATTATGATTATTATTGTAAGTTGAATCATTATAACATATTGACATATATTAACATATTAAAGTGTTGCTTATGGAATATAACACCTTAAATTTGTATATTAATGCAATAAGCTGACACAAGCTGTGTTTTTCAGTGTCTCCCTTATAGAAATATCCCTGTGAATGTGCTATCACTTGAAAAAACATGGGCATGTCACAAATTATTCACGTTTCATTGTGAATATGTGGTCTTTGTACCCTTTGCTTTGAAATACATGTGATGTTTTTGTAAGAAATCACTCTCACATTTAAGTGAAAGTTCGAAGACCAATGATGGAAATGACTTTCCACAGACAATGAGGATATTGAATTAATATTGTCTCCTATTTCGATATAATTTTGCTTATGTCTCTTTTTGTCTTCTCATTTTTCTTCTCTCTCTCTCTCTCTCTCTCTCTCTCTCTCTCTCTCTCTCTCTGTTTTCCTGCCACTGCCTTTCTGTGTCACATCATGTTATTTCAGGGAATATGTTTTGTGAAATGTATCCAGATGTTTCTTTCTACTCTTATAGTCACTGTAACCCAGAGGTTACTGTTTACTTCATCTCTGGGATGCAATCTCCCATATCTAATTTGGTAGGACAGAGTGTATCAACAAATGTTCACTCTGAAGAACATCAGACAAAAAAAAAATAATTACACCCTACACTTGTTTAATTTTCTTGTGTAAAGCTTTGTATTCATGTTTAAATGTGAAATGTTATTAACACTTGTTTTAATTAACTTAAAAAATATTAATTTGTTAGAAAAAGCACATAACATTTCTTACTGCAGCTTACGTATTCAGAACTAAGCAACATGTGTTACCATAGCTCCTGATTCTAAAGCTCTTTGAAAAACACAATGATCATTTTTAGCGACTGACCCCATGGTGCATGGTCTGAATGATAAGAATGATTTAGATAGACCGAACATTTGGACTCAGAAAAGGAAAAAATAAACATGCTCATAACCCTTCTGGATCTTTGATACATTTTCATATGTTATCTATGGGAAACAGCAAGAGCTCAGTAGGGACCAGTGAGTGAACGATGAGTCATTTTATTGATGGAACATCTGTGTGCAATACTGATGTCTCAGATCACGGAGATTTGCAGGGTGTGTGTTAGAGCAGGAAAAGAGATTATGCTCGTATTTTGGCAAGGTGACCACACATACATCCAAGAGCGAAGCCCAAACTCACTATATTTGGAATGACTACAGTCCTCAATTCATTAAAAATCCAGCAGCTCAGAGTGCTGATCGTCGTCCAATGAAGAGTGATGGTTTATTTAGACAGCTCACACTGCTCTTTGGAGAGCACATAATAGTGAAAGAAGATACAGTTATGTTCTAGATCATTTCATAGTTGGGTTGCTGAATACCTACTCTACATTAAATGTGAACTTGAGTTCCCAAACAAGAAGTCTCTTATGAATTTGATTTCTATAAAACAAAACACCAAACCCAATCTGAGACAGAGATTGTATGAATGATCAGAAAAGTCATTACAATCAAACCAGGAAGTGAAAGACAACTCGCAAAGAGGTCAGCACAATGTCAGAAGACTTTGTCTTTTCGTAATTAGTGCAAGCAACTGCACATTGTATACTTTTATGTACTGATCATATCTGAAACAAGTTTCTTTTCAGAAGAAAGAAAAATGGTTTTACTTTCAATATAAGTTCATATATTGACAGCAACTCTATGTATGTTGAAATGAAATGATCTCTTTGCATTTACACTCTGAATGTGTAATTGGTGAGTTATTTTTTGTTAAATATTGTTGTGATCCTGAATGTGTGGGTATTCTAGGTTCATATAGATAGAGCCATGCTATAATCTTAGCTTAATGAAGAATGGTTTGGTTCTTTTCAGTTTATTTGCCCTCCACTTTTTAGATTTAACACTTCTTGAAACTCCTTTAAAAAGCCCAGATAAATATCTTAAATTATGTGTAGTATTGTAAATAAAATGGGATAAAAATATAACAGAAAACTAGTGCACTTCTTTAAGGCTATGCACATATGGTAATGTGAACTTGTGCTGAGTCTCAACACGACGGCTGCCTTTGACTCCTAGACCGCAGCTCTGTTCTGCTAAAAATAATGCACTCATCAGGTTTTTTCCTGCTCATCCTAATGACAAGCATCTTTCCCACAGGAGGCCTATGACTTGTTACAAATACTGCTGATGAGCCTGCTTACATCTGCCACTTTATTGCCATCAGAGGAGTATTACCATAAAGCCCTGTTCACCCAGCTGACCAGCTACTCTATTATCTTTCAGAAACCATGTGCATGCCTCTTCTGGGGATGCCATATGCATCCCAAGTGCAAGGACACACATTAAATGTGACTATATCAATCTGTTTAGTATGTATAATCTGTATATTCTGTATGGAAGTTGTTAGAGGGTAGATGGTAATTCTGTGAAATGCATGTAATGTGATATTAAACGTTTTTTAAAATTCCATACAAAATCCATTTTATCACACAAATGAAAAAAATTGTAAGTGTTGTTTGAGTAGTGAAAATATTCTTCTTTTGGGTGGGTAGAATGTCCTCCCTCTAAGCCCATCAAGCACATTAAGCTGTCCAATGATGTTGTATTAGCAGCCGTTTGAAAGTCTTCGCCCTTGCAGTGTTGGTATCATGTGATTAGAGGAGTGCTTGATGGTAGATGAGAATAGGATGTGAATAAATTCTGCAGAAATTTAAAAAAATGCAAAAAAGCAAAAGTAGTTCTTCAATTAATTGTGACCCAGTTAATTTAAGATTATGAGTAATGTTATCTTATGGTCAACATCTCTTATCTTATAATAATGTTATCACACTCAGCCAGTGATTAAAAACACAAGGTTTGCTACACTCACTTTTTACCCTTATAAAATCTGTCTGTGTCAACATTTTAGGGAATTTTATTTTATTATTTAATTCTGTTAATTATGAATACAAAGTGCAGTAAAATGAATAAAATGGAGATATTTGTGTTTCTTTGCTCAACTCAGGCCCTGCTGTCACGCAGATCAGCTAATAGTCTAGCATTTTACATTTTTTATCATTCACTTTAGGTTTAGTTTCAGACGAGGGAGCTGTTTCAGGTTAAACCAGACCTCAGAGTAGTGAGGGAAGTATTCAGTTCCCACTTCCCAAACTCACATAGTAAAATTAATCTCTGTTAGACTTTGTGTTAAATAAAAACATGTATATTGTAAATGCATGAAAACACTGTGTATCCTTATATCATTTGAGAGTTGAATTGGGTTGGATATTCGTTGCAGCCTCTCAATACCAGTGGCCATTATGCACACCACGACCCAGGGACTTCATGTACTCCTCACCACAAGCAGAGAATGCTCCTGAATGGTACATTATGGCTCTCATAATTTACCATGCGTTCCCTGAGAGCGTGTTCCCCATTAGTGCTATGCTTACGGCTATAGGCTAAGCTATTCCTGTCAATACATTCACTTTGCACAGCAGTCAACAAGCCTTACACATAATTTTATTGTCTTGTTTTGCTCATGAATTGAGCCGTATGTTTATGGATGCATTGATCTGTCTAGGCTATTTTAGAAATATTTAGATTGGTTTTTCTGTGCTTGTTGTGCATTAGCATGCTATATGTAGGTTCTGTTGTCTTTTTTTCTTCTTGGCCATGAACCCATATGCTATCTGAATCTTCCTGCTTAAACGTTTCCTCACAGCATCTGCTTATTGCCTTGATTTTGTGTAAATTCACACATAGTTTCATTTTAAAATTATGAACTTTACTTACAACATGTTCTCGCATGCCCTTTGTGGGAGTGTGGTATGATGTGTACATGGCCATTTTCTACATCTGCTGTAAGAGCAGTCAAACGCTGAGATGTCTCCATCGCTCTGGAGAAATTACATTAGTGATTCTGAGGGAGCACTGACGCTTCACTATCCCCACAGGAGAGCACTCGTTTTATTCTATTAATATTTTTGCTGTGAAATGGTAAAGAGTTGTTCGCCACAGCCATTCATTTGACTTGGCCTCTCCAGCAGCAGGAACAGTATGGAGTTTAATTTTCTTGTCTAAAGCCTGCTGGGGGCCTGGGGCGAGATCACCTGGGTGGAAATTGCTTTGAGTGTTCCCTTCTGTCCTGCCCTAGACGACTGCAATTGCAGACAAGCAAACTCAGCCTATGCGTTGAACCCTTCACTTCAGCTAAAGACAGCTGGCACATTGCTGAACTGAGGAGAAGGAACAACATTGTCTCTGCAGTAGATTACAAAACACAGACCTTTATGTTTTATTCAGAGTCTGGGTCTAGTGAAAGTCTAGTAAAACTGTGTATGTTGATGCTTTGTCTTATGTTATTTATCTTTGATCAAAAGTTTACCTTAGCACTAGCTAACATAAATATCAGGATGTGCATCAAATCACTGAATCGCCACATAGCCTTTTATATTCTAATAACATGTAGAAGAGCTGTCTTTTTCATCAAAATGGATGGCTGTCACCTAGACTTCTGTACAGTTGTATGCATGGACCTTTATGTGCCTACATTTTGATGTGACACAAGACAAATACATGTATGATATTTAATGGTGTACATGTTTTTTTGAGATATACTTCTTGCCAAAAGAGCACTATTTAAAGACTTCCTTCTCAAAGATGTCTCTTTTACATGATGTTCTTCTTTCCAGTTACCAGAGTTCAGTTTTGTCAAGAATTTCAGTAAACCCCTTGAGTGGATACAATTGCTGTAGAACATTTTAGGTTAGTCTTGCTGCATTTTACTACTACTACAAATAAGGAATGGCTTCCAAGTTTTAAAATTAACAAGGATTCCTGGAATCCTTGTTAATTCCTGGTTAAAGTAAAAGTTTACTTATCCAGAGAATCATTTGATCAGTGCTCGTCTGTATGAAATTAAATGGTCTGTATTTGATCTTAAGAGCTCTACTGTTGGCATCATCACACTGTGTCTGGATTTGTTAATTAGCATGCAAAACTGCTTTGCACAGTTTTATAGGTCAGCTAGATTGTATCACCATTTAAGCTAAGCCCCAGTTATACTAATGAGACTACCGGCTGTCCATCCTTACTATTTTGTTTTTATGAGTTACTGGTTAGGTGATGTTCATCTGTCTTCTTCTTCTCAGTATCCCAGCAGTAACCAGTGTTCAAGTGAGATTGATGGATCTATATGTTATTGGTGTGGTGCCACTATGTAAATCCCCTTTGCTTATTCAGCAGCAGGGTCTCCGGCCTGCGATCAATGGCAGATATAGGCAGGGGCTGTACGCCAAGTGGACTTAAAGCTGCACCTTGGGCCGAAGATTTGCCCGCTCAACACCGTTAGCCAATCTCATGAATAATGCAGAGCTGTGTGACCAGCCACTCTCCTTCGTCTTCCTTGTCATCGAGGCAGGCAGAATGGGGCAGACCCTGAGCCCAGTTCTCACAGTGAAAAAGAGACCTGCAGCTTTCTCTGGTGACCACAGCATGGTTGCAGGTCCACTTTAGTGGAAGAGGGGGTTGGACCTGTGAACAGAAGACAACCAGCTGCATGGTGAGCTTGTTTTACATTCTGAACAGGTCTAGAGGTTGGAAAGAGGAAGGATAACAAATGATAATCATAATGTCAGGATAGAAAAGGGCAGTGCAGAGAGCTTAGAGAGAGGCTGATCTCTTTGGAAGTTTGTGATGGTGTATGCTTTAGTGGTATTGTTGAAAGTATATATTTGTGAGGAGACATCCTCAAAGGACATCAAATGCAGATCTCAGGGTGGAAATAATGTTTACTACCTCGCCAGTACATGCAGCAGCTGACATTGTTTCTGCCGTCTCTGCAAGATTCCACCTACACAACTCTCATTAGGTATAATTCAGTCTGTAATGTGAGACTTTCCCTTCTACTTTCCTTTTTCTTTTTTCTTGGAGTTGTAACGCTAAATTTGAATTCCCATAAACTGTTTAATTCACATAAAAGTGCAGAATGGCACTTGTCCAGGGAAAGTATTGGAAATTAATTTTAGAGCAGAATGTCAGAAAGCTCTATCACCTCCATGTAATTAGTGGTGTTGAAATTCACACAGTTGGGCTTTAATTGGCAGTGATTGCACAGAGCAGGGGCTGAGGGCTGTTTAATTGGAGACTGAGTGATGGTGGTAATGGCTCATTTGTTTGCCTGTGTGTGGTGAGGGACCCCTCATAATGACCTGCGTGGAGAGTGTGGGGGGTGGGTGAGTGGAGGGGGTGGTGCTGTGAGATTAATCGCACTATCACACTCTGCACAAGCATATACCCCCTCACCCCCTCTCAGTGGAGCTGAACTGGGTCTTCTTGTATGTCCCTCTGCATGTGTGCAGTAATCTGTTCGCACAAATGTCATATGTTTCGGCTGAGAATTGAGGAGGTGTCCATGACGTCCCTGCTGACTTTGTTTCACTGTTAGTATGGAGATCACAGGTGCTTTTCAAGGACGTTTTAAAGTTTCACCAGGGAAAGGACTGAGCATGTATATTTAATGGGCTGCGTACAGTAGATGGAGCAAATATGTCACCTATATGGAAAAAGTGCAGCCAGGGCCACATCACCTCTGTTTGGAGCCAATTCAGAGGCCACATCTTGCTGCCACTTTTCACACTCATGGCTCATGGCCACTTGTTCTCTGTACATCAATACAGGAGGAACACTGCAGGTTAATTAGCCGTTACAACAGTGCAGCTGACCTTGACAAAGTCAAAGTTTGGGAAGTCACACCAGAGGGTTATAGTTTAGGGTGATGGGTTTTTCTTGCAGAATTCATATTATACTCTGATTGCAATGCTTTAGCCATGTGAGACTGTCTGGCCTTCGTTCCTAAAGGTATCATAGCTTGTCTAGTTCATTTATTTTCTCCTGGTGGATGTGTAGATGCCTCACATTTATTTGGCACACAGGGCTAACGTGAGTCAGGATGGACAGCTTCACTTAAATAAAGTGTGAAGTAAATGTGCAGCGACCGATCTAGCTGTGCATTTTTGCACGCAAAACTCATCAATAATCATTCCCAGAGAATGAAGATAAGGGACATGCTTCCCACTGCTTGGGCTTTCGAAGGCAGGCGATGCTTTTCTCCTCATTGCTCCTTGTCTGCTTCACACACCACTTACCCTAAGACATTTGGGACAAGCCACCCCCTTCCTTGCACGGCCTCTCACATCCTCGGACGCTGACACAAAGTAAATGAAGACACAGAACAGACTTGGAGGTTCCGAGCTGGAAGGACGACGGCTGAGGTGTGAAACCACTGGGCTGTAAAATTGCCCTGGCAGCCATGCTGTTGTTTCAGCATTTCATGGCAAGTTGTTCTGCCTGCTTCCCTGCATCCTTCCTGTCCCTTGTCCCCTCCCGTCCTCACTCAGTCCCTCTCTCTTCACCCCCTCTCTACAGCTTACCTCATCATGCTTATACACACTTCAGCCCTGGCTGGAGGGTTTGCTCAAACTGGCCAATAAAAGCAATAACTGATCATTTTTTAGTATTCACCACCATCTGGCACTGCAATGGAACCTGAAAAAAAATACTGTGCATAAAATATTCCACTGTCATTTTACTGTTGTGGCTTAACTGATCCACAGATCAGAGTGGAAGCATTGTACACAAAAATAGCATCGCCACACTACTAAAAAGCTCAACACTCATTTGTTCTAATGAGCAGCATGATATGCCCCAGACATGTATTTTCCCATTATTATGCAAGTAGTTACAGCTAGTAAAAGACTAGACTCTGGCAAGGGTGTCTGCTGGGAGACAAGCGGCCCTGATGGTGCTGTGTGACTAGGGCAGTGGGGGATCAGCTTGTGAGCTGTAAGCTGAAATAGTGATGGTTATTGTAATTTTTTATAAGCATATGAAAGCAGTAGAGAATCTAAAATAGAGCGACACATGTATGTGGTTCCAGAAAGGTGTATACTGTTAGATTACCTTGGAGTCCTTGGAGACCTCACTCACTTTGTTTTGTTTAATTAAGCCTTTTCTCAGCATTCTGCTTCCCTTAGGTTCAAGTATGTCTTAGCAAGACTGTCACTGAGTTCAAGAACAAGGTCTTTGTCTCTTCCTCAAAGTGAACCCAATTAAAAATTCTATAGTGCATTAGACACATCTAAGGAATGCAGTACACAGGAAAATAAACTGACAGCCTAAAAGTAGGCAGTAGGCAACTGCTATATTGCCATCATGGTAAATCTATTTGTGTAATCATATAAAGCTTATTGGCACTAATACTGGCACTTAAATACAGTCCTGGTATCAACAATAGAGAATACTAATACCATGATGCAGGCTACTGTGTTACTGAGTGACACATGCATGTGCATTAATAGAAGGACACAACTTTATTAATGCAGAGATTCTCTAACGTAAGTGAGGGTCTCTAACTGCAAACACTGTCAGAAGTGGATGGTTATTTTCGATAGAGACAAAATGCTCATTGCAAAATCTCTAACAATCTCTTAGTATATTAACATGCTAGCCTTTGCCTCTTACTCTACTGGGAGACTGTCTCCATTGGTTTCCACTGGACCTGGTACTCACATCAAGCCAAGCTTACACTGATTTTTCCAGACCCAGAGAAGGCACGGTGTGCATCTAAATGGTTTATCCCAATAAAACTATTAAAGCAAATCCTGTGAGTTGTGAAGTGGGCCTTTATTTACTTGATATGTGGACTTGTTTGCTTAGCACATCATACAGATGCTTGATCAGATTAAGATCTGAGAAATTAGGAGAGCATGTCAACATATTTGTCAACACCTTTCTCTAAGCCTTTGTGAACTTTTTGTTGCAGTATGAACAAAATTGTTGCTATGAAGGGGCTAACTTGGTCAGTGGGTGGAACGTTCCAAAGTAATACATTTACATTTACGGCATTTGGCTGACGCTCTTATCCAGAGTGACGTACATCAGTGCTTAAGTAGTCCACAACTGTTTCTTACCTGAAAACAGCTTAAATCCATGTCAACTATTTAACCGAGATACTGCAGTCGGAGCATCTATACAACAACTGTCAAATAATAATTAGTCAACACCTACCCAACAATACATAAGCCATAGAGAAAAACATAGAGAAGTCAAGGGAAAGGAAGTGTTTTGTTTTTTTGATAAAGAAATAAGTAAGCAGTAGGATAGGGACATAGTTAGTTGCCGAAGTGCTCCTTGAAGAGGTGGGTCTTCAGGCGACACTTGAAGACAGTGAAGGACTCTGCCAAGCAGACTTCTCTGTTATTGATACAGTCTGAAATGAGTGGTGTCTATTTGAAATGTATTAAAAATAACCAGGGTGTGAATGCATGTTCTGCACAGTTATTGCTTGGCTGTAGGACAGGAAAGTGTGGTGGGGAGACAGGTTAACATAACATGAGAGTTTTGTACTGAACAGAGATTCTGTGTGTGAAAAATGTGTTTGATTCAACAGTGGAGGCTAAATACATCACAGGAAGCTTTGTTACATGATTGCCTGGGGCCGGTTTCACTAAAGTAGTTTAGACTGGTCTGTGGGGTAAGATCGAATTGATCGAGGGAGAATGTCAGGGCTGGGGACAGTTACAGTGGGCAGTGGGTCATCCTTTTTTCTGTTTTGGGTTTTGGGGAACTTTTATTTTGAAGGGTTATAGAGCATTGAATTATTATTAGGTTCAGCTGTGTTTTTGTCTTTAATGCTTGTTTTGTTTTTGGTTAGGGGTTTGAGTTTGGGGATTTAATTTTCATTAATGTCTTTGGTGATCAACCGTCGTGCTGAACTTTTGTCTTGTGTTTTGGTTTCTGGCCCTCGTGCCTAGTTATTTGTGTTTTTTAAAAAGGAAACTGGGTCGACACGTGACAGAGAACAATATTAGAGACTGAAAACCAACCATTAACATTTGACTTTCTGTTTCCCTCCATTTTCCTCTATTTCTCCGTTGTTCATCTCTCTCAGACTGGAGCGCTAGAAGGTCAGATGTTCAGGAAGACGAGGAAGCTGATCTCCCTCAGTGAGCAACAGCTGGTTGACTGCGCCTTCGAATTCGGAGACAACGGTTGCGCAGGAGGATGGCCTCCACAGACCTTTGACTATATCAAGGCCAGTGGAGGCCTGCAGGCTCAGGACTCTTATCCCTATGAGAATAAGGTGAGTGTAGTGTGATTGGCTAAAGGAGATGGGAGAACAAATTGTATCAGGGAACAAAGTGAACATATTTATATTTTTCATTCATTGTGTTTAAAACACTCTTAAATTTGAAAGAAAACACTCCTGCACAAAATAGCAGAACTGATCAGATTTGTCTGAGAACAGTCAGAGAGTGGCATAATATTGTCACACTTTATTAACGTCCCTTTGCCTCCAAGCTCTTGCCAGAGCCTAATTTTTAATAAACGAGGTTCAGGGCTTTACATTTTACATTTATGGCATTTATCAGACGCTTTTATCCAAAGCGACTTCCATTCCCTACCTACAGGGGACAGTCTCCCT
>JBBPDB010000019.1:2511921-2557733 GCA_037974465.1 Brachypetersius altus | reverse complement strand
GTGTGTGTGTGTGTGTGTGTGTGTGTGTGTGTGTGTGTGTGTGTGTGTGTGTGTGTGTGTGTGTGTGTGCGTGAGTGAGAGTGTGTGTGGAGGGGGCTGGGCCTGCTGGAATCAACTTATTTCATCATTACTATTCAAGGTCATGTCTGTGTGTGAGTGTGAGTGTGAGTGTGTGTGTGTGTGTGATCAGTGTTGCCTCCTAAGTGTACAGTTTGATTTCACAGATATGTGATTGACTCGAAGTTACATTGTGTTGTTTAAGTTTTCCCTTTATTTGAGTAGTATATATATATGTGTGTGCGTGCATGATGTTTTATGTATGTGTGTATGTATGCCTGTGTGTGTGTATGAGGTAGAGTGTGAGGGTTTATGTTTGTGTGTGTGTGTCAGGTAGAGTGTGTGTGTGTGTGTGTGTGTGTGTGAGTGTGTGTGTGTGTGTGTATGTAAGAGGTTTTATGTATGTGTTTGTGTGTATGTGTGTATGAGGTAGAGTGTGTGTGTGTGTGTGTGTGTGAGGTAGTGTGCGTGTATGTGTGTGTGTGTGTGTGTGTCTGCCCACTCTGACCTTCCTCTGCGGAGAACACGGTGGCGATGGAGCTGAAGGGCCCCTCCCCCCGTCTGTTAAAAGCCCCCACTTTGACGTCGAAGGGTGAGAAGGGCGGCAGGGTGTCGTTGCGGAACACGTATCTTGCGACGCCGGGGGCGGAGTTCACTGCGCGGGTCCAGGTGATGCTGCCCGCCGGCCGGAAGGCGATGATGTAGCCGAACCCCTCGCCGTTCTGCAGCTCCTCCGGGACGGGCTGGGAGCGGAACACACAACTATAGTGATATTAAAACACATCAGGGCAGAACACAGCTCCACCACAGCGGCCTCCCAGGGGTTTACAGAGGCTTCACCACTTCACCACTCCATCACTCCACCACTTCACCTCTTCACCACTCCATCAATCCATCACTCCACCACTACATCACTTCACCACTCCATCACTCCACCACTACATCACTTCACCTCTTCACCACTCCATCACTCCATCACTCCACCACTACATCACTTCACCTCTTCACCACTCCATCAATCCATCACTCCATCACTTCATCACTCCATCACTCCACCACTTCACCTCTTCACCACTCCATCACTCCACCACTACATCACTTCACCTCTTCACCAATCCACCACTCCATCACTTCACCTCTTCACCACTCCATCACTCCACCACTACATCACTTCACCTCTTCACCACTCCATCACTCCACCTCTTCACCAATCCATCACTCCATCACTCAACCAATCCACCACTTCACCTCTTCACCACTCCATCACTTCATCTCTTCACCAATTCACCACTCCACCACTTCACCTCTTCACCACTCCATCAATCCATCACTCCACCACTCCATCACTTCACCACTCCATCACTTCACCACTCCATCACTCCACCAATCCACCACTTCACCTCTTCACCACTCCATCAATCCACCACTCCATCACTTCACCTCTTCACCACTCCATCACTCCACCACTTCACCTCTTCACCACTTCATCAATCCACCACTTCACCTCTTCACCACTCCATCAATCCATCACTACATCACTCCATCACTTCACCTCTTCACCAATCCACCACTTCACCTCTTCACCACTCCATCAATCCATCACTCCATCACTCCATCACTTCACCTCTTCACCAATCCATCACTCCATCACTTCACCACTTCACCATTCCACCACTTCACCTCTTCACCACTCCATCACTCCACCACTTCACCTCTTCACCAATCCATCACTCCACCAATCCATCACTCCACCAATCCATCACTCCACCACTTCACCTCTTCACCAATCCATCACTCCATCACTCCACCACTTCACCACTCCAACACTTCACCTCTCCATTACTCCATCACTCCACCTCTCCATCACTCCACCAATCCACCACTTCACCTCTTCTCCACTTCATCACTCCATCACTCTATCATTTGCCCTGCGACCAGAAAGTCTGGGTTCGATTCCCAAGACCGCTAGGCACCTCTGAGGTACCCTGAGCAAGGTACCGTCCCCACGCACTGCTCCCTGGGCGGTGTGTTCGTAGCTGCCCCCTGCTTCACTTGGTGAATGGGTTAAATGCAGAAGAAGTGTTTCGTGCTGCTCACACTGTGTGCTGTGGTGTGTTCACGTATGACCAGATTGTCACTCACGTTTTTTCACTTTATCTTCAGGAATTTAGATATCTGTCTTTATCTCAATCAACAGTTGACTATTCATTGTTTATCTTTATACCTCTTTCGTTTTTCTCTCCCTGTTTCTCTACTTTAATGTATTTCACTCTTTTATTAACATGATTTCCCAGCACTGGTGTCTAAGCCCATCTTCCTCTCAATTAAAAGTCATTATTTATTTAGTTTTTAAAGTCATTGTTTATTTCTCTTTCTCTTTTTTTCTCTCCTTTCTTTTTCTCTGTTCTCAGGTGGCTTCCCTTTTTCAAGCCATCAGTGAGTTTGTTTGTCTGCATTTCTGCACCAAAGCCTGAACGGACTTTGCATCTTTGGCTCAGACTGACCGTGAACATCCTTAACTTTAACTCTTAAGTCCTCTCAGCAGGTGATGCTTCTTCTTTCCTAAGTACTTTCCTCATTCCTCCACCCAGTCATTCAGCCTCTATTAAGATCATCCACACTTCAAGAAGAAGCATGCAGTGATTTGATGTCAGGGCCCTCATTAGCTTTTTCTTATGAAAGCCACAAGGGTATATCACATTCTAACAAATCACCAACAGTCGATGGGAATGACTGAGAACCTCAAACGCATTTTGATTAAAAAATAACCAATCATACCACACAACTCAATAATGTATATTAAGTGGGATTTATACAACCAAAATTAAATGAGAAGGGCTGGTCATTTTTCATGTAATATTTTGCCCCTGTGACTGTGTTCAGAAGTGGTGCACTACTTTCTATACCAGCACATTTTAGTCTTATTGAAACTTTGGAAGACCATTGTCTACATAGGAGTCTAATTATGAGACCTAGAGAACCATATTCAACCATTAGCATTTCAGTGTAATAGAGTACTTCTTGGCTGACTGTACGCATTTAGAGAAACCTGTTTGTGTGAAGGGGTATGTTTAAATGAATCATCCTGGAGCAGAAGGCAACATGGCTCTAATCTCTGTTTCTTCATCCTGGTACTATTGAAAAGTTTTCTGCTGACTGCTTCTGACTTCTGACCGTACACACCTTTAAGCAGCTGGAAATTAGCAGAATACCCCAGGTAATCAAGCACATTGCAGAATGGAGCATAGAACCATAGATGTGCAGACCTATTATAGAACAAATGATGACTCTCTTTCCCAGACACGCACCTTGGGGTTTACAGCTGGTAGTGGCACTACTGTTTAGTTCAGTAAGCTGATCGAGAGAGGATATTGAGTCAGTTAGAGCCTCAGGCTTCAGACTGCCAGGTCTCCATCCACTATCTAGCGTTTACACATGCCATGGGATCTCATTAGTTCTATCATGTGTAGCACACTTCACTATCACAGCTTAGTATGTAATGTGTCATTCACATGCCCTTTGTGTAGAGGTAAAGTCAAGCATGCACAACATCTATCACTGCCATGTCCATCCATCACACTTGCGTACTTCTCAGCTGTCAGCTGTCTAATGAAATGTACTGACAACTTAAAAGAATGGCCTCCCTGTGTGCTTCCACACACACTCCTTTGTCATTGTCATGGAACAAATCTCCTGAATAACCCCTTAAAGCCATGAACATGGACTTTAGGCTGCCACAATAAATTCTGATCCTCAAATCTGGCTGAATGCATAGTCATGTATTAATATAAGGAAACACATTTATATATATGAATACAATGAAATGTCCTTTTAAAAACTGAATTGGAATTAAGAATGTTTTTTCCTTTTTCCTATTAAGTTTCTGTTTTTAAGATACGAAATGTAATAGTAACATGGTGGCTTGTATACCCTTCCAATCCACTTATTCATTCAGTTATGTAATGCTGTATAATTGTAAATGCAAAGGAAGCAGCAGACAGTTTCATGGTGTTCGTACAAATGCAATAAATCTAATACTCATGCTAATACTCATTTCCCTTTCTTGCTATATTTCCCTTCCCTTCCGTCTGCATCTCTCACAGGACTTGTGATGGGGCCTGTGCGGGCCTCCCCTTTAGCCCAGCCTGTGCTGGTTGTTCTGGGGCTCGTTATCGGTGTATGGAGCCTCAACCCGGATGACCCCAACGTCTGCAGTCACTGGGAAAGGTGAGCAGTGGTGTCTTTCTCTCCTGTGCTCTGCTCAGTCTTATCTTTCATTTAACACACTGCAGCATACACATACCACTCTTCCTACATTTTTATTACGATTGGCGTGGCATTCGTTTGTGCAATTATTTAAGAATTAAACTGTATCATGTATCATGTCGTTAAAAGCGCTGAAAATGTTGAAAAGCTTTGAAGTAGACAACCTCTTAGAGAACATTAAATAATAGTGACTCAACATTTCCTCTTTCACCTTCTTCCTCTCGGAAAGCACAAGGCAGCTTTAAGTATTAGAGGTTTAGAAAGTTCGTTTCAATGTATTGGAATTGAACTTTTTTTCACAAAATTCTGTAGATTTACATATATGATATATACAATGACTGTGAGAGTATTTTACATGTTTTTGTGTTTTGATCCATTTTGCGCCAATAATCAGTGTGACATTTATAACAAATTTTCTCAATAATAACCAAAGTCTTGCTTTACCAGATCTGAGATATGGGTCACTATCCTCCCCGCCTTTCCATGTGCTGCGATTCAAAACAAAACACCAACCCGCATGAAATAAAAACACCTGAATGAGTCAGATAGTACATTTCCCCAGTAAGAAGTCTATGTGAATTGAGTATGCTATGGTGGCCAAGTACCATAAAGGTCAAAGCTGCGCTGGAGTGGGTAATCTGAAGGGCTGTTTTGGGCGCCTTATTTTGTGCAAACATCATTGCATTTATGAAAGTGCTGGTACCCTATTTTTCCAGCACACATATAAACACACTCCCATATGGTAAAATATCATAAGTCTATATTTCTCATGATTTAGGAGTGTAAATAAGGGAAATGAGCTCTAGAAAAATTATATTACCTTTTAGCAAATAATGATTTAATTGAAAACCTACTGCGTAAATGAGTTTTTTGTTTTACTGAAGAAGGTGAAGTAACTGAAAATGTAGTTGCAGACTGGAGTTTGCTTGTCTGAAACTCCTGGTCCCAATTTGACCCTGGGTACAAGATTACACAAATGTTTTTTTAATAACTTGGTACATTTATTTATGTTCAACTGATACATGTTAATAGGCACTGAGTATTTTGCAATAGCTTTAGCCTATAAATATTACTACTTCTTAACATTTTGATTGTTATTGGGGGGGGGGGGGCACAGAAAAAGTATCATAACACAGATTAATAAGATTCAATGCTGTAGGACTCATTTATATTTAAAATGATAAACTGTGGAACTGTGAAAATTTCACTCTGTACTTCACTTGTTTGTTGTTCCCCACCTCATTTATATAGTCTTATAAATAGGACTGGACCCTTAGACTGAGAAAATCTAAGCACGGATCTGTCTCATACAATATGCTTTACTGTTAGAGTTCTCTGCCTTCACATATAAATTGCCTAGTGGGATTCATACTTTGCTCACCACAAATACTTCATACACTGTTAAATGTTACTGCATATTAATAATGTACTATATTTATTGTGCTCTATATATTGTTTATTGCGGTGCACAGTTTAATTACAGTGTGTGCAGTCTTCTGTACAGTGCTTTTCATTTTGAGGTTTACTTCCCTGTGTACACAGAGGTACCCCTGCCTTGTTTTGTTGTTACACCAAGGCCTTGACTTTGAGAGTCTTGAATTGATCCATTACCATATATTCACTGAAATATTTTTGAACATCCTTTGGTCTTTGTAAATTGTTCAGCAATGTTTCTTATGTACTCTACTACCACTAAAGCATAGTCCAAGCATAGTCCAAAAAAGAAATGTAATGTAAAACATGTAGATAGCGTCAGAATGTGAGAGTGGACTTTTCTGAGTGTGTGAAACCTGCAGGTTTTTAATATACTGTTCAGTGCTGAGATGAGAACTTCAGCATTATGGGCATCAGTGCCAGTGGTGTTCCTCAGACTACAATAGCATGCTCTCTGAATCTGAAATGGCTATTCAGAAGACATTAAATGTTTTCATATTTAAATTTTAGAACTTCATTAGGCCCCCTGTTTATTATAGGATGCCTGAATTTAAATAGATTTGACTATTACGTGGTTTGACATGGTTTGGGTATTAAGTTCATATTTAGGAGTTGGCAAGCATCACACAGTTTCTCAGAGTTTTAGAGGATTTCCTTCAGCTTCTGACTATATTGACATTTTGAGACAGCTGACAGGATGTGAAGGACAGTGTTTGGGAAGTGTTGATTTGGGGACACTTGCCAGCCTATAGAGATCACTTACAATCAGTAAATGCTGAGGACATTATTGATCTTCTTAAGTTGAGCCGTCCCCAGAGAATTGAAGGCGGAGACGACAAAAAGAAAGATTTTGTATGTGTGTGTGTGTGTGTGGGGGGGGGGGGGGGGGTGGGGGGGGGTTTGTAAAAGAGGGACAGAGAGAGAGAGAAAGAGAGAGAGTGAGAGAGTTAGAATAAGTTGCTATAAATGAAACAGGCCTTAAATTGATCAATGCACTTTCATCCCAATCAATCTTCGCAAGCATATTGCCAGAATAATTATGAGTTGTGCAAGAGAGTGTCAGTAATGAAAAATAAGCAGGAATGATTTCCTCCACAGAGGTGCGGAGAGAATATATGAGCTTACACATTGCATTACTGAGGGAGGATATTTGGGAGATTTTAGTGTCACTTTCTTGGCTCCGATTTAACAAGAAAAGACAAAATAATTATTAAAGATGAACATTTATCATGGATTTGAGGTTGTATTGTGAATGAAGATGTGACACTAACCTCAATCGTAGCTTCCCCTCTTGGAAGATTTATTAACAAATGTAGTAATTATGGGAGCAGAGAAGTAGTGCTTTTGGATGGTATTTCATCTGTACTAGTTTATGGATATGAAATATTGATGTTTAAGTTATAGCCATGATAACAGCTGGTTTTAACTAAAATAATGGTGTTTCCTGTTGCCACTTGATTAGAAATATACAAGACCCTTTTGAAGTCATTTTAAAGGAAAAAACCAAGAATAAAGCAGGCTAGAACTGTCGAAGCAGAAGTTTACTGAGTGTATAAATAAAAGCTTAAAAATCACCTTATACAGTACCTTATGAAACCACAACTAAATGTTTTAAAGCAAAATTTCTACATGTCCGTGTGCACAGCTCTTCTTACTTGGCTCTAGTACCTTTTGGAAGCAGTTTGAGAGAGAGCAAATTAGTAAGTCAAGTAATTTAAATCTGATTTTACTTTATCTGATTGCTTTCCTCTCAGCTATGCAGTGACTGTGCAGGAGTCATATGCACATCCATTCGACCAGATCTACTACACCAGGTGCACAGACATTCTCAACTGGTTCAAGTGCACCAGACACAGGTAAAAACTCACCAGTCCCTTGCTTTTTTTAACCCACCCTCTATTTTCTATTGCCCTACACCTTCTGCCCCGCCCCCACAGGAGAGTGTTAAAAGCTGCAAGTCAGAAAGGGTGCTGAGTATGCCTCTGTCTAATAGCACTGTGCTAATGTAACTGACAGTGATTGCAGTGGTCAGAGCCGAGATGGAAATGGCCCTTTGACTGTCATCAGACACTGCATCAGTTTTAATGGCCACATTAAAGACTTTATCGTTGACATTCCCAGATAAAAGCGCTGCACACAATGAGTCACTGCCCTGCAATATTCCCCATCAAAGCGAGACGTCCTTCACCCGCTGCTGGAACTTTTTAAATTCACTTTAATTATGTTTATTTGTCTCTCTGGTGTACTTTAAAAAGAGGTTCAAGGCTCATTCTTACCAGTGGCTGTCTATGTCTGTCTCTGCTTCACGGGAATTTACCTATCTGGTTAGTGCTCATCCCTTTCACCTGTGCACATCTATTACAGAATCAGCTACAAGACGGCATACCGGCGGGGGGTGCGCACCATGTACCGCCGACGCTCCCAGTGCTGCCCCGGCTACTTTGAGAGTGGAGACTTATGTGTCCGTAAGTGTCTTTCTCCATTTTTCCATACTAATTTCCACTTAAATCAACACCACCCCCTTCACTTGCAGTTATGAGCCACAATAAAAGCATTCATCTCTTCTGCCTGCCTGAGCGATGCCCTCTCCCAGGCCTTTAACTCTCTGCTCCTCTCCCTCTGGAGGCATTCATCAGATGCTCAGCCATCTTGGAGGCATTTGTCCAACTCCATACCTCAGGTGTAATTTGTTTCTTTCATTATTGTCCCTGCTCATGTTACACAGTTTTCAAAACGTCAGGATTAATACAACATTAGCATTAATAGAATTAACTGATCATACCGTTTGAGAGTAAGACAATCCAGGGTCGTTTTCGTTGAACTACATTGCTCTCATTCCTGTCGTGAACACAATAACCGTGTACCAAAAATTAGGATTTCCTGGTACTCACTTCTAGGGTTTAGATTCATCAACATTTTTGTTGGTAGTGATGTGAAAGTTTTCTTCCTAAACTAGACAGATTGGAAAAATGTGTGGGCAGACTCTTGGTCCTCTTCTCGTGTATAGGCCAGACTCGTTTTTCCTCTAATTCACTTTAATAATGAGTGAGTGGAACCTATCAGTCTGCCTAGACCTCTGAGGACACGGTTCAGCAGTTGTTTGACAACACGCTAAAATCTCAGAGTGAAAAGACCTCACCCAGCAGTGTGTCAAGGTGATGGAGTAAATGACAATTTCGCTAAGCTCCAGGGGAGGGATAAGAATCAACACACGTAGCATATCGGATAATGGGATTTGATACATTCACGGCTACTCAACATTATTAACCATGGGACAGGCCTGACTTTCTGATAGATATCTATTTAGTATGCGCTCAGAATTGCTGGGGTGTTTTTTCCCCCATATGAGACTAACCTGTGATGATTGCAGTGTCACCCTCTGCATACAGTATGTCCTGATGAAATGCACATGGGTGCTGGCCATTAGCTGTAGTAATATGCTGTCATGCACTGTGTTCGCTTACTTGTGTGAGAGAGCATGCCTTTTCTTTTTCTGTTGCGTATTACGCCACTGTATTTCTGGAACTCTAGCAGCATTTCAAGAATCTAGAACTGTCATCAACCTTGCTCCTGGAGGTCTACCATCCTTTCTGTTTCTGTTTCTGTTTTGTGGAGCTTATCTCATTCCTCTCAGAGTAAAAAAAATCCACTTTTTATTTTTAATGCTAAAATAGAAGACACTCAGACACAGCAGTCCAGTAAAATTATATTTATTTCAGCCTCTCTTTACAGTGGTGAGCTAAGCTACTGATCTTTGAAAGCAGGTCTCCTATGCCTCATGAATATGTGAAGTAGCAAAATAGCTAAACACTATCACTGTTGATGCAAATTATAATGCAGCAGTTCTGAATGCTGCATAATAAACTGCAGTTTATTACTGAAGGCATGAGTAAGGCTCTATGAGTTGTTAGCCGTGCTGTTGCTAAATTAACAGAAATAATGCCTTAAAAAAATAAAGGCCAAAATAATTTGCAATTTATAAATAGTGTGCATTTTAAAGTTGCTTTCAGATTTTACCTTGAATATAATTCTGAAGCATCACTTTAATTTTGTGGAAGTAAATTATATCTTTAAGCTGAGTAGGTTTTATGTACATTACCAAACCACACCTTGGTTTGTCAGCTGTGCCTATAATACAAGGTTCAAATATCCTGTCCGACTCATTTGAAGCGACTTAAGCTGTTTATTGTCTTTTTTGCCTCTTCTCGTTAAATCTCCAAGACAGCAAACACTATGGGAGCATTGCATAGGCCACTGTTACGGATTTGTATATATTGTTCATTACATTGCTCCACTACGTCAATAACACCAAAAAATATCCACTGACAGCCAATATGCTGATTACAACTTACAATGCGGTTATTTACGGTCACATTAATTCTTCAGTTGATTTTCATTTCTGTTGTTCTGTTTCAAAGAGAATTTTACTCATTTTGATGAAATAGACATAGAAACCCAACAGTTGTTGTGCCACTGTTGTTACACGAGAGCAGACGGCTCGTCACCCTTTGTTTGATTTGGAAGTCAATTATTTATGTGGGGTACAGAGAATATATTTTGTGCACCAGGAATGAAGCAATGCTCCATCATTCAGGATCCACTCCCCACATTTTTTGCAATTGCTGTGTGACTGAGAAGGGAGACAAAAAAGATGATTACATTTTTCTGCTCTTACTGACTGAAACAGAGGCTTGTTCTGTCTGTAGCCGGAAGGCTCAAACCAACTAACAGCCATGGGATTAGCCACATCTTGTCTGGGGAACCATTTTGACATTGTCCGGGGTCTTTGTGTAGCAAGGGGGTGACAGTAATCAATAATATTTTCATTACCACACAATAGCTGCCACAACTACACGGTAGCAGTCACAGAAGTAATTGAGCATCACCATCTGTGGGGAAAGATGGTAAACGTAAATATTGTTTCTCTCCATTGGCCTTCCACAGCATGTCCTCTGCCAGGTTATTATGTGTAACTAAGTCTCTTTTTTTAGTTTTTTGTTTTAGTTTTCAGAGGTTTGAGCTTTAATTGGATTATTTTGAAGGTGGCTAGTAGAAAAGAAGACATGTAAAGACTAAAAAGAAAGATTAAAGTTGGAAGGAAATTTAATTAGTAAGACGTGTGGTAGGTTTTTTGTGCGTGTGTGTGTGGGCAGGTTAGGTCAGGTGTGCACTGTGTGCATGCAGGCTCTCTTTTTGCTGGTTCTGCATAGCTCTGCGCTGTGGCTAATCCTTCTGTTCTCACCGGCAGGATTAAAAGCTTTGTAGCTGTGCCGATGATCAGCACATAGGGACAAGAACTTGCATTAGGACTGCTTTCATTATGTATGTGTTGATCTTTGCTTTTCTCCTGAAAATTAACTGCTTGGTTTTTAGGTTTTATCTCCTCATAAGTGTCTTCTTTAAGCAGTTTTTCTCCTCTAGTAACATCGAATATTCCCCATGGGTGCTTGCTAAATTGTAAGGTCATGCTATACCTTGCAAGATTGTTGGACTGTTTTAAAGCCCTAATCAGGAGCTTGTCAGAAAGTGTGTCATGGCCTGTCCACAACCAGTGCTATTACATCCCCTCCTGGATAGCTAGCATGACCTATAGTTTTGTTCAACTGGGGATTTAAAGCCACTGTACAGGTTTATGCTCTGTGCACCCTTATGTTCGCTCATATGCCAATAAATCTTTATGTACAGAACCTTGATCTCTCACTATATTGGATTGTTACAAAGCTACAGTGCATAGTCTGCAATTTAGGAATCCATTCAGAAAGAGAAGTGATGCATTGCATATTTCTCACAGCTTTGTTGATTTATTTGTACTGAATACATTTTAGAATGTCCATTATGCATCCATGACTTTGATCTCCAAGTTTTCATACTAAGCATGTTTTATTGATGGTGCTGGTCAACTTCTGTTCTGTTTCATTTCCAGAATTAAAATATAGCAGGTTTGCTCTGCTTTTACTGAGTTGAGCTTCAAGACTCTACTTATTGTACTTTAATGAGACTTAGGGCCTCAATAGGAGGTCTTACATGAAACCTCAACAGTTTTGGCCTCTGTCATCTGGATGAGGGAGTGGGAAAGTCTCAACTGGTTGGTGATGCAGCATTAATGAACCAATGGATGTACTGCTGCCGCTTGCCAGTGAATTAGCCTAGGATGGTTTAATAAAGTCTCATGCACCGAACTGAAGAAGATTTCACATTTCAAGTCTTAATGATGGCTGAGATGATAAGATCTCTCCTTTAAAAGGTTCAGGATTCCTTTGATTTATGCCCTTTTTTTGGTGTTGTTCCTAGTTTTTACAGCTTCAAAGTTTCTAAGATGAGTCCTTCTTTCGTAGACCAAGGTAAGAGATACTTTTGGGGCAAGAGTTTGATTCCTGCTTAAGGGGGCTCTGCAGACGTGGCTTCATTAAGTGTTTATACTTATGAGATTGCCCAAAATGTTCTCTCTGGCTAGCTTTCCAGGAAGTGTTGTGAAGTAGGACAGGTGAATCATTTCCTCCCCTCCTGTGTCCTTATGTAAGATAAGCAGTGCTTGTGTAAGAACCTGATTAGAGCTTGAGAGTTGCAATGCCAATGTTTTCTTTTCCGTAAAAGTTTTTCTGTGTTATTAGTCCATCCGCAGCATAATGTCCAATCTATTAATGCCACATGGCAATCACCAATTAGCTCTATTATGGTGAGATAACGCTTCAATGTAATGAGCCCGATTAGCTTTTTATCAAGATGAAAGACTCAATTTTCTACAAGAGTCCATGGACTCTCTGTTAGGAAAGATATTCACAGAATGTTAATTAAAATGCAAGAGCTCTTTTTTGACATATTATACAAATGTACAGTACATCAGTCTAGATCTCAGAGGAAGGTATACATTTTCCTTTCACCCACATTTCATAACTTAATTTCCATTTGTTTAAGAGATATGGCAATGTGTTCCTACTTCCAGCTGATCAGAAACTGCTGATTGAAGCACAAATACAGCGCATTACTGTGGTAGCAGTGAATTTTTTCCTTTGCTTGTCTTTGAGTACTCTGTATTGTCTCATTGATTTTGAGAAGTCGATTTTGACATCTTTGTCAGCACAAAATGCCAAGTGATTTTTTTAATGACAGGAGAGGTACTGTATGCTTGAACTCCAGGTTTTCCATTGCTGTGTAAATCCGTGCTGCAGTATTTGGCAGCAGCAAGTTTTAGCATTTCTGCATGTGGAGCGTTTCTACAATTAGAGCTGTTGGCCTCTGGGTGTTTGAGATTCTCTCTCTCTTTCTCTCTCTTTCTGTCTCTCTTTCACTTTCTCGATCTCTCTCTCTATCCCTTCGCTGTTCCTGTGCCCAGTGTTGAGGGCTTAATCGAAGCCTGATTGAACGATAATCCATAGCCATGCTGGCCAGGAACAGGCCCAAGACTTGCTGCCTGTCTTGCATTCTGCAGCCTTCTAAAAGGCGTACCAACTGCATAAAGATGCACACACACACACACACACACACACACGCACACACACGTATACAGGTACACACAATCTGGTAATACTTGAACTGCCTACCTCAATAGCTAAATACTGCTACTGCCATGCGTTACATGCATGCAGGTACAAATAAAATGATATTATTTTGCTTCTACTCTGTTTTATTTAATAATATTTTACTATTTTAGCCATTCATAATAGTTCCCAAGAGATTTTTGCGTTTAGCTTCATTGTGTTTTGCAGGTGACAACATCAGTACATCAGACTAAGACTACAGCTAAAAAGTACAGCAAAAATAGGGCTTGGTGAAACTTTGCTGATGCGCGATGTGTAAACATGTTGCAGTTTTTGTTTGTTTGCTTTTTTAAAGTACTTCTGCTTTAGTCATTATTTCACAGATGTAACACAATTTTACTTGCGTCTGAGTTTAGGCTACATCACCCACCTCTGATTACAGGCTACCTGAAAAAATTATCACTTTTGTTTTGTATTTTATCATTAATATTGCACTGTTCCTGTCTTCATATCTTTTGTTTGAGCTGTATGCTCTTTCAAACGTGCTGAGAACATAAGGTCATGGATGAAGTTGTTTTCAAAAGATGTTTCATTTGCAAGAAAAACAAATCTCCTCTTTCAAAACATTATTTTCTCCCATAAAAGACATGCACACGAATATGGAAAAGTATTCCATCGGAAAAGTAAAGATTATCATAAGTATGTGTGGCAGATACTGCGTGTACTGCCATGCTCCATTTGGCAATGTCTGCTCCTGCTCCCGAGGCATTGACATTTAAGATTTGTGTCATACTTTGGGCTCTTGTGTACGTGATGTAACTTGAAATATTGGTTCTTACTGTGAGCCTCTTATGCCGCTTTAATGCAGGGTATAAAGTGGGGATCTGGGGAAATGGGCAAAGTGAAGCTGCAGTATATATCAATCTATCAGTCTTCTTCTTCCTGCTCCATTTATCACCCTGGTGTATATACTCCATTGTGTTGCCAGTGATTCATAACAGTTTTCCAAGGATCTGAATTTATAAGGTTACCTAGAGACAGGTGATTTATGGATTGTGTATTATGGTAGTTAGGGTGGGAAAGCTCACTCTTCTTGATCCGGATCAAGTAGGAGTCATAATCGTTTAAACCATCAGATCAACAAGAAAAAACTTCAACTTTTCCCCCAAAACTGGTTGATCATTGGTTTCTGTTAAGTTGCTTGACCAAACCTTTGCTTATTTCAAAGTCAAAGGCAAAGGACAAACCATAGCATGTGCCGCTTTTTCCCCTGTGTTCTCATTATGCAGAAACCCCTAACCGTAGAGCCTCCCTTTCGCCCATACTTTGAGAGAGAGTCACTGCTGATTCCAATCAAAGTGGATTGTTCCAGAAGCTCTGGGGCCTGACTGTTTCCTGCCTCAGATAAGAGTGTGACTGTTTGAATCCTGCTGGCCAGGTGACCTTCACTGCCTCAACATTATTCATGCTAAATACCGGTCGCTCTTACCCCTTACTGTTTTGTTTTTTTTTTATCATGATGCACTGTCCTATGAAGAGAAAAAAACAACAACAATAGACGCAGAGAGAAAAAAAATCCGTCGCCATGGTAAAACCTCCGTGTAGGTCATGTTATTACCAGCTTGAATCCGAACCTCCAGCCACAAACGGGGGCCAGGCCAGGAATACCAATGCCTGCGGCCAATCAATCGAAAGTCCTGTTGCTCAATAGGAGTGATCAAGAAAACTGCACACTAGATAAGTGGAGCTGGGGCCTGAGCATTAAATCCCACTGTGAGGGCAGAATGCAGCCTGATCATATTTGCAGGGATTTACAGCTTCTTTCTCTGTGGCTGCTGCTACTTACGTCGGCACCCTTCACACACAGTGAGACAGATGCATGACATAAACTGAGATGTTGACCAAAGAATCCAGCTTTAAGAGAATTGTTTAGTATCACTGTGTAGTTAGAACCAGCTATTAAAGAAAACACCAAATGAGGTGGAACTTTTATTGTCCGTCATGTTCAGATAGGATAGTATCTTTGGATTTAATTTGAATGTAAATGAACTGTAATTTCATGAGTTTGCTGTTAATGGTATCTATAACAAGTCATATTTGTAGTAGTATTAGGTGGTAGTAGTAGTATAAGCACTGTTCAGTGCAGTCTACCCAAGGCCTTTTGCAGTCCTAATGTTACTTTATATTACTAGCATCAGTGGTTTATTTTGCTTGTAAATGATACTTTGAACTTTATGTACTTCAGCGATACAAATTCTAGGCATGACAGTAGCCAAAAAATAACTTTTGTTTCAAGAGAACTAGCAACTGAATTTAAATGAGAAGGCTACAGTTGTGCAACAGCACAAAAGCAAAAATTTGGAAGGTTTAAAGGTTCAACCTAGGAAAATGCATGGACAGCATTAAAATCATGTTTCTCGTAGCACATTAACTGACACACCTTAGTTTTATAATTTTTCTTTCTTACATATCAGACAAGGAAAGAAATCTTTTTGAAAGTGTAGATTATAACCTTTAATACCACATTTGTGTTTCTATGTAGAAGAGGACATTGATTTTAATTGTGTGTACTGTCTTGTTTTGGTTTTCATGTTTTTACAATTTCTTGATGGAATTAAACAAAAAGGTAAAAAAAAAAAATTAAAAGTGCAACTTATGTAATTTATTGCATAACTATTGTAAAGCAAAACAAAAGTATACCCCGACTTCTGAAGTTTAAGGGAAAACAAGTGTGATACAAGTGTGTGGGTAAGGTTGAGCAATATTCTGTAACCCAGTCCACCTTGCTACATAGCCTACAGTATTTGTGGTAAAATAACCACAGTGTTCTTTGTTGCCTTGGGTCTCTCAGCAGACTGTTTTTACAGACGCTAATGTATCTGAGTACTGTATGTTTGACCATTATGCCCTTGTCTCTTTCTGTCTTATAGCTCTGTGTACTGAGGAGTGCGCCCACGGCCGCTGTGTGTCTCCGGATACGTGTCAGTGTGAGCCAGGCTGGGGAGGGCTGGACTGCTCTAGTGGTGAGTTCACTCTCTCATTAACTCTGAGAGCACAGTTCACTTCATTAAGGCCCTCTCACTCGCACTGTAATGCCTGCTCCATTCCCCAGAGACCAAGGCCTGCCTGCTGGAACTCTGAGTCTATTACTGGGAAAATAGCGAAAGCGGAAAACTCTCCACGATCACATTTACGCTGCAATGGTATTCAACTCTTACACTGTAATCTTGAACTCTAAACACATCGACCACAACAGTGAGTTTTCTTTCGGAAATGAAAGCCATGCTTTTAAAAACAAGAAATGAAGGATGATGTTTGGGTTAATCCCTTTTAAAGGTCAAAAAATGATTATTGTAAATCTAAGGCAAAACATCCTATAGCCTCACACACGGTGGCATACTTTGACATGCTTAGTTGTGGTTAAATTTTTTTATTAATTACAGGGGGTCCTCAAGTTACACCGCAGATCCGTTCCTTCAACAGTGATATAACCCCGAATTTTAGTGTAAGTTGAAACACACCTTAGCCTATGTCACTTACCGACCCTAACACATTTGTAAAATCCTAAAAATATACAACTAAGCCACAGGAAAAACAAAGGACGGTTGTAACTCGAGGACACCATGTATTATTTAAATACCAATGCATGCTCTGGCAGATAAGTGCATTTTGGAGTGATTATGTGCTTCAGGATGGCATTTGGATAAAAATATAAAGCAGACTATATAATATAGTAGTATATTGGTCATGGCTTATTTTAAGTACTTATTAACATAATAATGTGTTTATTCGATGAAAACATAGTTCTTAGGTTTGGTGTTTTAACCCCTTCTTATTAAGGCACAGCTTGAAGTAATGCAAATTATAGAAACAAAAAGAACACGACTGATTTTGTATTTAACATTTCACAGACAGTCTGTACCTTAAGTAGATGCATTAGGGTTTAAACCACAGCTGAAATAAACATTTTCCTTTACCTGGGCATTACCTCCCTGACTGGAAATCGGGAAACTCAAGGGAGAGCTGGATTGTTCGCTCTTCAATCAACTAAATGCTGAATGGTTAAGAGACTCTAGAGAGACAAAGATAAGGGAGAAAGAGAGAGAGAGAGATGAGTGAGAGTATTGACTGTTTCAATATTTATGTGCGGAGAGAAACATAGTTGGGAAAGGAAAACAAACTACCCCTCCTCAGGGTCTAGATGAGGACGGCAATCTTCCTTACCCCAGCTGGCTCTGTCGACTGCAAACAGGTAGGACAAGCACACTGTCTAGGTAACCTTTAGAAATAGCCGTTTTGTCGGTGATAGCGATAGACATTTAACATCATTTCTCATCAACAGCTTTCAGTTGCAGAAAAACTTTCAGTCACTACAATATTTGTGTTTGTGATTTGAATCGGATTAAATGAATTTGATCGAAAGAACTCAAAATATCAAGGCAACACGATACATAGGATTTTTGCATTTTTGCAGCTGCTCTTGAAAACATCCTGACAGAGGTTAATTTGTTTAACCAAAATTATTGTTTTTTTCAATGTTAGGCTGCCAGTAAAATATTATTTATTATTTAAAAGGAGGCACTTATAACATTTGTCAGTGTCTCTGCAAACAGAGATCAGAATTGTCCAGAGTGTGGTGTTTTTCTGTGACTCTTTATGGAGTGACAGGAAAAATTAAAAAGTATTAATGTATTTAAAGACATCAAACAAATTACTCTTCAACTCAATTAAACCTCACTTTCTCATTCGAAGCCCAGACAACCAAACTGAAGCTGTTTTATTTTGGACATACAGTATTATGGTATCCAAAACATATTGACAAAAGTGAGAAAAGATTATGCTTGGAACAGTTGAAAGTAAAAAAAAATTATGAGGACAAGCAGTAATTATGACGATTTAAAAATCTTTTAGGTTTTTAGGTTTAGGCAAAATGACCGAAAACCCAAGGTAAATCCCTCTCAATATATACAGAGATATATATATATATCTCAATATATATAGAGCTCTTTCATAATTATTGTATCAGGCATGCTGATTTATTGATTCATGGCCTATGTTTTTGACCCACTTTATAAAGTCTTATTGCTGAACAGTTTGGCTATGTTGTGGTTCATTGCTTCTTTCTCCATACATACTTACCAGTGAATGATGGGTGCTGGAAACACCGGTTCCTCAGTAGCACAAGGATCTATTGGCCATTTTCATTAACAAAAGAGCCATTCCATGATTACCAGCAGTCTGTAAATCAGCCACTGACTCTGTAGTGATGGTTACAGCATATACATTGGAGACATGAAAGCTGCTGGCAAACTACAGTACCCTTTTGGGAATGGCCACTCTGAAGGGGACAGAAGAGGAACTGGACTCTCCCTTGAGACCTCACAAGTTTCTTTTAGGCTGCATGTTTCTCAGTGCAGGTGCTGTGCTAATCCGCCTTATTAAAAAGGGACCTGGTGATTGAGACCAAGGCATTATTCATAACCTTCATATTTCCATACCAGGCACACGGCCAGTCCTTTTCATTTACAAGCTTTCATCTGCAGAAATGAGGAATGAGTGCCAATTTTTAAATTAAATCTGCCCCCTTTTTCCCTTGCACATAAATGGTGCATCATGTTTTTTGTCGTTCACTGTAAATTTCCTTTGCAGGATCTCTCTCTCTCTCTCTCTCTCTCTCTCTTTCTCTCGCTCTCCCTCTCTCTTTCCCTCACTCATGAACGTTTGATAGGGAGCTTTACTGATTCAGGGGTAAGTGGATTCTGTCGTCATTTTAGGGGCCACACAGACTAATAGAGACAAATAGCGTCTGCCAGCGTGGCACTCTGTAACCATTGTGGAGGAGTTGAGGTGTTATTGTGAAATAAAGCTGTGTGTCCTTGATGTGCTGTACTATATGCAGTGCTGGATGGGGTAGGGGTTAGTGGTGTGTGTGTGGTGGCATGCACTGCAGATGCTGAGTTTGTGAATGGCAGAGCTGCTTTAGGTGGCGCAAGCTTCGAGGCTGAAGTGACAGGCTCTGGGTTGGTGATTTGGAGCTGCATCAAAGGGGCCCAGCCAGCATTAGTGGAGCAGCACTCACCAGGAGCTTTCTATGTGGGTCAACAGAGAGAAGAGAGTCTGCACGCCTAGCCATCTATACACCAGGAAACTGAGAGAAAGAGAGAACAAGACTGAAAATGAACAAGTTGTTGGTTTGTCAGTTTATTCCTGCTGTGTGTACATCTGCCATAGCACAAAGGCATCCTAGTCCACACATCTGCTCAACCACAGACCTACCCAGACCTTGCCTCTGAGAATGGTCAAAATACCAAAAAGGCCTGCCGTTACTGCCATCTCAGCCACTCTGGCTCAACATACTTTTATCCTGTTCTTGCGCACATGCTCTACTTTAGCTTTCTGTCTCAGATTTGTCTCCAGCGCTTTGGCAACAGGACTTCATTCCATTTGATAATTTGTTCAAAGTCTTGAGAATTAATAGTTGACTGGAGGAGCAAAGAGAGTGCTGAGTTCAGGGAGTTTTCAGAAGAAAGTTTCCAGGGTTAAAGAAGTTCTATATTAATCAAGTTTGGGGCAGCGGTGTTACATAGCAGATTTTGTTACATTTGATTCACCCATTGCTGCTTCAAATATAACAAATTGGCTGAGCTTACGGAATCCTAGAAACATTTGCAACTGCTCAAGAAAGTCATACAACATCAATGGTCAAATAAAATGATGCATGTTGCATTCACTTACTCAAAGATTATATTGTATCCTGCTGGTGAAGTTGATTTAAATGTGTGTAACTGATGTAACAAATTATATTCCTAAAGGAATGTTGAAGGACATTCTTAATTTCAGTGTACAATATAAGATACATATACAGTACACATTTGTCTGGGAAGTAATGACATTTCTATTAGTTAATTTGTCATAGACTGTTCATAACATCAGGAATTTTTAAATTATATAAAACCTTGTAAAGCAAAAGATTCACAAAAGTGGTCTCCTATTCAGTTTATAATCACCTGAAGAGCATTTGTATTCGCTTAGTATATATCAGATAATGCAGTCAGATGTACAGGCTAAAACACCCCATCAGCCGGGTATATATTTGTAATTTCCCCACGGGATGAATAAAGTATCTATCTATCCATCTATCCATCTATCCATCTATCCATCTATCCATCCATCCATCCATCCATCCATCCATCCATCCATCCATCCATCCATCCATCTATCTAGGAATAAACTTAAATAGGAATGTTTTCTGGAATTTTTAGTTTTAAGTGCAATATATTGGGAAAAATAAATATTAAACATTCCATTTTATTGGTGTCATATTTTACTTGTTCTCAACAAGTTATACATAGCAAATAAAAAGTAACCACATTAAATGTGCAGAAGTGTGTTTTTATTGTCACTGAGAGAATCAACAAAACCTATAAATTGATCTGAATTTTCACATATACTTTTGTTGATCAGGATGCAAAAAAACTAGTCTTACAAACTTCCAAGTAATCAAATGGAAGTGGAGCATTTAACATTACCATTATGAGCTTATTGTACCGTCAAGGTTATGCTTTCTCTCTTCTTGTGGAAATAAAGTGTGTTCTTCCCCTGTGAGACTTCTGTCCGCTGAACCAGGCATTTCGAATGTGAAAGCTAGTCCCTCTTATCCAAACACTTCACATAAATATGCTGTTGTATGTGTTATGATGCCATCAAACATGCACGAGGCCCTTTAGCCTGATAGGCACTGATAGGCACACATGTACACTAGTCTAATGACTGGTGATACAAGTGGTCCATGGGGAAGTTTCAGTGATGATACTCTGCAGCAGAGTGCACGAAGGAGTGCTGAGGGAGGGGAGAAGCATGGGTGCCCATAGGGAATCTCACCTGCTCATGGACACCTAATTCATCAGCACAGCCTCTTACACAGATGGTACCATGCCAAACCCTCAGCAGCAGCTTACTGCTTATGTTTGCAGAGAAGTGTGTGTGTGTGTGTGTGTGTGTGTGTGTGAGAGAGAGAGAGAGAGAGAGAGAGATCAGGCGAAGGATTGACAGTGTGAGGCATTGAACTTTTGGTTGGGATTCTTCAGGGACGGGTTGCAATAAATGAATGAATGAAACACAGACATATATATATAGATATATATATATAATTAAAAGATTAAAGTGAGATTAATCTAGATTAAAAGAGAATAATCTATGCCCACCCCTAATATATATATATATATATATATATATTCATCTAGATTAATCTCACTGTAATCTTTGAATTAATCTAGATAAAAATTTTAATCTACATTAATCTAAATTAAAGTGGCTCATTTGAATCGGCCGAAGGTCTGAAGCCATTTTGTACTCAAAAGAAAATGTAAATATAAACCCGAGGTTTAAATACAGAAAGGTCAGGAACGAGAGAGAGACAGAGAGAAAGAGTAAGGGAGAGCGAGAGAAAGAGAGAGAGAGATACAGAGAGAGAGAGACGATCCGCACGCTCCGGAAAAGTCACGAACGAGACAGAGACAGAGAGAGCGCACGAGAGAGAGACGATCCATGTGTGTATGTATATATAATATAATATATCTGGGGCCTGTTAAACATATTACGGCACAAATTATTTATTTTTTTAATAAATAGGATTATTATTATATTGGCTAGGATGGCCTAACATATCAATAATTAATAGATATTAATACCCATTGGTGGTTCACACAATGCAGCACCACAGTTAACCCTTCATTAAAACAATGAATTAAGCTATAATCAACTATTGGTCACATTTAAATGTTTAACAGAGCAATCACTTTATACTGCACAGCACTTTACACTTTTACTACAGTGCAAACTACAACATGCACAGGACATGACAAATTATTACTGAAGGACTGTGTTAAACAGCAATATGCAAGGGAAACATTCTTTAAAGTTCTGGTTAACAACCTCATTGCCTTTGTAAAACTGTTATATCACCACTGTTAGCTTGTTGCTAACTAATACAGCTTACATAAAAACAGGCATCTCATCAAGAAAATGTCTGCATTAAACATAGCCAAGTACTGACATGATCACTACTTTGTTGTATCCAACTGCTTATATTTAAAATAATAACATTGCTAACTACTATAACACATATTTATAAAATGTATTTTCCACTGGCTTTGAGGAGTCAATGAGACCTTCCTTCACTGTCTGTAGACTAAGGGGAGGCATTGCTTTACAAATGTTGTTGTGGCAGGCATGTCAGTGCAAATAATGCCTTTATTCTTTATCTGCACTTCTTTAAAGTTTGGCTTAGCCCATTCATACCAGATGCCCTTTAATATTATTAGTCTCACATTTCAAAATGTATGCACCTTCAGATCCAAGCATTTACTTATTAAGAGTTGAGCGCATTGAACTGTACCTGGATTTTCAAAGGCATCTTCTCATTTGGACTGAATTCTCTTACAGGGTCTCATGCATGCAGGAAAAGAGATTGACTCTGCTAACTACAAAATAGTAAAATAAATCATTTTCTTCTTTCCCCTTTTCTCATTTCTCTCAGGATCCTGCAGTCTCTTGGTGCTTGTGCTGCTACATTTTCAAACTTACACACACAGTACAGACATTGCACAGTGGGATGCACCCTTTACTCTTCTTCATTGGTCCTGTGCGATGGAGATAGACTGGGGGGATGGAATAGGGTGTTTGTACATGTACATGTGTGTGCCTCCCTCATTCCTATCTCCTAGCTTCTTGTATAAAATGACAGAATCCAGGCCAGTGCCTAATCATTCATTGTAATTGTGCATTCTAAACACAGTGACAACTCTAATCTCTAGTCATTTACACCTCCCCCATGCAAAACAAAACATGCCTTAATCAATGGGGTACCTCATTATAACTCGCAGTGAACTTCATAGATTTGTGGATGCAATGTTTTCTTTTTAAAAGCCCGGCAGTAGGAGGCTGCAGCTCAAAGCATAGTGCTGCTATTGGATATCAGAGTCAATGCTGGCTTTTCTACTTACTTTGATGAATCAAAGCGAACTGTCACAGGCGCTCCCCTTGAGGGGGAGGGATTGTGGGGATTGGTGGTGGGGGGGATCCTGGGGTTTGTTGGCTGAGCCAGATACTGTGCTAGCCGCTGCCCCGGAGGCCCACCTGGCCTTTCTGGGTCAACATCTTTTGGGTGTGTGTGCATGTTTGTAATCATCACACAAACCCACACACACCAAACTGAGCCTCTAGACTCCTGCAACCTGCTGGAGCTGCTGCTGGGGCTATGTATGTAATGTTAAAACCCACTAACTGTCACAGAGTGCTGTTTGTATCCTTTGGCTGACCTGGGCACCCCGACTAACAGGGATGAGGACGGAATGGAAAACATATCAGGGCACAAAAGTCAGTGGAGGAGCTGCTGCAATCATGCTTCCTCGGACAAAGCTAATGTGTATGCATGTCCATCTGCGATTAGGGAAACATGAGCAGTTGCTAGATGATTTGTTTTACATTAATTGGTTGAATAAATCACTGTATTAATGTTTGCTTTGGCTGACACAGGAGCTGAGTGGAGCATGTGACCACTCCCTATGCTACTCATTAACTGACTACTTATAATGGGCCAAAACCTGTGCTCAGTCTACACTACAGCACATGCAGAGATTCCTGTCACAGAAAGGTCTAAGTAACCAAATTTTCACATTTTTATATTTTAGTCTTTTTGCTTCATTGAGATCATTATCATGTTTAAATCCAGGGTGATTGGAGTGAAATGTGTTTTTTTTTTTTATTTGCCATTTTTCCATTCAGAAAACCAAGAGAGACCTTTTAACTCTCAGAATCACTGCACGGGTTTAATTGCTTTTCTTGCATGACCTTCATATTGATTGACCTGCACAGTGCTTGTGGTTTGTTTAGACTCTTTTGCATTTTATACACAAAGCAGTTATTATATCTGTAATAATTCCACAGCATTCAAGACTAGAGATTACTTACTGTAGATTAAAAAGTAGTGATGTAACATTTTCAATTGTAAAAAATTTGCAGCCAATTTGTGTAGTTGCAAATACTGTGTTTTTAACTGTTTTTCATGATCCTGTCAGTGTTGAGCAAAAAGTTACAATCTATTCGGGAATACATTTTTGTTCATTAAAGCTTTGTTTTATTATAACAGGGTCTACAGTATTGTTCCAGACAGTCAGTCACATTTTTGCGATAACCAGAGAAAAGATCACATTGATGTCAAAGGGTGACTATAATGGTCATGATGATTGCAGCACTGGTGATTATACAGATATCATGCACGCTTCCTTCTACTGATTGTCATTAGCACATAGATGTGGTCCCATTACACATGAAGCAAGAATCTTGAATATTCTCCTCAGTGCCAGTAGCCTTTAGATAACGTGATTTAATAAGGGCATTAAAAAGCCCTATAACTTGTCCTCATGAGAAGGTTAGTGGGTCTAAAATAGCTGAGATGCTATAACAGTGCTGCTATCAGCTACTGCCAGCATACTAATGCAATGCTAGGCTGTGTTGTGGTCATTTCACAGTCTATGAGTCACCCTTGATTTTGTGGTCCATTTCCATGTTTATGAAGTTGAGCGCTACAGGATTCAATTTATTTCATTGATCATTACGTTTGATGATCCCTTTGCTCACTGTGGCGAGGGCCAAGATGTTAATTCTGTAGCTCTGGAGTTGCTGGTGGCACTAGAGGTCTTGTTATGATGAGGTGAGTCTACTAAAGGGTACTGTAGATTGACTCTGTTTTATACTAAGCCAGCATTTGGATTCATTTATTATACATCAATGACTCCTGTGTCACTGACTCCTATCTTATAATGCTCTCACATACCAATCATTGATATTTTTATTTGCTATTGAATAATGCTCCATCATCCACAGCTGTGTAAATATTTGGACCTGCTGCACCATTGAGCTGCCTTCCCCTTTTTGAGACCAAGGTTTTTCAAAAGCCAGTGCTGTGCTTTGGCCCTGAAAGGTGAATTAAATACCTCAGAAATTATGAAATGATTTCATGCACATTCTTGAATGCATATTTTGCAGAACTGTTATATCAAAATCTTATATTTTACTAAAAGTTTTTTTTTTTAGAATTTCGTATTTGAAAACACTTGTTGCTCTAAATTGAGTGAACATTCCTTAAGAGATGGACCCATAGGTCCCAAAGGTCCTATAAAGTCAATTTTTCAAAGAACCAAGGTTTATTAAGACAGTGAGGATCTGAGAAGTAAATATGCTACAGTGCCAAAGGAAGGCTTAAATTTAGTGCCATCATACGAGCAGTTTTGGGAAGAATTAGATGGCCATGCTGTTCAGAATCAGAACTGACCAAATGGTACAGTGTAACACTAGCATATCCAGATTGTGGAGCACCAGAAGGCTTGAATGAAAACTACTCCAGGCTTTTGTAGCTTCTCTGTAGGGAACATCTAGTTGTGTGTGAGCCAGCAAGTGCTCGCTGAGACTGTGTGTTGTGGGGTTTACTGTGCCTACCTTACTGTGCTGTCCTTGGGTATGCTATGGGGCGGAATATATGTGTTCTTGTGTTTGTTTGTACGGGTGTGGTGTATTTGCAGTCTCCCTCAGATCCTCCTGCACCTGCAATCTCCTGATGTTTAACCCTGCACTCCATGGCAGTGTTGCAGTGATTACGGGCCGTCCTAGGGGACATCGATTGTCCTGCTCCTCACAGGCAAGCCTCACACAATGCTGACGAATGAACTCCTGGCCCTGCCAAGTCCAATTAACTGTCAGTGCTGCATCGACGCGCCCCCTTGGTTTGCGAGGAGAGCAAAGAAAAACAAACTTTTAATCAAATTGTGCTCCGGGCCCTAGGGTAACTGGGGTTTTTATTCCGAATTCTGCTCTGCTCCTCCTCTGTCTGCCATTATACATGCTTCTCCTAAGAAGGGTGTTGAGAGGACAATTTGTTTTCTCATAATTAAGGACAAGGGCTAACTTGACGATGTTTTAATGATAGACTATGTTAACCCAGTTATTGTTTCTGCAACATTATGGGCTTGTTTGGAGTGTTTCAGTTTAATTCCGTCTCACATTAGGTTTACTGATCTTTTCAATATGGAGCATGGCTGCCTAAAGGCTTGTTGGGGAAATTTGAATACAAAGTTATACAAAAGTAAACGTTATCACTTGAGGGGGGTTTCTGTCAAAATGTCTATAAGAGGTGTGTTTTAATTCGCTTCCACAAATAAACAACAGTACAAAGGACATCCCTTTATCCATTATTTTTGCTGTCTTTTATTGGTCACTGTAAATACTCCCCAACTCACATGAAATAAGTCTGTCAACCCCAGAGTAGGTCATAACTTGTTGCAGTTCTCTTGGTCTAATTAGCCCCATATTCAGAACTGCCTCCCATACATGACCATGGATCCCCCTTCCTTTAGACCTGACCCATGGATTGATTAAGCTTAAATTCCTGTAAAATATCAATTGTGTTTTACTTGGGACTTGCAGCCATCTCAGAGACTTTGGCCTTGCTAATTTTTCCAAGGTCAAGATAAACAACTCAAGCTTCTTCTGCTTTGATTATCTTAATGCAGACATTAAAAGCCCAGGAATTCAATTAAATTCCTGCCTTTTGCCACTGAGGAAAAGGAAGAAGCCAAAGGGACAGTGACACTATCATGTAGCTAAGGCTTAATAAGGAGAACAAAGGGACAGAGTCTGTGATCTGTGCATTTGAGAAAGGGCATCTAGACGATAAGGATCAAAGGAGAGTTTTACAGGAAACGTAGTTGCTGCCCGATGATAGGACGCATTCATGGCAGTAGAGTCAGAGCTGCACAGTAATGTCCCTTGTGTTTAAAGGAATGTTGCAGAAGACCAAGGACGATAAAAAAAGAACAGACATCATCCCAGTAAAAATATAAAAAACACAGCACAGTTTGTTTTCAAATATTACTAAATGCGTTTCCACCTATGAAACGGTGCAAATATTATATTTTCCATGTTCATAGACCTGAGAGATGTTCTGAATTTTGTCTGCTGTTTCTTCTTCCCCATTGATTCACTTTTTTCATGTGATTCCTTTGATAAACTGGATTTCAGTTTATGAGACTCAGGCTAGTTCTTGGACTTATTTATATATGATTAACTGATTTTGCCTATCTGGGGAATAAAAAAACTGCATCTCTTCTCAATGGATCAATACAGGCACCTTCTCTGCTAGACTGTAACACAGACTCCCTACTAGTATAATTAGATCTTCTCTTCTACTTTCTATTTGTTTTCTCATCCGACATCTGTAGCTGTGTCAGTCACAAATGACATGACAGATCATTCATTCTTTTTTCATGATTACCAGCTGTTAGATTAACTCATGACCGCCAGGTCAGCAGGCTGCCCACGACTGGGTACTTTTTCTTCTTATTTTGCTTTATTTGTAAGTCTGTTTTTGACTGCCAGTCACACAAACACAATGGATGTCTCAGTGAGTCACTCTTGTGTTCCTTTGACTTCACTGTGACTTTGAGAATCCACAGGAATAATTCATGGGCTCTGGCATGCTTCCAGAGATGAGTGGAGAACAAAACTGCATTCAGAGCACCTGAGGTTCGTTCTGGATAATTTTTGCACTATGAACTCGCCAACCTTCGTTTTTCTTTTCTTTTTTTTATTGGAGAGCCCTGTGGTCTCAGGGGGGTCATGTGTGACTGTAGAGCAGATGAAAAGGCAGAGGGATAGCCATGATTGACACACCATGGCCACTTTCCTGCGAACACTCAGACCTAGAGAAGGCAGCCAGTGAGGTTGGCGCTTTGTTCCGAAGCCTCTGTTCAGCTATGGTACATCCCTTTACTGCCACTCTCCAAATTGCAGTCACTCATGAAATGAAGCTTTAATGTGGCCCATATTTAAGTGGCACCTCTTGGAGGGTGCCAGAGTGGTCAAATGTAGCAAGAGAGTTCAGCAAGGCTGATGTGTACAATTTTGCAGTCACTCTTCCATTGGAGCCTACATTCTTCAAATCACCTCACTTTCTTGGCCTCTCAATCCTTCGAGATTTGTGATAATTACAGTGACTTTTGGTATTGACCTTTGCATTATTCCACTCACCCATTCCATATCATGGGCTATTGATCAACAGTGATATTTACAAACACAGCCATACTAACCATAAAGTTGACAATGTAATTGCACAATCCCATCCATCATGAGTGATGGGTGATGATCGGTCCACCCACAAGTTCAGAGTGCAGTCACTGATGGACACTGACACTTTGACCCTGGCTGGTAGAGCATTGCCGTGATGCTCCCCTTGGTCTGTCCTCCACATCTGATCTCCTCAACTGTGGTGGGCAGACAGCCACCTGCGGAGAGCTGAAAAACCCTGTGCCAAGATTTATCTCCTCATGAAGAGCATTAGCATAATGTCAGATCATTAAAAGCTAATTATCCTAGCCCGAGTTTGTACGTGTGGTATGTGACTGTTGTCTAAAACGTTGCTTAGCACAAGTTTCACCAAATGCTTTACCAAAAGTTAATTTATGCATAACTTACAAACAACCAAGTCATTTTACTGTGTCTTCTAATTCTCTACACAGTATGAGGAAGTAAAGTGAATAATCACAGCCACTCTCTTGAATCAACTTTGCTGTTTAAAATTGATAAGTAAGTTTAAATTTAAAAGTGTGCTCACTATATTGATCGCAGGTTGACAATTATATTAGAAGTATTCCACAGTCTAATTTTTCCATTTCTTTCTTTTTTTGTGTTTTGTTTTTGGTGGGTGGAAGGAAAATGATAGCCTTAAACCACTGACTAGCCAGAGCGAATCTTCAGCACCATTTCTGAAGCCATTTTTTCCATAATGACTCTCTATTTTCGTCTTGTCCTGTATTTATTCCTTATATGCAATTCCCAACACCTGCACAACATGTTTAAGCTCAGTAGACTCAAACATTGACCTAGAAAAAGATGTATGGCATAGCCTGTTTTCTTTTCATCCCTGCCTGTTTTCAGCAGGTGCAGACCATGGAAGTACATGATATGTCACCAGTGGGAGTCGGTGGTTAACTGTAGTCAGAGTGTGTGCTTTGGCAAAGCTCTCCTGCTTCTGTTTTCATTATGTCTTGGTCCTTGTAAGAAATCGTATTGCTTAGCCCAAGTTAACATTTGATCAGCTAAATCCCACTCAAGGAAGGTCCTAGTGACCTGTCAGATGTTCCAAAATGTGTTCTTGACATTTGTATATTTGGAACAATTATCACAAGATACGTTAGAAACTAGTCACATTTTGGAATAATAACACATAACCTTTGATTTATCAAGTCTTTAACATTTAGCATTGTGATGGTGGGACCACTGCTATTGATTAATAAATAGCAATAACATAGCTAGCTATTATAAAAGCAGCAATATGTCTTTGCAATATCTTTAATATTTTTAGTGTTAGTTAACTGATGTAAATGGGTTTACATAGCTCCTCATCATTTCATTGGGTATCAGTGTTACATTTGGTGGTATGAGGGTGCCTCAGCCAGGATTAAGGTGTGGGGTAACATTACAATGGAATTTGCAAAACAACAAAAGGCACTGGTTCAAAACCAATGAGCAGTCCAACAGGGAAACAAATCTGAACTGACAGGCAGAAAAACACAGTCATCTAGTCATAGTCACAGTCATAGAGCAGATATAGTCAAAGTCAGAAATGGCAATCCAAGAAAATACAAAAAAACAGAACCGACAGGTACAGGCAAGAATCAGAGTCGAGAAAAACAGACAGGGCAGTCAAAAAGCAGGACAATAGACAAAAAAATAACTCTTGGTAGGCAGGATACTTTGCAGTGTGTTACATGTTAGCTAGATGTATGTGTACTCAGAGTCATGTGGTTCCAATTCAGGGGAATCTGAATGGGTTTTCAATGGTCTTTATGTGAACTAGGATAATGCAATGGAGCTGGGTTCGGAATGAGGGTGAATCTCTGGACTGTAGCCCAGTCGTGATCTAACAGATAACAAGGCCAAACAGTTTTCATATTGGCATGTAGCATGGATGCAATTCTTCTCTATTGTAGGGACTGTAATGCGCTTGGCTGTCTGTGTCTCTAATATTATTGTGTTACAGAGCTGACAATGTATGTCAGTCCTACCAGTGACAATCTTGTTGGTGTCAGCATTGATTTTCTCAGTATGGCTTGGATTAGTGTCAACCATTGGTCTAACACAGACTCGGTATTTGAGAAAACATGCACAGGTGGTGGCCTTGACAAACCTAACTGGAAGTTAGTGATTGTTTTACATGATAGTGACTTTCAAAACACTAGAATAAAAGATGCAAATGTGTGCACCTTGTCACAATTTATTATGCTATCTATATAAGCTGTCTTAAAAAAAATAGGGATTTGGTTTACATCTACTGGCAGTATGTAGCCCTCTGGGTAACGTATGAATATATTGAACCCACCATTGTCCCCAGCTCTTTTCAAAAGAATCTGCTACCTATGAAAAATCAGTTTACAGTTACCACGCTCAGAGGAAATACTGAGCTATGTGAGCAGCTAAATGGTATGTTCTGTGGTGTAAGAGCTGTTGCAGTGAGATGCTTGGCTCTTTCTTGTGGTGAGGTCAGCCTACAAATGTATTTTCCAAGAGTGGTAGGAGGACAGCAAATAAAAGAAAGTTCTAAAAAAAACACACAGACTGCATCATAAATACAAAGAGTTTCAAGGTTTCAGGCTGTGACTCGTAAGTATTCATGTCTGAATAATACAGCTATTCAGACTTCAATGCTTGTTTAACAGGATATGCTAAAACATGGAAGTGAGGGAGAGGTGAAAAGGCGAATCTTGTCCAAGGTGCATGAATGTCATTCAAGCAGACTTTGTTTTATTCCAAGTAGAGCAAGTAAAACATCAACTGCACTGGCTTGGACTGGAGTTTTACAGTCTGTGATTGCACAAATCTTTTTTAAAAGGCTTCCCAGGTGTTACCCACAGATCATTTCAGCTGCATGTTTTTTAGTGTTTAAGTTTTTTGTTGATGAGAAAAAGTTAATTAAACAAGTAATCAAATTTGTATGGAGCCTAATGGGTGGCCATGGTTACTGATGAATATGCATAAGAGGGCAATGCATCATGGCTGCTGTTGTTATGTTCAAACTATTTTAAATCAAGAGTAGAGCAGGGGAAGGGGTGGAACATTCACTGCTTGGTGACAGAGTAATTACTTTTACATCATCTGTCACTGTTATGTCTACGAGGCCTTGATTGCAGAGGTAGTACATCTGGGCTTGAAAGTGATGAGTATGTGCAGTGCTGCCCCCTACTGAAGAAGTTTGTTCCTCATGCATTGGCCTGCCCATATCAGTGTTTTGATTCAGGTCAGAAGTTAAAGGTTCAAATATTGCAGAACTTTTTTTTTTTTTTTTGCAAAGCAGTGAGACTGTATGGGCACTTGGTGTTTTTCGATCTATACAATGGAATGGTGTCTCATATAAACACTGGAACATTGCTTGCCTTCGCCAGTCCAGTCTAACCCTCCCTCAATCGACCCTTTGCCACGGCCCCTGGCACCATCCACTTCATCCTAATTAGAATTAATAATTGAAAATAGGAAATCAATGGGTGCAAATTAAGTGCCGCACGAGCAAGCTTTATTGGGTTGACATTGTCTCTGGAACACACAATTTTGGTCACTGCTGACCTCCCACGTGTCTGTCACCTACACCTCCATTATGCCTGCCTCTTTATTTGCGTCCTTCGTCCCTCACTGAAGGCATCTAAATAAATCTGTATCTTTTTTTTGGTTTGTTGTCTGCATGTGAAAGAGATGGGAGAGCTTGTTGCTGTGCTGCCCCCACCACCCTCACCTCAGGGGGATGGAGTGGAGAGAATGAAAAGTAGGGAGGGATTATTAATTGGTAGAGTTAGCGGCCCATGTAACAATCTGCTGATGAAGACACTTTTGACTTTTGTTGAATAAGCTGCTGGTTTTGCTGCACTGGGTCAAGGCTTTTCTCACATTATTCAACAACCAAATAATGGCCCAGCTTCTGCCTGCCTCATTCACTTCAAAGATCCCCTCCTCCTCCTGTGCAGACTCTGGGATTGGTTAATGACTTTCCGCAGGTTGCCTATAAAAAGGCTGATACTGATGACTGAATAGAAGCTGACTTGTTTTCTCAAGGCTCCTATTGATCCAAGTTCACATTTAAATAGACCTTGAACAAATGACCCAGTTGTATTCTTGGTGGAGCATCCATTTTGGATTGTCATTAGTCAGTAATTAATTGGTTATAGATGTCTCTAAACATCCCTCTCTTAACATGATTCTATCAAGGTAGGTACTGCAACTCAATCACGGCTCCCCTCCCCAGTTAAGACTGTTTTGTTTTGGAATAAGCACCAATTGCTTCCACATGTATGAGGCAGTAATAGAGATGAGTGAGTTTTGCCGAGTGAGGTTCAGTAATGTCGGGTAAGTCCAAATTTTACAGGGTAAAGTACCTTTGTTTCTTCAAACTATCATAGTTAGAATAGATACTTGTATAAGTTACATGACCGACTCAACTCATACACCGCTGGGCTGGTGGCGGTAATACAGTTTGGCTCTCAAAAAAAAGGTGAAGGATATTTGCAGTTTCCATGTTATTGTGGTGATTTTTGCATAAAACGATGAGTTCGGTTCTGAATGCGACTGCCAATAAGTAAGCTAACCAGCAAAGTAAGATCCTAGACTAGATGCTGTTGAGTGGATGTTTCTAGTTGTCTTGGGAGGGTAAGAAAGGAACCAGGACCAGAACCACAGTTTCATTAGTTTTCCATCAGTGATTAAGGTCTGGTCTTGTTTTTGATTCTGCAATGGAAAATGGCTCAAATCACATTATTGTGAAAACAAACATGCATTTTCTTCATGCAAATGGATGTTTTTACATAACCATCTTCAGGATAGAACACTCCCACCCAATCTTTGAACAAGTAGGGTTTTTATCCTATTTGTAAATACACTTCAGGTGAGCTCTCTTTGATGAGAACCACGTTCTGTAAAGTATTCAAGCAGGAACACTGCAGGCAAACAGCTCAGACTACAGTGCAAGTTCCAGCATCAGCATATCTTAATGCTATGTTTTCCTCCTGGGGCTGGGTCCTGCTCTGCCTCTCTCTCTAGGGGACACGGAAGAGCACATGGTGAGAGTTTGTCTGAGATGAATGAGGGCAGGAGCGATGCCTAGTGCTGTAGCTGCAGCTCACAGCACACACTCTCTCTCCTCTCTGTTATTCTTACTCAGCAGTATTCTCCCCTCATGACTATTGGCAGGTCCTCCTGTAGATTTAGAAAAACATCCATCAGCACTCCACTCCACGTGAGGCATCCCAAAAGCTCTTTGTCCTCCATTGTGGCCGGGCTTGTACACCGGTCTAATAAATAATGTGCCGATGAGTGTCAGAGGAGCTCTGAAAAGGACAGTGAGCCACATCATGTCGAGGCTATTGGCAGTTTTTATAGTTATATGCTTAGCAAAGCTGCCAAGTAACATTTATCACCCAAGTTTACCAAACAATCATTGCTTTCACACCAAGCCCTCAGAGCAATACAGCTGTCCTTGTAGGCCCATTAATCTGTGACAACCAGCCTCAGGACTCTGATAAATGTCTTGGAGCTTACTTACTGTGGAAATCACCTGATATTAATTTGTGCTTTGTTGGTCTTGCCTGTCCATGCTATCATTGTAGTAGTATAGAGGCCATATACTTTGTTCACAGAATCAGAGTGACTCTAAATGGAATTTAAGTTAAGTGTATTAGACTGATTTTTGCTGAATGCATCTCTGCTCTTGCAGAAACATACTATTACTACATTGTGTATCTTTATACCCAGCGGTTATATTCTATTCAGTTTTAAGGAGATTTTTTAAGTAACAGTTGCTTTACAATCTTGGTTTTGGTTGTCAAACACCCATCAGGATACTTTGGATGTCATGACAAGGAATAAAACCAGGTATGTAAACATAATTATTGCAAAAAGCAATGTTACAATACATGTACTGTAACATGCAGCCTTAAAATAATGTTTCATGAGGTTTCCGGGGAGATTGTCACTAAATGAGTATAAGGGCTTTATATTATGTGGAAAGGTCCTTTTTGAAGGAAAAGAGAATGTTCAAGTTTTAAAAAAGGTTCTTCACATTTTTAGAAAAGAAAATACAGGTCTTTTGATGAATTATAAAGTGTGGTAAGATCAGATGTTTTATCTCTGGGCAATAGGGCTTCTCTTTTAATGGCATAGAGAAATGCAGACACATATAATCTCACTCTCTTAGTAAGGCCACAGAATGTATATGTAGTCTATATTTATTTTGGAATAGACCCAATATGCCAATCATGTGTAATGCTAATTTTAACCTTTTTATTTTTCTCTTCATAGGCTATATCACATAACACCAATCATTTAACTGGCACTTTTACACTTAAAATGTAAAGATTAAGCCAAACTGCAAATTCATAGCTTAACTACAACATATGGAGAGTGTAAAGAAAAAATGTACCCTTCACATCTCTTGAAGCAATGTAGTAATTGTGAATCTTGTCATGCTTAAGCAGGATGTATGCACCATTTTTTAAAATGCACAGTTTCGTTCTTCATGAAATTGTATTCTGATTAAAATATTTTATGCAGAAAGTTATTACCCAGCAATACATGTGATAGGATAATAAAAATAGATAAACTCTACTTCTTTTCTGTCCAGAAGTAAGGGCAGAGGGTGAAGACTGCATAATAACAGGATATTAAGACAAATGGAACATTATGTGTAATCTGGTATTCTTATTCTTATCTTATATTTAAAACATTGTTCATTTGAGTTACACAATAGACCCAAGTTCCAAGACTATTTAACTAAAGTACACCAAAACACTCAAGTGTATCATTACCCTACTTAAACACGAGTTCATATTTCTGTATTCTCACACAATTGGAGGTGTTCTAAAATGTGTAATGTAAAAAAAGAAAACACAAAACATAAAAACCCTTCTAAAACAAATTACTAACACACATTACTGGTCATGAGTACACTTTATTTGCGGTGGCAAAAATATAATATTTTTACTTTTTCACAATTTTTGCAAACATTAGGCATGCAGTAGCTGGTGCATTAACAACACCAGTTAACATATTTGATAATCCTGTTGTGCTACGAACTATTAAGTTTTTAGTGGAGAATCAGAGTTATTTGTAGAAATTATTTAAAAAAAACTACTGAAATGTTATTTGGGGAACCAGCAGAAATTCTATTCTATTGTGCATCTTTAATTTAAAGAACCTGGAGCTGTTTTCTTTGTACGCTGCCTTACTATTTTGACTAATCAAATTAATGGCAGTTAATGTGTGAAGTTAATGTGAGTTAGTGCAACTATGACATGCAGTGTTATAGTTACACTAAGGAACAGTGTTACCGTCTCTATATTCACAGCAATTTATCACTGAGGTGATGACTCACAGAAACAGTGAGTCCTAAAAATACACATATGTTAACCTCATGCAGGGATACGCAGATCCTGTCAAAGTTTGGGGTCTTTGTTTTACTTGAGTCCAATTCTTCCTACCATCATTAGCAACAGAACTAAGGTTTTGGTGAGCTGGTTGATTGGATTGTGACTCCGTATTGCTAGAGTTTTAATTAAAGGAGTAGAGTGTGGGTCTAGGTGTAGGGAGACTGTAATTGGCCCTAGAGGCATTGTGTGCTTTGATTGAGACACAGTACTGTAATCAATCTCTCTAACTGTGCTTTCTTTAGCGCTGACTGATTCAGGCCCTCTCACAAATGTTGGAATAGCAGCATTCTAGACTTGAGTTTGCTGATTTTTTCATGCAGTAATACATTTTACAGCATACTTTAACAAATGATAAATAAATCTGTTTTATAAGAGCCCTACATCAAAATGCTGCTGAACGTGTATTGTGGCAACATTTTGAGGTTTATACATCAGCTCACCTGAAATTATAGAAACCCTTGCTCATTTTTGCCTGTAAGCTGATCATAAATTATGAAGTATCATCTACTTAAGAAGAAACATACAGACTTGATATTTGTTCCCAGTAGACTTTGTGAGCTGTTGTGCTAGACTGAAGGCAAAGAAATATTCCACCAAAACCATATTCTTGACAACGTTTAGCACATCTGAATCATTCTGGTAGCTGAAAGGATTGTGGGTTTTGTTCCTGCAGGCTAGGCCTTTGCAGACTTACTGTAGTGCTGGGAAAACTTCAGAGGCTAACATTATGGATCTGAGCCTCACTTCCCCCAGCATTGTGGTGCGTGCTGCCCTTCACGGAGATCTTTCCCATCCATCTGATCGGATTAGACCATTGGATTTCCCCTCTTATAAAAGTACAGTATAAAAACTCACGCCTGCGGCTCAGATCTGCTGCTCTGAGCCACAAGTTTTTGAGCGGATGAGCACGGGTTGCATCCCCGTACACACCCTGTGATTAGTCGGTTAGCACAGAGCCTCTGTCGTTAATGGGGGTTGTGGTGCAGGTCTCCACATCTCCTCTATTCCAGCTGAATTCTCTGCCCACACACTTAAGCAGTCACTTAAACACACCCCCAGATGTGTTGCGCCCCACAGGGGGGTTCTTATCCGCTCCCCCTTCATCCCTCTTCAGATTTGTACTCATCTTTGTAAAAGCTGTCGTTTCACACCCTTGGAACACAAAAATGGTAAGGATGAGTCTGTATGTGTGCTTCTACAGTCTTGCCTGTGGCACAGAATGAACTCTGACTCTTTAATCACTGCTAAATGCTGTCAGAGGCCCATAGTTAGAGCAAGGCTATAGCAAGCCTCGGTGCAGGAAGAGAGATGGTGAGATAATGGGCTTTAGCTGGAGATGTGCTGAGGCGTCGCTGTGCTTTGGGAAAAGAGGCTTTAAGTCTTCCAATGGCAACATTTTGTGGAGCTCTTGAGAGCTGGAAAAAAACATCTGCAAAATTAAGCTCTGACTAGATTTCCCTCTTTATTTGTCTGTCCTCCTCCACAGTAATTTAGCATCATTGCAAACAAGCAACCCAGGCAGATTTGGGGGTCAAGACAGGACTCGGGTGCGGAGGGTGGTGGATTCAGTGCCCCAGGGTGTGGTGCTTGCAGAAGCAAGGCTTTCACTTTGAGTCTGATGGGGAGTTGTCTGGGGTCAGGCGGCTGGCGAGTTAGTGGATGTGTTGTGTTTGTCTGCTCTCTTTTGTTCATCAGCGTGGGAGAGCCGAGTGGCATGGGGTGGAGGGGTGATTGACTGTGAGCAGAGCGGACACAGAACTGCTCATCTGTCTCGCCCAGCCACCCACCGACTTGCTGCTTCCAAAGTGCCCTGGTCATTTGTGTGGCACAAGAGCTCAGCCTACACTGGAACACATCCATGCCTGATTTGCTCCAATCAATACCCTGCTCACTCAACCCCTCTGGGCTGCTTAATACAGTGTACTGAAGCCAAACCTCAGAAGACGTTGCGTTGGCACTGTGCTGTATGACCCCCCTCCGTGACATGATGCCGCTTTCTCCAACTCCTGATCATCCAGCTCATGTTTGCCAGGCGTAGAGACCAAGCACTGCAGCTTCTCTGCCAACAGGTTTCATTAAGACTTCATCCATTTCTAGCATTCTCTCTCAGCTCAGCCAAAAAACACAAGTAAAGTGATCTCCACATTTGTTAAAATTGATCAGAAATGATGCCAGAGTCAATACATGAATAATCACTGACCTGACAACTCAGGATCACCTGCAGATGCACTGAGATATGCTGGCTAGCTGCTTATATAGCTGCTTTCAGCTGATATCTCCATAAAGTTCCATAAGATCAGAAATAGTTCTTAATTGATGGTGTTTGTTTAAGAGATTTCCTCTTCAGTGGTAGTGACTTGCTAATTTACAGAAAGTATAATATATGCACCATCCACTCTATCCCCAAGGGATACGCTAGTATTGATAACATTTACCAAAGCCATATACCTCAACACATGTTTGGTAATAAAATTCTATGACCTCACAAATCTTGCAGGCTTTGTGATTCCGGGATGCCAGTTTTGCAACAGGTCTTGTGGTGCTTTTCAGTCTCTCTTCTCTGTACATTAATGTCTCTCTACATTAATAGCAGGAATGCTTATCATCCAAAAAGTGTGATTCAGCTGGCTTGAATACATGTTAAAAAGCCCTGCTGGGATGTTGGAAAATGTAGTTTTTCAGCTGGTTGTGGATGTGGTTCAACGAAATTCTCTCAAAATCCTTGAATTAAAACAGATTTAAAAATACTCGTGTTTTCTTGAAAACCAAAACCCATAGTCCATAATCTTGGCCCTTGATCCTCTCTGTGCCCTGACCACTTTACCTAAACTAAACATCAGTAGAACAGTCTGTGAATCTGTCTTCAATAGGCACACAGCACTCCTCTGAGAGTACACCATTCATTCCTACATTCATTTTTTGAGCCACTTATCCTAATCAGCAGAGTCACAGTAGGTGCTGGGATCTATCCCAACATTCATAGGGCAAAAATTGTAGAAACACCTTGGATCTCCAGTCTGCTGCAGGGTACACACATAGTGAGAATTTAGCATGTTTAATTCACCTGACACACATCTTTGAACTGTTGAAAGCAAGAGAACACAATGGACATACAAAATCCTTAAAAGAAAGCACAACAAAGCCCTGGTCTTTGGGTGAGAAAAATAACTTATTTACTCCCTCCTGTTGATCTACAGTCATGCTGGCAAGTGGAAATCTGATCTGGTAGCTGACACACTTAAATCCACACACTTCTGCACAACACAAACATCTTCCTACTTCATTTCCACTTAGACACCCTGCAAATGGTGTCAAACCTATTGGCACATCTTCATGTGCAGAATCCTTAGTATCAGATTCATATATATTGGGATTTTTATAGATTTGGACTGAGCTCTATCATATCCCAACACTTGTATCTCTGTTGGCCCTATAAAGCCTTTCAAGGTGTTTCTCACCTGTGCACTGGTGGGGGTTTGTGGTGTGTGTATTGACTCGTTTACACGTAAAACTGGCAGTAGACGCTGTTCTGGGGCTCTTGGTGCTTGCCTCCTGACTGTGTTAAGATTCTGCAGTCATCTGGCACTCTAACCACTGTTCTCCCACACTTGTGCATCCTGTAGCACATCTTTTTCCATCTCTCCCGCCCTGCGGTTTCACGTTACATTTCTGCTTTGATTTATTCATTTAAAAGTGATGCTCTTTTTATACAGAAGCTGGTCTAAACCAGCATTGCATGACCTAGTGCTAGCAATAGCCTTTATAGCCAGGTAAAAACTTTAAAATATATCAGAGATTTGTTTTCTGATATCTAAGTGTACACAACTGGTAGGTAATGTTGTTTGTAGAACCCTCTAAACTAAGGAGAATACATGGAATAGAATATAAAAATAGTAAATTATACTTTTATTGATAGGTAGATCTCTAGATATATCTGGCCTTATGGACATACTTTGACCCTAAGGAAGGTGTAACCACTTCAGATTCCCAAAACAAGGTGCAGTTCTGAGCATAGTTTGAAGATTGTGAAGCTCAATGGCCCAGGGGTTTCAGTGTGAGCAGCATCGATTTGTATTTCTGTTCATTTGGATTTCTGTCATGTTCATGTTATTCTTTGGTTCTTTCCTCTACTCCCTTGTGTCTCAGGCTGTGAGAGCGGTTACTGGGGTCCTCACTGCAGTAATCGCTGCCAGTGTCAGAATGGAGCTCTGTGTAACCCCATCACCGGAGCCTGCGTCTGCACTGACGGCTACCAGGGTTGGCGCTGTGAGGATCACTGCGAGCCAGGCTACTATGGCAAGAACTGCCAGCTGCAGTGCCAGTGTCTTAACGGTGCCACTTGCCACCATGAGACTGGGGAATGCATCTGTGCCCCAGGCTACATGGGCGCTGTGTACGTAGCCTTCCTACATGGCTTATATACATTTCTGTTGTTGTAATAGAACCTTGTGTCGATAATCTTTCGAATTCAGCTTAGTTAAAGGGCCAATGTCCTATACTGTTTTGGTATCACTTTTTTTTCTTATGCCCACTTATGACATTTGTGTGGTTTTATGTATTACAAATAATAGCAATTCATTCAATTTTATGTGACCAAAGCCATTATAAGATGTGAAAGAACTCCTTATATCTACAGTGTGAATTGGCTAGATGAAACTGCTGTAGGCTAAATTGGATATATGTAGAGTCTAGATACTTTGTGACATGTCATTCATCTAGTAAACTGACAATTCTCCACAAGGGGAGCATTTATAGAACTTTGCATTAATAAAACTGTATGATTCCCTTGAACGGACATTATTTGGTTAAATGCTGAAGGCCTAATGTGTTACATATATACTGTAATCCCCAGGGTTATGTTCCAATAGTTCTTTCGTATAGTGAAAAAATGCATTGTTGTGTTTTGGTTAAAAAAAATTCACAAAATGTTTATAATGTAAACACTAAATATGCCCCAAATATGCTCCCAGAGCACTTAAATTTTATTTTAAGCTAAGTTAAAGGCATTACCCTTAAAGAAAAAGGTAAACCCATATTTGCCTCTTTTAGTTTAATTTACAGTAATAAAAATGCACGGCTGTAAGGACAAAACAAAAATGAGAAACACTGAGACGATCCTCTGGGGGGATTCTGGTCTGGAGTGCCACAGACACTTCAAACGGCAGCAGCAAGAAGAAATAAATAGTCAGAATCAGAAAACTTTATTGATCCCATGGGGAAATGCATAAAAACCGTTAGCATTAGTAGTTAGCATTAGCAGCGCGCGTTAACATTAGCAGTGCGCGTTAACATTAGCAGCGCGCGTTAACATTAGCAGCGCGCGTCAGTACTCGGCAGCCAAAACAAAGACTTGTAGACAAAAGAAATGTTGAAATATGTAACTCTCTCTACTCACATGTTTAGACAGGGTACAACTTACTAATACTAAGTAAACTGAGATAACTGTTGAAAACAACACTAAAATACGAGGACAAGACACGGAGCAGTCATCATTCTCACTCGCACACAGGCACACACTGAACCAATGTCTGCTGAACCACATAAAAAAAACTGGGGGATTACTGTATAGGTTTCTGTGTGGTTGTTGAATCATTTATAGGTAACATTAAAAAAAGTCTTACTATTATAGTTTATAGGCTTATTATTCAGTTTAAATCAAGGAACAACTGTGATAATTAAAAAAAATGGTTGTTGAAGCCTTGTGTTTCATGCTGCAACCCAGTGCAACGGCACTCACAGTCTGAGCAGTCTTTGTTCTTGCTGTGGCAGCTGCGGAGAGCGATGTCCCTCGGGCAGTCACGGGCCCCAGTGTGAGCAGCGCTGCCCCTGCCAGAATGGAGGAACCTGCCACCACATCACTGGAGAATGCTCCTGCCCGGCTGGGTGGACGGTAAGGCTTGCTGCGAACATGCAGGGAATGAAAGACTGAAAGCAAAAGTCTAGGTGGGGGGACTGGAGACGAGGGGATAGATGATGAGAGGAAGGGTAGAGAGTGAATGAGAATTAGTGATAAAGGGACTGATGATGTGAGATGAAGCAGGGGAGGGGGGAAAGGGGAGAAAGGGTAATTAATGGGCTAAATGAAGGGTTAAGTGAATGTGGAGATGGAGGGGTGAGACAGAGACTGAGTGGGAGAGATACTGCCTGTGTACATTTAAGAGCAAAGGAAAATGTCAGTCATCTGCAAAGAACCTCAAAGCAACCAATGCTTAATATTAGTATTTAAATGGGATATGCAAAGTTTTCTGAGCCTCATTAATACTGGCTTTGTATCATCTTTGTGTTAAAGCGCTGAAGCTTTAGTCATAAACTTGATTGGATTTGTTTGGCTTAGTCTCTTCTATCCTCTAAAACTGACACACACTCTCTTTTCTCCTTCTTACTGCACCGCAGGGGTCTGTCTGTGCCCAGCCCTGCCCATTAGGCAAATATGGCATCAACTGCAGCAAAGACTGTTCATGCCGCAACGGAGGTCTGTGTGACCACATCACTGGACAATGCCAGTGTATGGCAGGCTACACCGGCCGCAGGTATGGTTGTACAATAAAATATACAAAGAAACTCTGGAAGATTTTTATTATGGTGTTTTGTTTCATATTAAATGGCCCATGTCCTACAATTTATTCAGTTTTTTTCTTTCCCTGAGATCCAGATTTAATATGTGTGCAGGTTTATGTACCAAAAATAATCATCATAATATGTACACATAATTTTTACCATTTTCCATCTTTTCCTAATTAGACAGGCTCTTTTTGTTAATATGGCTTTATGGCTGATTCCAGTTCTAGGTTCTGTTCTGATTGGCTACCCTACATTGAGCCTCATTCAAAAAGCTGCCTGGACCAAAACAATACTTTATTGTGAATAGGCTGGGCTAAACTACTGTACGCTGAATAGGTGGATATGTAAATGTGTTGATTTCACAGCTTAAATTTCATATACAGTGTATGAACTGGGAAGTGAATAAAATTGTAACAGTGTGTTTTCATTAAAAATTGTTTGAAAAATTGAGGTATGGGCATTTTAAGGTTTACCTACTGGCATGTTATCTGCAGTCATCTGCAAAACATCTGAATCTTTAACACAGACACAGCAACGGCAGTCATTGAAGGGTTTTTACCTGCACAACCTTTGTGTTCATCTTCATCTGAGCCTGTTGTGTCTATCGATCCCACTCTCAACTCTCTACTGCTCTGTTAGGTTTCTGCCCATTAATTACAAGTAATTAAGTTGTATCACAAGTCAATTGAAATGGTCGAGTCTCTTCATTTTCTTGTGACGTCCTGAGGGTTTATTAGCTCACTAAAAAGATTCTCTGCAGGATGAAAACACTTCCAGGACAAGGCCTCCTTTTTCTTTAATATTTTGCAAAATTGCCCTCATTCATTTGCTCTGTGACAGGTGAATTAACCCAGCAGGAATAATCTGAGATTGTGTTAGAATCCCCCCTCCTCTCTCACTCCCCTCTGCAATAATATCCCTCTCTCCCGATACGGCTGGTGCCGCTGTAATTTGAACGTGAAACATAACTAGTCCATTTTATAATTTAATTGAGCTATTTATCTGTCTCCTAATGGCTTCTTTGGACACTTGAGATTGATGCTCTGCCAGGATTGTATATTTAACTTCTTGTAAAAGTCCTATCTCCTTAAGTCACTTTGCTATTCCACGCAGAGAACAGGCCCCAGTCTAATTGTATTCACTGTAGTTAATGACAGTGGCTTCACCTTGCTCTGCTCTAGAAAAGGAGCTGCCTCACTGATGAGCACAACTAATGCCAGACTTGCCCAGAGCTCTGACTTATGACCTCTATTTTTGCCTGGCCATGTAGATGACTGTCTCAGACTGAGTTTTTCTGACGGGCACCTTGTCTTTCAGCATCAGTGAATGAGGACCTCTAGTAGGGCACTGTACAGTATGTTCACCCTTAGAAGATGTAGTTATTGCTTACAGTAAAAATAAAGTGTAATATGCAGGACTAGCTCTAATACCTCACCTTAATCTTCAGAAATTAGAGCCTAAAATAAGCTTTATCAGCAAAGACCTTCAAAATAGAACAGACATTGGTAATATATAAAAATGTTATGAATAAATAAATGTGGTGTGGTTGAATGCATCATGAATTAATACCAAACATCCACATCAACTCGCCTCAGAGCACATCAAACTGCAGCACTCTGCTTGGCTGTTGAAGCTAAAAGAGTAATGGGGCCTCAGAAATCAAACATGTAAGAGCACTTTAAATTATTGGCCGATTAGAAAAATGCTCAGTGGAAAGTATGCAATAAGAGGTTTGTGGACCATGGAGGCATGACATGTTTGATTAATCATCATAAAGATGTAAGTACACACTTAAAAATAAAAGTCCTTTGCACAGTGCCATTGAATAATCATTTTTTTGAATGATCATTTTTACTTTCCTAAAAACCTTTTAATGAACAGTTCCTTGAAGAACGATATTTCCATATGAATGTTAGAACCTTTTTACACTTTAAAGACACAAAGTAAAGGCTCTTGTAAAGGCTACTGCTAGGCAACCAAAATCATCACATTTTATGAATTACTATTGCATGTACTGTATAGAATGCTACAGAAGTAAGACTAATCTGCATGGACCTTTATGAGGTTGATGGTTTATTCGAGCACCAATTTTGGTTTTGTTGTGTGTAAATTGAGAAATGTCATTTATTGTGTAACTTATTATGTATGTAAATAGGTAATACTTTAAAGTAGTAAATCAAAATGAAGCTTAAAAATCAACTTTTATGGGGTCAGAGTGTGATGAGCTGTTCTGATTTCAGTAAATTGTGTCTGATATGCCCAGGTGCCAGGAGGAGTGCCCCGTGGGCACATACGGCCCGCAGTGTGCCCTCCATTGTGACTGTCAGAATGGGGCCAAGTGTTACCATATCAACGGAGCATGTCTATGTGACACAGGCTTTAAAGGGCCTCACTGTCAGGATAGATTCTGCCCTCCAGGGTTGTACGGCCTTATCTGTGACAAGTACTGCCCTTGTAATGCTACAAATTCTCTCAGGTAAGCACATGCAGACTCATAAACTGAACCCACTCACTCTAAGGACCACAGCTTACACCAAAACGTGACATTGCTCTAGACAAATATATTTTTATATACATTATAAACCACAAGAGCTCACATTTATCTGCGATGCCTACAGGTATTTGTTTCAGCCATGCACCACAACGCGGAACTGCACTGATTAGATTTCCTCCTTGTAAAAGCTGAAAGCTCATTAGGGAAATCAGGTGATGCCATGCAGAGTTAGAATATATTTGCCAACACAACCTTATTGAGAGCCAGAACTAAAATTGTCCCTGTCAGGCCACCAGCTCATGTATGTATTGTCCTTTACTGGTAACAGTGTGTGACTGAATAAAAGAAGTTACAGTACATTTACTGACAATATTGCATACTGTATGTACATTTATGTCACTCCAATAACATACTGTGCCCCGTGGATTGACATTTTCTGAAAAATGCGAAATGTACACATATTTTCTGGAGTCCATGTACACATATTCAAAAAATATTTTTATTGCAACCCGAAATGCTCATTGACTTGTCTATGTCTGCAGATATTGATATTTGATAGAGCTGCTTTTTTTGCGATAATTTTTGCAAATTATAGCAGCAAAAACATTTTGTGTTGTGTGTTATATACCAGCTTCAGGAGTGATTTTTTTCCATTCTACTTGGGAAGAAGATTTGTATCAAGTTGTTTATGTTGTTGGATGGTGCTTGTGAACTGCAATTTTCAAATACTAGCGCAGATTCTCAATGGAATTGAGGTCAGGACTTTGTATGACATTGACCTTTTTTGTTTTCGAGCCACTCCAGTGTTGCTTTGGCCTTGTGTTTTGTATCACTGCCCCGCTGAAAGGTGAACATTATCCCAAGCTTCATTTCTCAGCAGACCAAAGCAGGTTCTGTGTCTGTTCTTTTTTCTGTTTTCTGTTTTATTCTTCCTTATAAAGTTTTAATAAGAAGTGCATACAGTATACAGTATGTATGTGTGTGTGTGTGTGTATATATATA
>JBBPDB010000019.1:2412703-2510288 GCA_037974465.1 Brachypetersius altus | reverse complement strand
ATATATATATAGTGGCAGTGCCAGTTTCACCAAGAAAAAATAATACAAAATAACTATCACTTTTTTATTGGTGTGAAACAAAAAATGGTCATAAAAATAAGGCTGTTCTAGGCTCCATCACCAACCACGGTGAGAGAGCGGTAAATAAGTGGTAAATAAATCCCACCCATGAAACAAGTGACTGCCTACTGTGATAAGGTAGTTCTTCACTTCAAAATGACTGACATAATACTGTGGCAAATTACTGCCTTTGTTTTCACTTTGTTCTATTTTATGTACTGAGCACTGGCTTTAAATGTGAGACTGAAGCTTCATGCATATCAAAAAGCGTAGCATATTATTTACTAGGATTTATTAATAATATTTCTTAAAGTACAGTAACAGTACTTTAACACTGACGTTCTGCACAATATCTGAAACGGCATCCACTAGCTAACATGGCAAACCCTAGCGCTGCAGGGAGTCTCCAGTCCAGAGGACGCTGAGTGGCGTTGCGGCTCAAACCGTTCCCACTTTCTGTTGTGCACTTAAACCAGAAAATACAAGGCATCAGCCTTTGTTTTGTTTAGTTAAATTGTCTTGTTGACTGTTAATGTTACAGCGAACTTTAATAAAAGTCGCTCAGTGTTGGACACCTGTGTTCCTCTGTTTGTCGACTTCGACTTTGTTGATGGATAAGTCAACTTGAAAAGTTATTAGTGCCCAAATATATATACAGTAACCACCCAGTTTTATGCGGATCAAGAGTCGCAGATTCAGTCACACACAGATTTTTTTTGAGAGCTAAACTCATTGTTTTATGCAGAAATTCCCACAATAATGCAGAAACTGCAAATATCCTCCAACTTTTTTTATTTTTTGTGGCAATAAATATATATTTTTCTGGATGTTTTCACACAAGGTGAGTCAGAGCATGCTGTAGCAGACCTGGAAGCACTTTTTTTCTAATTCCACACCAGGGTTGAGCTTCAAACTCCACAGTTCGATTTATCTCATGGAGACATTTCCAACGAGCCCTTGTTTATATTTTTAGCCTGAGTAGATCAGGGGTTATTCCCCGAAAACCATTCACCTCGCCTCACCTCTTTATATTTTCGTTAAGGGTAATGCATTGAACTGAGTTTAAAATGAAATTAAAGTGTTCTGGGAGCATATTTGGGGGCATATTTAGGGCTTATAAATAGGCAATTTAGGCATTTTTTTTAACCAAAACACAACAATGTGATTATTCACTATACACGGGTGCTCTTGGAATGTAGCCCCTGTAAAAAGCGGAGGATTACTGTATATATTAGTGCTGGGCAATAACACACAGTGTTGAGCAAGTTACTCTAAAAATGTAATGAAACTACTGATTACTGAGTACTCAGTACTTTAAAAGTAATCAAATTACTAATGTGATTACTTTATTTCAAAAGTAATTAGTCACATTATTAGCTAGATTACTAGTTACTTCCCCACACACTAGTTACTTCCCCAGTTTATAACACTGATAATGATGAGAAATAGGCAATTAATATGTTTTATGTCTTGGCTGTTTTTTCTGTGGGGATTATAATGGTTATAAAGCTATAATGGTTCTGGCGCCCATGTGCTGGACTCGGAGAGTACCTTGTTTTTCTATAAGAAACTACATAAAACATGAATGAGGCAAAAAGCTTTGGTTTTAAATTTGATTTGATTCTATTAATATTTAAGTTGAGATTAACAGAAGGTCTTGGGTTCGACTCCTGGCTTGGGCGCTGGGTTTGCTTGTTCTCCCCGTGACCGCGTGGGTTTCCTCCGGGGACTCCGGTTTCCTCCAACCACCAAAAACATGCGTGCTTTGGGGAATAGGTGAATTGAGCACTCTAAATTGCCCATAGGTGTGAGTGCAGGAATAAGGGGTTGATAAAAATAAATTATATATATATATATATATATATATATGTATAGCTGTACAGCAAGTGGAGCTCTTTTTCTACAATGGCAGCAACCAGCTCCGCCCTCATCACTTTACAGCCTGACCTCAGGGTTTAGCACCAAGCGCTATTTTACTTCATTTAACTTGCAAGTCGAATTTTGAACACCTTTCAGCTGTAGCGTACCACTTGCTCTTTATCGTGACCTGTGCTTCATTCATTATTTCTGAGCCGCATTCATGGCTAATGCAATGTTAATGTCTTGATATGGGTGGAATGGGCACCAAGACAGCGAAGCTCATTACAGTATGAAGGAGAAAAAGGATGCCCCATCCATCTGAATGGATTGCGCAGGCAGCAGGATGGATGAACATGTGCCTGGCCCTGGTTTTTAACTTTTACTCAGTTATTGTTATTGGAACCATGCAGTTTTTTTACTTTCTCTTCCCCTCTCTCTCTCTCTCTGTCTCAGCTGTCACCCTCTGTCAGGGGAATGCTCCTGTGCAGCAGGATGGACTGGCCTATACTGCAATGAGACCTGTCCCCCTGGCTACTACGGCGAGGGCTGCAGCCTACAGTGCCTCTGTGCCAACGGAGCAGACTGCCATGGGGTCACCGGGGCCTGTGTCTGTGCCCCAGGCTTTACTGTGAGTCCAGACCTATACATTCAGTCTAATCACATTGAAAGCTCTTCTGATGCAATTCTATAAAATGACTCCTGACCTGACATCGGGTGTTACAGAATATTACACTGCTTCTAAAAAGTGAAATACCTCGGAAAAATGAAAAGCCAAAAATAATTTTTGCGGGTAATCACATGGTGAAGAATATCAAGAACAAAAGAGGTGTATTGTCATGGAGATCTGGCATTCGGTGCCTCTGTTGTCTCACAAACTGTGCTCTTCAAAGGTAATTTCATGTCATCTCACTTGAGGCAGTAGTCATTGTAAGTCAGCGAGTCAAGTTTAGCACTTTGAAAATGATCTTTTTAGTGGGGTGGTGCACGCACACAAATACACTCACTCACACACTTGCAGTCTCTCACAGGGAGGCTGAGAACAAGGTGAGGCTCTTTAAGCTCAGCAGGCACTGGGAGCTTAATGCTGCCTCATAATGGATGTGCCCTATTACACGGCAGGTTTGGACTTAATACAAAGACCTTGCCAAATGGAGGAAGGAGAGCCAGGTACATGGACTCCGAAATAGATTATGTTTTCCAGACTAGACTCCCTGTGACATTAATAATAAAGTGGCCAGTCTATGGAGCATGCTACACAAATCAGAGCCATGCATCAAAGCAGGTCCTGGATCAGTTTTCTTACACCAGCTTTTGATAAGCAGAGACAGAAAAGAGATGGTCAGAACTGATTAGGCATTAAGTTACCCTCCATTTTTTGAATCATCTATGGTTTAGAGGCATAGAGGAAAAAGAAGAAAGAAACTTGAACAATTACCTCTGCTGATACATTAGAAAAAGTGGAAGAGTTACAAGAGAAAAGAAGAAGTAGGATCCATTCTGAAGATAAAGACTGAAGCAGCGGGCCTGATTAAGACAAACACAGTGTGAGGCAGTTCTGCCAACTTTTACCTTGGCTGGAGCCTCCGTGCTGTCTGGTGCAGAGCCACTATGGCGATTTGAACCAGCGAGTGGAGGCACAGACTGCATCTATTTCCCCACCTGCTCTGAGTATTGGATTTGAGGGGCCTTGTGCCAGTTCCATTAAATACAGCTAGAAGATTTGTCCAAAGGACTGAGTTAGCCACAATACAAAGGAATGGGGACCCCATGCTCTGTTAACCAGCATCATCTTCTCTTCAGTCTTCTAGGACAACAGGAAAATACTGTTTGACCTGGGCCTGAAAGAATAATAAATATGTGATACCCACCCGGATATTTTTTCTGAAGACCTCTAATGCATTGAGATGCCTAGAGTTAGGGGCGAGCTCCTTGTGGAACTAGGCTGCTGGTACTATGCTGAGTTTGGTTGTGGCCTTAAGGAGAGTCATGGTAGCACTCTGAAACTTTAAAACATGTAAATGTATTCTCTCCATCTCTCCCTATGAAATACCATCAGTGTGGAAAACCCTCTGTGCCTTGTTCCGATTTGGTCTGAACTTATCGATTGCTCTTTATCATAAGCAGTTATCAGTATTCTGCCAGCTTTCAATCTTTTCATTCATCTCTTAGTGCCATATTATTGACTGCCACCTATTCTCATGTTCTGCTTTACATGAGTTGGTTTCTGTACCCTGACTGTGTGACCTGTTTTCACGCCATTCACAAGCATTTTGAGCCAATTCGTATCTTTGCACATTTTCAGCATTGTGTCTAACAGGGGCCAACAAATAAATTTAGAATTAGAAATTGAGAGAAGGTGTCTCAGTGTGCTCTTTATGTTCTCTAATATATGTTGTTTTTCTGTAGCATTGTTAATATTTCAGACCTGATCTTTCCAGATCTTTTTTACCCTTCAAGCCAAGTTTCTCTGTCAGTATTTTCTGTAAAAAAATGGGCATAACTTATTCACATGCTGTAGTGCTCTATTCCATAACATCTTAAGACATGACAAATTCATTGTGGCCAGGAACAGCTTGCCTCTAAATGGAAGTCTTGCTTCATGCCCTATGAGACATTTTGTCCTTAGTTCCTCAGTGAGTGGTCTGAACCTAGAGCATTCATAGGAGCTTCCAAATCCCTGTGTTCATTCGTGGCTGGGATATGCTTTTACCACTAGATCACTCACTGGCAAATTGCTGGTGTGCTCAAAGTCGGGCCAACAAACTTTTTAGCCGGCACGTACTGATGCCCTCACAAACTAGTTTGCGCGTCTCCGCAGCCTGCAAGAGAATTGCCAATGTTAGCAGTCTGGAAGCTGTCACTTTTGAGAGGAACAAAGATAACCGCACCGTAGATTGATAAAAAATTAATTCGCAGATGTAAGCTTTTCATGTGGGCATGTGGGGAGAGAATGGGTGCAGATGGAACGGCAGCACACGTGAAACAAAGACCAAGGGGTGGAGGAAAGGCAAGAGGAAACGACAGAGAGCGAAGAGCTGGCAATGTGAAGTGAGCATATGAGAAAAAGACTGATTGAGTGGTGGAGCAATAGAATAAGTAAGAGAGAAAGAGAGAGAGAGATAGAGGGAGCTTCACTTTGAGTGTCTCTTGCTGCCCCCAGCACCCTGTGGAATGTCATACAGGCATCGCACTCATACCTACTTCTGGATGCTAATGAGCATGCTCATCCCCAGCGCTGGCGAGAGGTAGGCAGGAGCCGCCCTGCACCCTGCTGCTACTCCGCTAATTGGGAGGCTAAATCATTGTGTCAGCTGTCAGTCAGAGGCAGGGCTGCGACAGCCGCTTGTTCGTGATGACCAGCTTAGGGAGAGAGGAGCCCGGTAAAGCCTGGAGAATTGCACGGGGCCCCAGCTCAGCTGGGGCCAAGGCTTTGAGAGCTCTATGTGTGTCTCGGTCGCCAGCCGCTGGACGGTAATGGCTGAGCGAGGGGCTGAGGGACCGGGTGCTGGTCGGGCTGCCGGCTCATTAAAACAGGCGTGGGGGGAGAGGGGGTGTGTGGAGGGGGTCGGCTCTGGCACTAGAGCTCCAATCCTCCTCCACTTCCACATGCTGTAGAAATGGAGAGAGAGGCCAATTCCTCACAATTCCTCTAAATTCTGGGAAGGTATGACCATGTGGATCTAGTATAGGTCTTACACAGAGATTGCATACAGATTTTTGCACTGGTTTCGGATCGGTAATGTGCAGTGAAGGTCCAGCCTGATACTAATAAGATTCAACGAGTGGCTTTAATAGTGGTGTTATTAATTAGCACTATTATTGTTCTCCCTAGGAGCTGGGTCTGCTGCAAAACCTTAAATTTTCTTCACAGTGAACAGTTTGCCTCAAGCCAGCCAGGCTGCTGACCATTTGATGCTTCATTTTTTCTTATTCTTACCTGTTTTTGTGTTTCTCAGGGAGATGACTGCTCCCACACATGCCCTCCTGGTTTTTACGGAATTAACTGCTCATCCATCTGCCACTGCCATAATCAGGCCTCATGTTCCCCCAATGATGGCTCCTGCATCTGCAAAGAAGGTACATTCTTTCTTACTCAATTTGTCCCACCTTTTTTAAAGCCTGTTCTATAGACAAATAGATCAAGGACATCTGTATGAGCCAGTCAATGCATTGCTTAATCAGAATCATTACAATTGATTAACTATTGCCCAATTAATCAGATCTTACTTACTTTTCTTGAGAATTCCTCTGCCATTTAGATTTATTGCATTATTGACCTGCTCTTTATAACCTGTTCAATCAATAGCACATGCTTACTTTTGAATACATGATGACACGCACCAGATTACACAGTTTCTCATTTGGTTTTAATGCGTATTACAGCAAAACAGTTATCATTTAATCAAATCCTGCACATATCTTCCCAGAATCATATTCAGTAGTCAATTTAGATGTTAAAAGCACGACCGCATGCCTTGAACTCCTGAGAATAGCGCAAGTTCATGGCAGCTGGCTGGCCATAGACAACTGTGCTTGGGGACAGCACGGGTACTGCATAAACATAGGCTCATGGTGAGTAGAGCCCAGTGCCGCTAGGACATACGGCGGCAGCAGGGCTGCAGGCCCAGTCCCATCAGCCCGGGTGCCGGCTTATTACAGATGCCACATTTAATCTACATTCCATTCATAATTCACTACCCTACTGAACACCAGTGTTCTCCACAGCCGTCCTCCTCTATCTCCCACTCACAGTCTCTCTCTGTCATTCTCTTTCTCCTTCTTATGCGTAGTCTTAAGCCATGCATATATTCTATTCATTGACCACTGAGCAGCATAGGCAATAAGAGGCTTAGGTCTTCCCTATGCCTTTATCAGATGTGACCTTGCTTCCCCTTTCTTCCCTCTCTTGCTCTAGTCTATTGATTGGACTCGATTACAGACTGGAGTGGACTCATTTGAGCAAAGAGGGAGCCGCATAGTGTTGTCTGTAGTGGGTTTTTTGACGAGTAGTGTTCTCAGTGTAACTCCTCTGGTTTATGTCAATGAAGGTTGTGAGTGAGTAACAGATGAACGAATAATGGGTTGAATGATTAAACATTCCAGTGTACTAAGGATGGGAGTTTATTACTGTTATCAAGATAAATTATGTAACAATACACTTTTCTGAGCATGTGTGTAGGTTCTTTGTATTGTTAGATCAGTACTGTAGAGAACACTAAATGATTGCATATATCAAAAAGCAAATTATTATTTATATATATACATTACAAAAAAAAGAACAACAACAATGAACCACTGTCTAAGGCCTCGTCCACACGGATGTTTGAATCTTGGACAAATAAACGCACTCTGAACGCCATAGGCATTTTTGTTGCGTTTTGTATCTGTGCTTGATTGACTTCAGCCAGGCGTTACACTGGAGTTCGTCTGACGCTGTTTAACGCCAGCCTGCAGCCCTGTGGAGGCAGTAATTATTCTCTCCAGATTGTTTATATGTTGGACATCTTGATTTGTAGTTCTACATTGAAAACATGGATTTCTATTCATTGTTAAAACTTATAATCAACGTTTTTGTTTTAAAAATTCTCCTGATATGGCGCTGTAGCCTGATTCAGACGTCCATGTGGATGAGGCCTAAGGACTGCATAAACTGTTTGCCACCCAAATGCCCAGAACCGTCTAAGGCCTCTGGCAATGCTCCTAAACACCAGAACAAGTTTAAGTGTGTGCATGCATGGTGTGAGGGTGGGCATGGCCGATTAGTTAGAGAGGTGAGCGTGTCAGTCCTGGTTCAAGGTTAAGTGGCGAGAGTTGTAGCCTAACAGCAACTCCACAGGAAACTCCATAGGAAAATAAAAAAATAATACAATGAAGCTGCTCAGTCGCTGTCCAGTATCTACTTTAACACTTCAATCCATTCATTATTGATTACTCATACATTTTACTGTATTTTATTACTGTAAATTAAATTTAATTATTACTATGTTTCCCCTGCTTATACCAAAGAAAATGACCTTACATACCAAAGAAAACTCACTTGCATGATTTAACTGTAGGAGATAGCAGTTCAGTGTACACTCTACAGTAGGACACGGGCTTACCTTTACATTTTTTAAGAGTAATGTATTAAGCTGTTGATGAAATTAAAGTGTTTCAGGAGCATATTTGGGGGCATATTTAGGGTTTACACTATAAAAATTGACATTTTTTGGCATTTTTTTTTACCATATCACAAATGTTTTTGTTTTGTTTTTTTAAATCTTTGCTCTTGGAATGTAACTTCCACAAATTTCGGGGGTTTACTGTAGTCACCCTTAGAGTTCGCCCTGCCTCTTTCACTGTACAGTCTGTATCTCTCTCTTTCTCTCTCTCTCTCTCTCTCTCTCTCTCTTTCTCTCTCTCTCTCACTGTGCCCCACATCTCAGGTTGGCAGGGTGTGGACTGTTCAATCTTGTGCTCCAGTGGAACATGGGGTCTGGGCTGTAACCAAACCTGCATGTGTTTAAACGGGGCAGCCTGTGACCCCTTGGATGGCTCTTGCACCTGTGCACCAGGCTGGACTGGGGAACACTGCCAGCTACCTTGCCCTGTGAGTGTTTGTGTGTGTGTGTGTGTGTGTGTGTGTGTGTGTGTGTGTGTGTGTGTGTGTGTGTGTGTGTGTGTGTGTGTGTGTTCATCAGCTGTACTGTCTCTGTGTGCCTGGGACCACACACATTATATTTATGACGACAGTATACAGTGTTCAGCTGATATGAATTTATTAGTTGGTGTGTGTGTGTGTGTGTGTGTGTGTGTGTGTTGTGTCAGGATGGCACGTATGGGCTGGAGTGTCGGGAGCACTGTGACTGTAACCATGCCGATGGATGTGACCCTGTCAGTGGTTATTGCCTTTGTGTGGCAGGTTGGACAGGTGAGTAATGGTGTTCTATGGCTATATGCATTTTAAATTAATGAACACTGTCATTAATCAATAGATGACAGTTAAACCTAGCAAGAGAGACAACACATTCAACAATTAATGGACCAGACAACATATAGAGCTGAATTACACCAGCTTGTGCCTAGCAACAGGTGTGACAGAATCATTTTCATTCCTCTCTGGTACCAGTGAGGGCTGTGGAATCCTTTGAGTAAGTATCAAAAATGTTACAAATTAGTATTCATGACTATATGGATTTGCTTTGAGCTTCTGTTGAACATTACTATGATAATCAATTCTGCTGCTAAATGATCCTTCACATTATCATTTACTTAAAAAGTAAGTGCAGGCACATCCCCAGTTAAATGCCCTGTTCACTTAGGTATTTTTCAAACATTAAACTGAACAGGGTGAATTAAGAGTAAGTTGTTACCGTTGTTCAATCTCTAGTCAAAATGGCCAAGTTAAAAATGAAAAGGTGGGCTTTGATCTTTGCACAGTACTTTATGTACACTGATCAGCTACTTTATTAAAACCAGTGACAGGTGAAGTGAATATCATTGATTATCTTGTTACAGTGGTACCTGTCAAGGGGTAGGATATTTTAGGCAGCAATTGAACCAGTCCTTGAAGTTAATGTAGAAAATAAATATCTGAATAACTTTGAAAATGCCCAAATTGTCACAGCTATATGACGGGATGGGAGCATCTCCAAAGCAGTTCGCGAGTTTCCAGTATGCAGGGACTAGTACATAACAAAAGTGGTCAAAGGAAAGAGAACTGGTCATCCAGTGACAGGATCATGAGCACCCAAGCACCACTGATGCACCTGAAGAGCGAAGGCCAGCCCATCATTGACAGATTCCACCCCGAACCACTTAATAGCAATGGTATTTCCCAATGTGAGTGGAGTCTTGGAGTCTTTCAGCAGGATTATGTTCCCTGCCATGGACCAGACAGGGTTCAAACTTTACCTCTAAACTCCCCTGATCTCAGTTTACCAAGCATATATGGATTGTGCTGGAGAAACTAGTCCAATTTGGAACTTACAGGACTTAAAGGTTCTGCTGCTAATGTCTTGCTTCCAGGCATCTTCAGAGATTCGTGGTGTCCATGTCTTGATGTGTCAGAGTTCTTTTGGCAGCAAGAGGGGGACCTCTGCAATATTAGACAGGTTTTAATGTTGTGAGAAATTCAGGTAGTTAAATATTATATACTGCTGAGATTTATTTCCGCCTTACCCCTCTTAAAGTATATAAGTTGCAACCTGTATGATGTCCAGGTCAGCAATGGACAATGTAAACCACAACTAATCGCAGCTCATTTAAAAAATTGCTGCTTTTGTACATTCTCACCAGTTAGTCGGAAATCAGTCTGATATACGCCTTCTTTCAAGCATTTATAATGTCTGGCTTTTTAAAACATGCCATATAATTACCTGTGCTCACTTTGGAAGGAGCTAACAGTGGTATGGTCACACGCAGGGCAGGCTTTTAAACCTTCCTGTGATAATACAATTGACTGACACTAGGGCTATGTGTCCATTTTAGCAGAGCCAGAGGGAGGAACAAGCTGATCTCCTGTGTTCAGTAGGAGGCTTGTTCTGGAGAGGTTATGCCTGCAGGGGCTCCCATGTCACCCTCCACCTGTTCTGGAAAAGATTCTGCTTTTATTAGCGGCAAGAAGTGAGTTGGTCGCTCAAATATCCCACGCTCTGAATACTGCCATGGTCTCGGACATCTGCCTGGCCTAATGGACTCACTGGGGTGCAAATGGGCCCAAGAGACACATGGAGCATGTAAAGAGATACATGGTCTGTGGCAATGATTTATGGCACATACACAGAAACACAATCCTCAAAGAACATACATAACAAAAGACAAGAGCATGGACGCCCCAATTTGGTGCTGGCGTGTGTGGCAAGGGAAAAGCTAAAGCATGAAGAAGAGACAAGAGAGTAGTAAAAAGCATGAATAGGTATCGAACTTTAGTAGTGAATGTCACTCAGTGCTGTATAAAGTGATTAGTGTACCATAAAAGTATTGTATTTTGATAGCTATCTGCAGTATTTTACTGTGCATGATGAGCCTCTCCCCATACAACAGCAATACTGAACTACTTTAGGTGAACACCTGCCTATTCTAGGTGTTTGTATAAACATCTCAAATACAGTTTTACTGGTAATTTTGTGATTCAAAACCTAAAAGACAAACTATGTTTTTCCTTATATTTTATAGTGACAGGATGCCAACTGAGTGATGTTAGGGCAGTGTGGGTGCAACATTCATAAAAGTGTGCTTCAGAAAGGTTGTAAGAACATTTTAGAAAGCAGTATCAAAGGTCAGGTACCTGATTTAAAGTGTATGGGTACAATCTCACAATACAATATTTGTTCTGGTTTTTGCACCACAGTAAGATGACATGTTTCATACAGAACGCAAAAAGGCATTTATTAAGTTTTCCAAAACAAGACCACAGGGCCTTTCCACAAAGTGTTTTTAATTGAACAAAATGAGTCAGTTCAATTTGTCTGTGTAGCTGATAAACATTGTCATAACATCTAAATGTATTCAAATCACCAAGCAATTTATCTTGTAGATATCTTGCACATATAAAGTAGGAATATTAAAATGCACATTTTAACTCCACTGTTACTATGAAAAAAACTTGAACCATACAAAGACTTAGGAAAGAAAATGTGTGGGTCAAAAGTGTGTTGTGATAATACTGATGAGGCTAATAAATATGTTACAGATGCTGGTTTGGGAGCAGTTTGAGAGGAAAGATGAAGAACAGATGGATGTGCTGCTTCTCAGGGAGTAGCTGGCGTAGTAGTGCAGTAGAGGCAGAAGAATGGATGGAAAGATGAATTGAAAGCAGAGGTGCCTTAGGACAGACAGGTTGAAAATATGTTTTATCAGAGAACAGTAGAATGGAAGGAGGAAAAAAAAAATGAACAGTCCGAGAGAATGTGTAAATGTGTGTGTAAGTGAGATAGAAAGGAATAAGGAAAGACAAGAGGAGACCAAGGTTCCAGAGTTTGGAGATCTGCAGGACAACAGAATTGTACTGCTTGTACTGCAAGCTTGAATAGTTCTTTCTTCAGTATACAGTGTTGGATCGTATAGACTACGTATAACTCTCAGAAGATAAGTATCTTTTGTGGGAAACAGATAAAACCTTTCAGTTCTCTGCACATTAATCTATGGTGTAGATCAGGGGTCACCACCATGGCAGTGAGCAGCGTCTACCATTTTATTTTCTTCTGTTGATATTCTTCTTTTATCACATTTGCATTTATGTATTCAGTAATCCCCCGCTATTCTTGGGGGTTACGTTCCAAGAGCACCTGTGTATGATGAAAAAACGTGATGTTGTGTTTTGGTAAAAAAAAAAAAAAGCTTAAAAATGTCTATTTTTATAGAACAATGTCATTTAATTCAGTTTAATGCATTAAACTGAGTTTAAAATGAGTTGTAAAACTATTGAGTTGTAAAAATGATTGGTGATTACCCCTACAATGACTGAAAATTTTTGGCCGAAAATGGCAAAAAATGCATTTTCGGTTTCCACAGATTTTTTTAGCGTGACAGAAACAGTGATGATGCAATCAACAACCGCAACCTGCACGCGCCAGATTGGATTAGAGTCAACATGTCTGCCGTGTGGGCGCATTTCGATATATTTTAGAAAGACACACAGAAAGCCGTTTGTAAAGCACACAGTGCTGACAATGCATCCACAAAGACTTTCTCAGTGTCGGGATTAATTTATCATATTAAATCAAAACACCCCGATCACCATGCAGAGTATGAAGCAGATAAGAGGCAAGACCCTTCGAGCACACCCACTCCATCTGTGTTTATGAAAAGGCAAGAAAGTTTTCCAGTGATTACGGTTAATATTTGGGCTTTGCCAGCCTTTATTTTAATAAACTGTTTTGTTTTAGGCCTACAGAGAATGTTGTTATATCTTTCAGCAGTTTTTAAAGCACTCGTTCTGAATGCACTTTGTTAATGCACTCGTTCAGAATATTAAAAGGCACTTGAATTCACTTGTTTTATTAGAGAAGATATTTAATTACATAATATTTCAGCCATCTTGCTTTTAGGCTATTCATGAGTGGGGCCAAGTAAAATATTTTATTTCAAATTTTATTTTATTATTTATTTTATTTATTGTTTTATTTTATGTATTGTTTGAATGCTAAATACATGTTTTCATAGTTTTGTAACAGATTTATTATTTTAATAATTTAATAATAATAATTTTTTTCAGTGTTTTGGTTTCCGTTTTCTGTGTTTCTGTCAAAAAAAACAAAACATTTCAGTGCACTATTTTTGTTTCTTAATAATTTATAAGTAATAATAAAAAACATATTGCCATGAAAAAAGCAAAAAAAAAAATTGTGGAGATTTTGTGGAGATGTCCATTAAATTCCACGTGTGACTGGATCCACAAGTCCTTATCCGCGTAAAACTGGGGGATTACTGTATTTGAAAATGACTATATCTGAAAAAAAAACATGTTTTTTATGCATGAAGTTTAGATAAGTGTAGGTAAACTCTGTTCAAGTGTATCAAACTGGTAGCCCTTCATATGGCTCAGTACCTGTAACGAAATTGACATTTCAAACTCGATACCGATAATAAGGATGCGGCTCGATACTCTATACTATTTTTGATACTACAGGGGGAGAAAAACAGGTCTCGGGGAGCTGAGGGTCCATGTAAAATTTCGCAGCGCTAGGTTGTTCCCGGCTGAGCTACGGGGCAAAATGCTGTCATGTAAACATTGGGTCCTCCATGTAACTGGTGGAGTAGCTGCCCACAATGCCTGTTTAAAATTGTTGAATTGTTGAAGTTTCCGTTAACTGGCAGATGGAAAACTGGCATCTAAGTATCGATACCTGTGCTAATTGACATCAAACTAAATTTTTGTATCGATTAGTATCTGAGAATTGATTTTTTTGGACAACATTAGTGTGGATGCATGTGTGCATGATATTGTACCAAATATGTAGTGTCTGATGAATCCATCCTTTCGGTGCTTACTAATTGGAGACTGGTAGCGTTTTTCTTCTTCTGTAGAAGCTCAGGCTTTAGTTTCTCCTTTCTCTCTTTATTTTCTTTCTTTCTTTCTTTCTTTCTTTCTTGTTTGCTTGCTTTCTTTTCTTTTTTCTTTCTTGCTTTCTTCTCTGCATTCATTTTGAAATCTTTCTTTCTTGCCTCAGTTAGTTCCACAGGATCCCTGTTTGTCACTAATAGGCTCTCACTGCACTTTTCTATTCTAATTCATTGCTGACAGTAAAGGTAGAAAGGGCGACACTTTTTTCTGCCCAGGCCAACAGGAGCTCACACAGGCTTGCCCCTTCTTTGAAGTGCACTGGCTGGGCTTGTCTTAATCGCCTAGCCCTGCAGCCCCCACATCGTCAGTATCCCCCCTACTCACCACTGTCACCTTTTCGCTCCCCCTCAAAGGCTGTGTAGGTATGGAGGCCGTCCTCAGACTTTGGAGTCGGTTCTAATTCAAAGCTCAGCCACTAATGCCGCTTTAATGGCCATAGCACTCGCTTGGAGAAGTCTCTGTCAAAGGAAATTTCAAATGAGGGCTCCTGAGAAAAGGCTGCTGCATGAAAGAGTGCTAAGAATATGTGTGTGTGTGTGTGTGTGTGTGTGTGTGTGTGTGTGTGTGTGAATGAAAGAAGAAAAGGCTAGAGAGTACATATGAGGCTGGGTGTGGTGCTGAATTCCCCACTTTCTTCACAGTCTTTGTATATAACTCTCTTTAGCCATAAAAATGCCTCTGTGTCATGTATTTTCTTGCACGTTCTCTATATTTTTTGTGTTATGCAATGTATTACATTCTAAATGTGTCCCTGATTTTTATTGTACTTGTGCATTTGTATGTATGCATGGTTAAAAGCAACCTCGTTTTGACCATATTACACAGACTTCTTACATGCACTTCAGCATTTCCAATTCAGCCAGTCCAGTCCATATCTTCTGTTTGTGAATGTGTTTATGTGTGTGTCCCTGGTGGACCTCTCCCTTGCTACTATCCACACAAGCTCTAGCGCAGCTGAAAGAGAATGGCAGAGGAGGTCGGGCCGCTCGGGGGACTCGGCCCTGTTAATGAACACGCTGCACTGGCAGGGAGGCCCAGTCTGATCAAAAATACATACGGAGCAGAGCACAGCGCTCCAGCCCGTCGCCACAGCCAAGAGACGCCTGAACCCACACAACCCGCACTTTCAAAACCGGGACTGATGTCTTCAGAGTGAGCTGCCACTCAGCTCTGAGTGTGCACAAAACACACACACACATTCACACACACCCTCCTGGGTGTCAGCTTAGCCTCGCTCTCGGACACACATACACAAATGCACTTATGTAGAGTACTCAAGTGGTGCAGTACAATGCTCCTGTCCTGCCTCACTGCCTCCTTGTTTCTTTTTAGAGAGTTAGGAGATCTGAAGCAGTCTTCCAAAAAATGCTGTTGCTTAGTTTTCCTCTGCCCCTTCCAATCATCTCTTTGCAAGTGCATTTGATTCTGTTTTTGTTTTCCTATGTGCCAGATTTCTGTACTGTGGTCTCTCTTTTGTTCATTTTGTCAAAAATAGTCTGAGTGTTTATTTGATATCTTTTTATAGGGATACATTGTGACAATGTCTGCCCTCGGGGTTTCTGGGGACCGAACTGCTCCATGACCTGCTCATGCCAGAATGGGGGCTCATGCTCCCCAGAGGATGGCACCTGTGTGTGTGCCCCAGGCTACCGCGGCACTTCCTGCAAAAGAGGTAAGCCTTCCCTCTCTGTCTGTCTCTCAGAAGAACACATCGTCTCCCATTTCAGATTGCCTGAAATGCCAGTCTTGGCTTTAACCCTCCTAGGTTTGCCATGATGTAAGAAATGCCTTAATATTTTACTTAATTACATCTCACTCACAGTTTATTGAAACAAGAGACATTCCTTTGAAAATCCAAATTGTAAACATGCAAACATCAATATTTTATTATTTCAATTTGAATAGTTATTGTTGTGCATCTTGTTTTGTTAAAAAAATGTTTTTCCCTCATTGAAACAAACAGGAGGCCAAAGGCAAAAGTCATTCTTTATAGAAATACATAATTTATTATGTAATTCCATAACAGTATAGCAGAACAACAGCAATTACTCTAGAGCTCTAATGGCTATTATCCTTGAAACACGCAACAGCAGATGTTTAAATCAGGGTCATGGCAGAACTGGATACTGCTTCTTGAGAAGTTGAGGGTGGGATGGCCCAAGGAAGGCTGAGGAGAACAGTACTTAGCCTCTGGTTAGAAATGCGGGTTCGTAAACCCTTCATCACAGAGTTGGTCTTAATCACTCCAGCCACACTGCTGGTCCTGTGTCCCAACTAGAGGTCAGTGGGCCGCGGGTGGCCTTCATCAGAGAAGCCCTTCGCAGCCGCTCTCCTTCTCTCTCCACCAGCACACTCAAGTGCTAAGCCTGCTGATTGCTGGGTATTTTCAAGGGGTCAAAACCTGTAAATAGAAGCTGGTGACACAAACGTGCACATTTGTGAGAAGAAAGGAGTGTGTGTGTGAGTGTGTGTTTAGGGATTTGAGGGGGGAGAGAAGGGACGTGATTAATCTTCCCCATGCTGTTCACTGTTCTACAATTATCTTAATTACAAAGGGTCTGCCGCCCACAGAAGAGAAAGGTCAGTCTGTGCTGTCTTCTCTCACTACTTAGTGCTACAGCAATTACAGCAAATCAAGATCCTAATGAAGAAAAATGAGTGAGGAACAGTACTTCCAGACAGGACTGAAAGACAGAGGGAGGGGCCAGGTCCATGTGTGACGATGAACTGGACAATAAGAATGAAAAACCTCTTATTTGCTCCTCCCTGACTCATTCCTCAATCCTCCTCTATTTATTTTGGATGCTGGCTTTTAGGGCCGGTTTTGATATTCATCGCAGCACATTTTTGTGTCACTGCATTGTAACCTATAGTACATTTAAGCCTCTTGAATTTCCTTCAGCAGACTTGCTTTGCACTTGCTTTGATTTTTTGTATTTTCTTTGCTCTAGTTTCTCTTATAGTTTCTCCGTGGACCTCAATGCTAATGGAACTGATAAATATTAATGGCCAACAGCAACTTGTTTATTTGTGTGACACTTTCTGCTTTCTTCCCTCCAATAGCTTTCTACCCCTTAACCATTAGAAGTCTAAAACTTTACTGACATTTTGCTGTACCCTCTTTAAAAAAATGCCACAAAAGGTTTTGTAGAGTGATGGCAAAGAATAATCATTGTTCTAAAGTTTCTTAAAAACATTTAAAACCTTTTAAAGGTTATGTACCAACTGAAGTTTAAAGTTAAAACGGTTATTCGCCCTCACACACCCTTTTTACAAAAAATTGTGTTTTTAAAACTATCCACTAAAAGGTTGTACAGTGTACCAAAATTGGTTCTTCTATGGCATAACGGCAAGAACCATTTACAGCACTGTTATTGGAAGGAAATTAAACTACATTTGGCAAAAGTGTAATGGAAGGACTGTATGCATGACACTATTAATCAAATCAACAGATTAAAAAAAATCTCCATTGCTTTTTACAAACCCAAATGTGGTATTGATTTTAAGTTTCAAATCTCTTTCTGCAGAACTGAGAAATAATTCATATTGAATTGAACCATACTTTGGTTTGTGTTAGGTTTTTTACATGTGGATAAAAGTTTCACTTTGATATCATCTTGGACCTCTGATTCTAATATCTTAGTTTTTTTTGATGTGGCAGTCTGTTCTCCTGGATTCTACGGCCATCGCTGCAGTCAGTCCTGCGCTCAGTGTGTGCATAGCACTGGTCCATGCCATCACATCACAGGCCACTGCGAATGCCTGTCTGGCTTTTTTGGCCCACTGTGTAACCAAGGCAAGTGACTGTGTTTCCTTGTTTTTTTCCACCTCTCTTTGTCTAGGTCTCTGTCTATCTCTCTTTCTCTCTCTCTTTCTCTTGCTCTCTCTTTCTTCTGTTCTCTTAAGATCCTTGGAGGCCTTTCTCACTGATTATATCAATGGAAAGTGTTAAGAGGGAAAGTTCTCTGTACAAAGACTACAAAGAATACAAAGACTAATGGATTGCACGTATCCATTGTTTAAACGTCGCTCGTCCAGCTGATGCAACTACTGTTCATACACGTCAAGTTTATTACAGAGAGTGATGACAGCTTTTGATACATGCATTTAACAAGAAGACTTTATGTTAAATCCCAAATCCAAATCTGCAGAGGCAGATATTACATGTTAACTATAGCAACATTATAACAGTACAGTTAATGGACTAGTTTTCTTGTGATCAACCTGCACTGTGCCATACATTTTCAGCCTGGTGTAGCATGGCACTGAGTAGGACACAGGGCACAGGTACCCATCTGCGGCACGCTGAGCTGACTCCGCCACAATGCAGATAATTGGCATTATCACTGACAATCTGACAAATAACCTTCAGAGAAAATCTGAATATTGCTGAGGTCATTCTTTCTCACTGAGACAAACGGTAAAGAGTCAGGTCGATACTGCAGTGCTCTTGTTCAATGCACTTGAGCAAGAGATGCAAAAAAAAGACAGGCAGGCGAGAAACTTGCGAACGGATAAGTCAATTTTGTTGGTGCAATATCCAAGAGCGTGCAACATTTTTTATTTTTTATTTTTTTTACCAGAAGCATAATACAGATAAAATGGGTTTATTTGTGCTTTCTTGTTTGACCACACATTGCTTAACAGGTGAGCTTGGGATTTAGAAGGTTAGTTGCATTAAATATAGCATAAAAGTGTTAAAGCAGAGAAGACACAAACCTGTGTATGTATTAAATAGAAATTAGCTGTAATGGTGCACTGATACTTGATTCTGTAGCCCAAACTTGGTAGTTTTGCTTGTGAGCTTTTACTTTTGAAATCTGTCTGCCACTTCTGGGTCTCAGATTGTGCATATGTGCATAACAAATACATGGTGAGAAAAATGATTTCCAACTGATTGTACAGCCAGTTTTGTTTTCAAGCTCTGCCCTTATTACCGCCACTTCTCAATCACTTTATCAGTGAGACACTTCTGCTGTTCACCAAAAACTGATTGGTCAGCTACAGAATAGTGTGGCCAAAAAGCAAAAACTCTCTACAGAGGCTTTCTGAATGGAGCAACCACCTAAATGCTGGGAAATCACAACTTCAGTCCCCAAAGATGCTACAGCCATCCATGGCTTGGAGTCCAAGAGAGCACATTTGGGCTGACTCTTTCTCAGTCCCAATATGACACAACATAAGCTTCTGTTAGATTTAGATGTTACACAGTTGGCTCCTCTCCACTGCTGTCCAATGAAAAGATGTGAAAAGATGTGGTGGCTGGCTTCCTGTGACTCTGAGGGAGCATGTACAGGCCCTCATCCTTCTGGTGCAAAGGTATTATGATTTGGGAACCCTAACTAGCTGGTGGAATTGGACATAACTAAATAGGGGACAGGACCAAATTGGAGACAAATTTTGGAAAAATGCAATAACAAAATAAAAAAAGTGCATCAATAGACGTCATGTGTAATTCTGTTAAGAATGTTTTTGTCTATGGAAAAAATAATCCGTGTGGTTAACAAAAACGTTCCAAATGTGATTTTCTGTACACTTTTCCCTTCAGTGTTTCAGGATCCTCAGATTGGCAAGGTCATTTAGAACATAAAGTCTAACACTGTACTGTATTAACCCTATTCTATAACCGGCAGCTATTAAAACACCGGCTGTTCAAAGTGTAGGTAACAGTTGCAAATAAACTTGTTCAAAGCTTACTGGCTTCCTTGCCTTAAGATATCAGTTATGTACACAGAAGAGTTAATTTGCATGTATAATTATTTCGTATTTAGACTTCTTAACAGCCTTGTAATTCAACGGATTTAATAATATTTGAGAGGAAAATGTACAGGGGATAAAACATACCGACTTTTTTTGTTTACCACAGGGTGTAATTTAGATGAACACCATTCCTGAAAGGAAAGAAAGGCTTATACCTGAGGTTTCTAATAGGGTGGTGGTGGCAACTACAAAACAATGCACTTCAGAGGTCTACGAATGAACAACATGAACCAGGCTACTTGAGCATTAACTAAGCTTATCCATGGCTGTACATAACTTGATTGAACTGACTGTGCTGCATACATGAAAGCATGTCGGTTGTTTTGGAAAGCAGGGCGAGGTTTCATCGTTAAAGTCATGTCAATAATTCAGCATCACACTCTCAGTGAATATAAATCAATGTAACATTACATCAAGGAGGAGGAGTAGTACAGGGGGTCTTCAACCTTTTCTGATGCTATAACTCTTTTGCAAGGATGAAGCTCTTGACAGGTTATTAATAAGTCATTCTTCCTTCCAGCATTTGAAGTCTGTATTTGTAATTTTATAACAGAAGAGACAATCAAGACAGTCACTGCCCCCTCAGCACAGGAAACTGCCTTTTTTTGCCTGAACATACTGGACTAGTGTTTGACCATTCGGAAATGACTCAGTTCTTGACTGCATTTATTCGTCAGGTTTTACTTATCCATCCTGCCTTGTGAATTTTAGACCACATCCAAAGGAATATAATCATAAATGATCATTTGTCTTGTTAGCTCTGGCAAAGTACAGATCATTGCCGTTTTGAAACTCATGTTACCTAGCAACAAATAAGAATAAATAGCATGTTACCGAGGGAGTTTATTATAGGTTTCTCTCTGATGATCGGTAATCTTCCCTTTCAACTTAAAACGTGATATGCATGCCAGAGCTCAACTCATCTATATAGCACTGCATGTTGTGAGCTTGAAGCAGGCATGTAAATGTTATGATCTACTGCTCAGTAATTTTAGAAAAACACATGCTTACAATTTTCAATACAATATTCATCTGCAAGCAATTCCTTAGGATGTTGCATTCTGCAGGTTAGAGTACATGTGAAAGATTCATGATCCATGGCACTACACATTAGCTCATTTGCAGTACCTTTTTTGAGTGAAATTTAGTGTGTTAGAACAGGAAGAACGCTAATATCAGCAGGTCCATTAAGAAAGTTGGTTTAGAGAATTAAAAGCACAGATAGGCAATGTATACTGAACTTTTTTTAGACAAATATGACACAAGCTGGAGTAAAAATGTCTTGAATAGATACAGAATTAGCACACCAGAAAAGTCCTTAACTACTGAGTAACTTAATACATCTGCAGAGGAACATTCAGCACATACCAGCACAGGGACTTAAGTTTGTTAGATGATACTCCTCTCCTTCAGAGCAAACTCAGTCAAATTAAATGCCTCAAAAAATGCACAAAAAAAGAAAGAGAACTACTGGCTAAAGACTAAAATGGATGCTAGAAGTTATTTTAAATACAAAAAACTATTTTTAATTATATTACAGACAGTGACTTTTCTATTCAAATTAGTCTTGTAATGATTTTAGAGTCTTTTCTCATTTTTACCTGTCGTGTTATTGTTATTTGGCTATTTTGCTGATTGGAGACTTTCCAAGCACCTGCAAACACCATAACTGTGATCACTTACATTCAGAAGCCAGGCAACCTATGTGCACTCTTTCTGATCATGACTCAATGATTGCACCATCAGCCAGAATTCAGTATTACTCTTGAATGTTATGCCATCACATACATACATATTTGTATTAATATTCTTAATATTGTACCGTAATTCATATTCTTTAACAGTTGTTTGAATGGATAGCCTCTAGGCTCTTGTCTACTGCTGAAAAAGTAAATATTGATTGTGGGGTAATAGTACTACAGACATACGCTTGTGATTTGGGCCGTGTTTCAGGTCAATGAGGCAGATTTCTAGCTCAAGCTAATGAACCTTAACATCTACCTCCTGTCCCATAGCACCCAACTGAGGGTAGACTTCTAAATGAAATATAGATACAACTTCTCATAATAATTAACTAGTCTTTTCATGAATTAGGGAAAGGCAGTGGGCATATATAGAATTCACTTTCATGGCTTTCAGAGCTGTCTCATGAATAAATGTTTAATATGTTAACGGAGAAAAAGGATAGAGTCGGAGAAGGGGGGGCACACTGGCATTAATTTGTCCGGATGATCATTACTAGAAGAAAGGCAGGGCTCAGGGGAACCGTCTGTAGATTGCTGTGTGTTGGTGTCGGCTATCCCAAGACCATGTTCACGTGTCCAGGAGAGCTCTAATGAAGCGCTGCCAGACTGAAGAACGATGCTGGAAACGAGTCAGGATTGTGCCCTGCAACCAAAGGAGCACTGAAACTCCCCCTGGCTAATAAGAACCTGCTTTGAGGGAGTTGAAAGGGCCTTTTCCTCAAGAGCTGAGGAGGACCATGGAGATATGATTATTAAAATAAGCCACTGTCACAAAGATTTAATTTCAACTTTTCTTTAAAGGGAGACACCTTATCTGATTCCATTGTGCCACCCCATTTTTCCTACCTGGCGGAGGTGCCTGTTTACCCATCGGTGGGGTCTCTTCTTGTCTTTGGTGAAGGAAAGAAGACCCCATTGTATGTACCTGATTGAATTCCCCATCCTCCTCCTCTAAATCAGGGGTAGAGGAAGGGGGGAAAAAATCCTGATGGAACTATAATCTGAAATGAAATCTCTAATTGAGTAGAGTGTCAGAAAGCTGCTGAAATATTCGTTTTATTAAAAATGTACACAAGCTCTATTTTAATTCTGTGGCACATCAATCGTTCTTGTTCTTGCGCACGGCAAGTAGAGGTGGCACAGATGGATAAACGGGGGCGCTGATAGATGTGCAATGCTCTGCTCTGAAGCCTTATGAAACAATGCCACATGGCTACTTTTCACATAGACCCTTCATTCTAGTATCGTAAACGGCAAATGTTTTGACTCTGGGAAATGTCATATGCCTTGTTGTGGCGCAAGGAGTTAAGGTAAACACTCTCTGAGACCCTAAATATGTTTGAGGGATGTGGAGCCTTTTTTCTGAAAAATCGATCACTTTGAAGACTTTACTGAAAGACAAAAATACGATTTTTTAAATCAGGTGCTGATTTTAAGAGTTGGAGCCAAAAACTGTGATTGGAGCCAAAAACTGTGGAACCTGTTGGGAACGTTTTTCTAAAACCTACATATTTACATATATTTGCTTATTTGACATTTAATCCCTGTCCATTTACATTGTTACATCTGTAAGAGGGCCTGAAAATTGTCTTCTTACAGACATAATAAATTATTTTGTTTTGTAAACATAAAATCATGGAAACAAAATACAACACAAAACTATTTTAGCATATGGGTCCCAATGTGAGGTTTTTTTGTGACATCACAAAATAATTATTGGGTCAGATTTTTTTCTGCATATAGACCTTATGGCCTGGCGAGGGAGGGGTGTGTGTTGAAACAACGTTCTATATGACATCAAACTCTTTTAAAAAGAAAATGTTAATTAATAACCCTTTCAATGTGTTTACCACTGAGAGCAAATGCCTATGTTAGCGCTGAGCAATAGTGCAATGTGATCAGGGATCAGCAGTGGCTGCAAAAACAGCCTGTTTAATTAGATAAGGATTGACATATTTAGGTGGCATTGTGGTTAGCAATGTTGATTTATGCTGTTTTATTAATATCATGATAATCATTTCTTAGAAGTTGCCCAGCTATTGTCTGTGTGTACCTCTGAAGTGTAAAATTTATGATTTGATTTCATATTCAAATTGACCTTAGCGCGACCATAAACCATTCTGTCCTGTGCCATTCAGAACTAATCTTACATAATTACACTCTCCAAAACAGACAGAGTTATATTATATCATATCATAGTCCTCTAGTTGTGCACTAAGTTGTGAGTTGTTTGCTGTGTGTTTGCAGTGTGTCCCAGTGGCAGGTATGGGAAGGCCTGTGCGGAAGTATGTTTCTGCACCAACAACGGCACCTGCAATCCCATCGATGGATCCTGCCAGTGCTTCCCTGGTTGGATTGGAGATGACTGTTCACAGGGTATGAATAAATTAACTACTCTGAATTTCTGAATTTCTGTGCCCTAGTCTCTCTCTCTCTCCTTCTCTCTCTCTCTTTCTCTCTCTGTCTCTCCCTTTCTCTTCTACCTCTGTATTTGTCTTTCTATGTCAGTCTGTTTTTCTTTCACTCTCATCATCTTTTTTCCTCATTCTCTTTATTCCATTCTTATTGTCTTATCCTCTCCTGTGTTCACACCATGCCATGCAAGTGTGTAAATCATCATCACAGCCATATTTCTTTCCACAATGACGCACAAGCATCGTTGATGGAAACCAACCATTTCCTCCATAAATTACCTCCTAGCACACGTTCAATGATTTACACAGCTCCAGAGTAGAGATATGAAACTGAGGCAAGAGCCACAATGCCTTGTAGAATTTATAGCCCGCTTCTGGAGGCAGTGGCTAACCCTTTATTTATGCTGAGGTGAAAGGATGCACAAGTGAAGAATATTTCTTTCAGTGACAGTTTCTTTCTTTGAATAGGAAAGCAAGAGAGTTTTTTTAATAATGTTGATATATATTTGTCTTGGCACCTAGCACATATCACATTAGGTGTAAATTAGTTTTCCAGATTTCACGTGATTAGACTTAGCGCCACATTATAGAAACTGAACCAAAAAGGGTATTCAGTGCTTTGTAACGTTAGTTTGTCACAGAACACATTTTCTCACACTAATTAAGGTTTCTGAGATTTGAGATTTTGTTCTTGCGTATGTGTGTGTGTGGGGGGGGGAGCCTTCATTTGACAGTGTTTCTGGCATCTGTAGCGTGTCCCATAGGGAGGTGGGGCCCTGACTGCCTGAACTCATGTAACTGTCACAACGGAGCCCAGTGTAGTCCCTACGATGGAGAGTGCAGGTGCAGCCCCGGCTGGACTGGCCTCTACTGCACACAGCGTGAGTCTCTATCTATCTGCCTCCCTCTCTCTTTCTCTCTCTCTCTCTCACACACACACACACACACACACACAGCCAAACATAAACCCCTGCAGACACACACAGAGACCTTCTGACAAACATTTACATTCAAACATTACCCACTGCTCAGTCAAACAGTGACACCTGCTGGTTTTCTGAAAGCCACACTAGAGTTACAAAGCGAAAGGAAGTAAATTAGAATCATGTAGAAGGTATTGCATATTGTCACCGAACAGATGTGAAATTCAAATGTATTTGTCATATAAATCACACATTTCATCATGGGTTCACCTTTTTCATGTCACAATAAATATTTAAAAGATGTGCAAACAACTGTCTTAACTGTAGCCTTTCATTCGACAGTAGTCTGTCTCCCTTGGTCATTAAATCAATCATTTATATAATCTTGACAAAACCCCCTTTATTTCCACTGTGTTTTCATTCATTTTTCATGTCAGCAGTGGTGCGTGCTCCGTTTTACCATGGAAGGATGATGAAATCAGTTTGTGTTTTACTGCAATGTATTGCTCCTCATTAGCTTAGTGTCCTTATTGTGTGAACTCTGTAGGTACTTCTAAGCAGAGCAATGGACAGCCCTACTAATGCAGGGTAATTAACCCCGTGTGCTTAAACTGATATTACATAATTGCACTGTTTTGTACCGCCTGGTTGTGCTGGCTTTGATATGGCAAGCTATCATGTTTGATATTGTTAATGCAGACAGTACGGTCACTTTTCTGGGCCCTTCTCAGACCAAAACAAAATTAATCCTTGTTTGGGAAACTGACTGTTCTGAAAGTGGTAACATTTGCTTTCTTTTCTTTCTCTCTCTCTCTCTCACCTAGGTTGCCCCTCAGGCTTCTTTGGTCGAGACTGTGCTGAAGTGTGCCACTGTCAAAATGGAGCAGACTGTGACCACATCACTGGCCAGTGTGCCTGTCGCACAGGCTTCATTGGGGCCAGCTGTGAGCAAAGTGAGTGCCACCTTGTGTTTTGAATGTGTGTGTGTCTGTGTGTGCGTGTGTGTGTGATGAAAGTGTGTCTGATCCATAACTGCAGAGTTAACCTGTTTGTTTTTTGTGTGTATTTCTCTCTCTCTGTAGAGTGTCCTCCTGGTACGTTTGGTTATGGTTGTCAGCAGCTGTGTGAGTGTATGAACAACGCTACTTGTGATTATGTGACTGGAACCTGCTACTGCAGCCCTGGATACAAAGGGATTCGCTGTGACCAGGGTAATCAGATATCTTACACACACACACACACACACACACACACACACACACACACACACACACACACACACACACACAAACATGCATATACACATTAACTCTTATTCAGTCATTGTAATTTTGTGGCTGGGTTATTACTTGGTCATAAAAAGTTAAGTTTTAGTCCCCTGTATAAATATATAAATCTAGGGAAACATTCACATTCCCTAGAGAAGGGTATGTAATTGTACCTGTATCAGAACAGGGAGTATGGAGTTAATGCAACATAATACACAGTAACTGCAACTAAATATGGTACATTTACGTCCAAAGCACTGGAGATATATTTGTACCCTAAAAGCACATCGGCCGATGGGCTACGGTCAGCACTTGTATACTTATACATATGGTACGTACCTAATGTAATACCCAGTGAGTGTATAATATTGGTGTACTAAAGATGGATACTCACAATAAACACAACTGTGTATATGTATGTGTGTCAGCGGCCCTAATGATGGAAGAGCTGAATCCCTACACCAAGATCAGCCCAGCCCTGAGCTCAGAGCGGCAATCAGCGGGGGCCGTTATGGGCATCATCTTCCTCCTCCTCATCATAATGGCCATGCTTAGCTTGTTTGTGTGGTACAGGCAGCGGCAGCGGGACAAGGGTCAGGACATGCCCAGCGTGTCTTACACGCCAGCCTTGCGCATCACCAACACAGACTATTCACTCTCAGGTGAGAAACACCACTGACACAACAACCCAACAATATGCTACTCATCAAAATGCCTCCAGAACCTCTCCCCACCCCCTCCATTTTACCTGCTTTGATCATTAGCCAGGCTGAGGAATGTTGCACTGCACTGGTGTGAATGTTGCATGAAGTTTCATTAACTCAGCCTAAGGACTTTTACTCTGTCTTCACTGTGCAAATGATATCAAGGCCTTTCTTTTTGTCGATGTGGCAGTGGATCTGTTGCGCTATGCATCACAACTCAGCCTTTGTGTCTGGTGCAAGATTGGATTTTGCATTTTGCAAGAGTAGCATTTTATCCTCAGAGACAGGGCAGTGACAAAGCTTTAGGATAGGTACTGTTTAGTTGTGTAGTCTGTTTGTGGCTCTGTTTTGAGGAATTCCGAAGGCATAAACTGAGTTGCAAGTCAATTAGGAAGATATACCTGCTACATAGGCGTACTTTGTAGGTTTACAATGCCTAGTAAGTGCAGTCTGGCCCTTCTCTCTCTCTCTCTCTCTCTCTCTCTCTCTCTCTCTCTCTCTCTCTCTCTCTCTCTCTCTCTCTCTCTCTCTCTCTATCAGATACATCCCAGAGCAGCAGTAGTGGCCAGTGCTTCTCCAACCCCAGCTACCACACTGTGGCCCAATGCACCGGGCCCTCTTCCAACACCAACAACCTAGACGGCACGCTCACTCTGAAGGCAAACACGCACACACACACTCCAATTATCCATGACCTTTTCATAGTTATGAAGCAAACCTTGAAAGCAATTAATCTGTTTTTCTATTGGTTTTTCACAGAAAGGAGAGAGGAACAGCTCAGAATGGAGAGCATACTGCAATCTGAATGACCTTGGTGAGTCTCTGCTAACTCTGCTCTTAATACTGGGTGAGAGTGTGTTGCATGCAGAAATGCTTATATAAATTCAAAGCAGATTGTTGCCATGTTACGCCAAACCTACAACATACGGACACAAACGTATTGAAGAATGAAATTAGTTTTCCATGTTACTACATACAGTAGCTGCTCTCCAGGCATTATAGACACTGCATGAGGGCCGGCCATCCTCCACTGGGCAGCAGTGAGTGCTGATGGCAAGTGTTTTGCACTAATAGAAGCTTCCGGCACTTGCATGTGACCTCCCCTGCTGTGGTTTTAATAGGTACTCGCTGTAGGTACTCTCTCATACACACAAACAAAAAAAAATCCTTCACAGCCTACATTACCCAGGGTCACCGTGGGCTGGGGAGAGAAGGGAGCTCATTAGTTTAGTGCCCCTCCTCCCGAGGTTCCTCACCCCATTATGTCCGGGTGCAGGCCAGATGATAAGGCTGCCGCAGCACATATGAGGCCAGTGGGGATTTGAGCTCAGGGTTGGGTATTTCCATCAGCTTCTGCAACCCGCCCTCAGAGGAACTAAGATTACATGACCCAAGAGTTCAAGTTCAGACAGAGAGGCAGTAAGCTCACCTGACTGCAATAAAACATGACATTATTTTCTCTGTGGTAGAGGTTCTTGTTAAATGAAAAGATGACCATATTTAAAAGGAATTCTGCTGGAAAATTTAATAAGTTTACCTTATTATAAGTCCTTTTTCTTTAAACACTGTTTAAATCAGGTACTTTTGCTGTATGCTCAAGATGGACAGCCATCTTGAAATAAAATGCAAGGCTGGCATGGTAACATTCTGTAGTCATTTTGTAGATATGGAGGATGGCGGAAGTAGAGTCAGTTTGTTTTTTTTTAATGTATTTATTATAATATAATGCTATAAATATTACATACGTGTGCTGGCACTCAAGTACATAATATTCATATTCATATATTTTATACTAAAATCATACTAAAAGTATGATTTAATGTGCTTACTTATTTGGAATACCCAAACAGTGATTTCAGTATTAAAATACTGACCCTATGAATGATTAACCAAGTACTCAAGCATGGGCGCTGGAACCATTATAGCAGGGCGGGTCATATCCCCTCAATTTTCAAAATCATTAATTTCGTCCCCCCACTTTTTGTTTCCCGGACAACGGCCAAGACTCTGCATGCGCACAAAGCACAAGTATCCACACATATCATTGATTATTAATAGGATTCTATTTCAAATACTATCTGCTTCTACAATTTTGGCACCACGGGTTCACTTTGGATTTTGGATTTTGAAGACTAAATGATTAAATGAATGTATGGACATTTGATTAATTTTCCTGAGATCTGCACTTAATCACAGAAAGAGAATATAAACTGTTCTTTGAAACATCTGGCAAAAAAGTGTTTTATTTCCACATTGCAAACTGTAAGCTCTGAACAGAGTAGACTAAAGGACAAACAAAGGGCACTTTGCAGCTGTGCAAGTGGTTGATAACCAGTGTACTATCATGTTTTCACAGAGCCTATTTACTCTTAAAACAGGAAGAAATGCAAATGTATTCACATAACTTTATCAGAAGGAAAGTCCAGCTAATGTTAAATGTAGTCAAGTTTACATTCTTGACATTCTTACGTTAATTTTTTAATGACTGGCCATTGAAGAGAATTATATATCTTTAAAAATTGTTAAAGGTTAAAAGGGTATCTTAAAAGAGAGATTTCATCATACAGCTTTCTTTTTATACAATCTGCTCTTGTGGCTGAGCTCTCATGTTGCAGCTGTAGTTAATTTTGTCGATGGAACTAGACCGTACAGCTTGCTATACAATCATCACAGTTTTTCTCCTATGTGTAACAAACACCACCTTAGCAAGACAAAAAAAGTAGCTCCCATAGGGGAAATCCGGTTGCAGTGAGCATGTAGAGGTGAAGTAATATATACATATAGATCACTGAGCACTAACATTATTAGCTGTGTGCACCAACAATCTCTTGCTGAGTGTATATATTAGCAATAGTGCCTCACGTATAAATTGTAGTTTCCAAATACTGTTTTTCTTTTCTATGACAAATCCTTATAGTTCAGCTTGGCATTTCCCCTTAAGCTTGCCTATGTCTTTTATTGGAAACTGTGTAGAAACCTGGAACCTGTCAGGCCCATGTTGATTATAATACTGCCTTTAAAGACATTTGGGTTCCCTTCTCTAGTAACTTCCCTAAGTTACACATTTTGTTTGTAATTGTTTATATGTATCAGCTGTATAATATTATTCAATTATTTCACTAATAAGACATTTTATTTGTTGTGTGTGTGCTTCACATAATTAGGTGTGACACGAGAGGAAACACTAACACTGCGGGACAACAAAACTACTCGAATGGGTAAAGGTAATGACCCCAGAAAGTGCATATATAGAACCATAAATGTCTTATTTTTTGCATTTTTGTCACACTTCATTGTTTTAAGTCCTTAACCAAAATTTAATGTAAGACAATGATGAGCTTAGTAAACCCAAAATGCATTTTTTATAATCATGTACTGGCCCTGTGTGAAAAAATAATTAGTAAATAATTACTCAGTCAGCCAATGAACCATTTAATTAGGATTACTAGACACAACTGGACTTGACTGCCAGCCCTTTTGAATCTGGACATCATTTAAATAGAACCTTTGAAGCAATGTGAAGTAGTCTGAAAGGTCTTAACGAGCAGAGAAAAAGTTTGGATGGTGGTGAGTCATACCAGATGTGGACGGCCTACCAAAACTCCTCCAAAAGTGCAGTCACAAAGGGAGGAATCAAAGGATATCACAAACTGAAAAATCTTAGGAATGACAGGATAAAGTTAGCATTTATAAAGGCTGACAGGAGAATGTCTGGACATTGATATGTGGTTTGAAGCCCAAGCGCAATTGGGTTATGCAACAAGACAATGATCTGAAGCACAACAGTTGGATTTTGAATGGCACAAAATGAGGCTTTTAGAGTGCTCTTGTCAAAGTCAAGATGTGTCAGGACCTTAAATGGGCATTTCAACCCTGAAAGCCCTCCAGTGTGACTGAGTTAAATGAACTCAAATAATGATCCAGAATTCTCCAAAACCGTGGGGAAGACTGATTTTCTAATTGTATGACCACTTTTTACATGGGTGGTATAGGTTGCCATAAAATGACATAAATCTTTTTCTGCTACATAGAACAAATTAAATGGTAATTTAGAGCAATTCCATGTTTCCTTGTGTTCTCCTTTTCTTATAGTAGATTTTGTAAGAGGATTTGAAACCATTTAGTGTGGCAAATATGCAAAAACAGAGGTCTTTTTCATAGCACTATACTATGTGTGTGTATACTATTGGCATGCTACTGTATGCAGCATGCCATGTACCTAACCAAAAAGAAAACGGTAAACTATATTGTATGTCCTCTAGCTTTCTGCTGCTTGACCTTTTGGGTAGTTACATTGAGACCACTGTGCTTCCTGACAGCCCTCAGCATCCACTTAAGGCCTGTAGCCCTTAGACCTCTCTGCCTGTGTGTGTCTCAGTGCCTGTGATTAATGTGAATCCCTGGCCTCCCCCGGAGCCTCACTCTCCAGACACACACACACACTCAAGCTCTCGCAAGCGCCTTCTCAAATTGATCTCTCAGGTCCAATGTTGGCTCGGTTCTGATGTAAACAGTCTGACAAAGGGAGCTGCAGTGGGTTAGACTGGATCAGGTTGGATCAGTAGAGAAGCTTTCAAAAGTTTGACCACTGAATCAAAAGCCCACCACTACACCGCTACACCAGTAATTATTATCTGTTTTTGAACTTTTCGTATAAACATTATTTACACAGTTACTACGTAAGTTGGTATTATAATCATCTGTACGCTACAAGCACATTTTTTCAACTTCAAATCATATGGGTATCCCCCATGGAGAGTGAGTATCCTATGTCAGGTAACTTTTTCTATGGGTCACATGAGGCAAAAGGATGATCTTACTGATACTGAAAAGAGATTAATCAGCTATATATAACACTCCTTAAATGGCCACACTATTAAGTGGCTAAATGGATAAGCACTTTGTCAATTACAGAGTTGCAAAAAGTTCTGAGAATAAAATGCAAAAATTAACTGCAAAAGACAAAGAATTTAGCATGAAATATTCTTTATGCTCTAGTGCCACCATTTTCTGGAAATGAATGTCCTGAAACACAAGGTGTCATGTGTTCTGAGGCACTGTGAATATCAGGAATGCTGAAACATGGCCTACACTTAAAAAGCTGAATCGTCAAGATTGGACCAAAACACACCTTAGGACTTTTCAAAAGTGGACAGAAAGGAATGACTCTTAAAGCCCCAGATGGAAGGGCCCATAGTTGGATGTCTAATGGACATGGGACACCTGTTTGAGACAGGCACCAGAAAGGTGGGGAAAGTGTAATGGTGCCGGCAGCTATTATTAATAATTAGCCAGTTGGACCTTTACAGACGGACTGAAAATCACTTCTCAAAAATATTGCCAGGTTCTTAAAAACACTTTCTTCAAACAGTTAGACACTGGCTTAAGTTTTTTCCACTTCGAGGGTGAGGTGCCCTGCTGATACAGCCAGACCCATTATATGCTAAGTGCTTTATACTAGTTAGTGTCAAGGACATGTTACATCAGGAATGTGCTGTTAAATGGTTTAATATGCAGAACATTATAAGGCAGCATCATAACAGTTCTGCAGAACAGTCTTCTTCATTAACTAAATTAGCATTATTTTTACAAAATAAATGTATCTGCTAGACCTACTAAACTGTATTGCTAACTGTCACAAACAAACTACTGAAAGTATACATATATAATGGGCAAGCATCTGAATGATTTCGACAATGGCCAAACATGTGGCTAAACATCTCCAGAGCATCTCCAAAAACAGCAGCTCTTTTGGGGTGTTCCTGGTATGCAGTGTTTAGTAGCCTAAACGTGATCCATGGAAAGGTAACAGGTGAACTGGCCACAAGATCATTGGGTCCCAAGACCTATTTAACATACTGTGAACATACTGTGCACAGAACATACTGTGCAATACTAAGCTTTCTACGTACATGTTTGCAAAGCTGCAGTCCAGTCACAGTGCTCATGTTGACACCTTTCCACTCTCAAAAGCACTTACAAGAGCCATGTGAACATCAAAACTGTACCATGAAGCAATAGAAGAATTTCTATTGCTTCAAGGTAATCATTTCTAGCCATGTCATGTTTATGGCTGTGTGCTTGCACATCATTTAGCTTGGGTGAAGAGATGACACAAGAATGCTCTAGGGCAATAATCTGCTGGTAAATCTTGGGTCCTGGCATTCATATGGATGGTACTTTGACATGTACCCCCAAACACCTAACAGTCAAAGTACATCTCTCTCATGGTAAATGTTTTAAAAACTGCATATTAAACGGTGTTTAAACTATAGAAACACAGTAAGTGGAAATTACAAAGTACACCTAAAAAAATCGCTAATGAATGTATATATCTGTATATAAAGCAAGATCTAAAATGTATCTAAAATGTGTATCTAAAATGAAGTGCCCAATAACTGCAGAGCAACAACACTCCTATGACTCTATGTTGGTCTCACTGTGTGAGAACAGTAAGATATGCACATAATGTCTGCTAAGTGATGCTCGTGTGGCTCCTTTTCATTAATGCATGAGGCAGAGTAGCTGATAAATTGATAAAACAGATAAGCTACAGCCAGTAACTATATACCTGCATATATAGGTCCACCTCAAAACATGTCCAATAGGTATAAGGTGGGTGTTTCTGTTAAACGCAACTCAGTTTGGAAAACAGTCTCAATAGTTTTCTGTATATCGCATTAGATTTCCTTCCTTATTACTAATACTTGTAATGCATGTGCCTACAACCAGTTTAGCCCACAGCTTTGCAAAAAAACAGCTGTATGTGACACACATCTTATAGTCAGCAGTGCAGAAAGTGTGCAGGCCCTGCATTCTAACAAGATTACTGTCCCAATGATGCTGCCGTGAGGGATTATATGAAATCTGGCACAGGTCAATAGTCCAGCCAGTCATACTTTAAGTCATTTAGAAAGCCAAATATGGCCAAGTAATGTGAAGCAAGAGAAGGTCATTCTTTTTATACATTTTCCTCACTTTGTCTTAGTCATATTTTTTGTTTGTATTACATGCAGACTACATTAAGACATCCATGTGCAGCTCCAGTTCCTGTTCTCTAAACAGTGAGAACCCCTATGCCACTATCCGGGATCCACCAGGCTTGGCCTGCAAACACACAGAAAGCAGCTACGTAGAGATGAAGTCTCCTGCACACAGAGACCTGACATTCTGTTCTAGCACCAGCACCACCCTGACCTCTGCAAACAGGAACGTTTATGACGTCGGTGAGTTAACAGCAGCGAAGGCCCTCAGGCAGCCATCACAGAAGCAGATATGAACACTACAAGCTTAATTGCGAACAGTGAATTTTGGATGCACATGTTTAAGTCAAACATTCCTAAATTAATGGTTGTGGTGTTGGTTATAGGACTGAGATTACTTTTGTTCATTATACTGTCTTGGACATACAACAAAGAAATAGGGCTTTTTGAAAAAGACCTTTATCTATGCATGTGTGTAGTGTTGACATCTCATTTCATACAGTTTGTAAAGGGCTCATGCTCATGCAAGGTGTTAATTACTCATGTAATATTTTTACCACATGGTGTGTGTGATTTTTTTTTGGTCATTCCCCACAACATGTAACATTCCCCATAACCTATATAATTACAGTTTGAGACTGTAACGTTATAGATAAAAAGACAACCATTGATTTTAGATTTTACTGTTTGCCTGCTGAAAAAGTCCTGACTACTTGTTGAGTGGAGGTCTGTAAAATCATTCCTTTACTGACCTTGCTTTGTACACATGGGCACAATCATACAAGAACAGGAAAGGGCTTTCCCCAAACTGTTTCCACAAAGTCAGAAGAAGAATTGTCTACAATGTCTTTGTATGCTGTAGCATTAACATTACTCTTGGCCTAAACACTGAAAAACAGCCCCAGCCCATTATCCCTTCTGCACCAAACATTACTGTCGGCACTGTGGTTCTGGTAGGTAGGGCTCTCTTGGCATTAATCATTCCCGATCATCATTCCAGTTTCTACTGCTCAAGAGGCCAGTGGCGTTATTCTTTAAACTTTAAGTCAATGCTTGGCAAAGTGCATTGTGATCATAGGATTAGGTGCAGCCGTACGGTCAGAGTTTAGAACTTTGTGGTAAGTGATCAACAAAGAATACGTGGTTCTTACAAGCTGAATATACAAAGATAAGGAAAAACAACACAGCAAACTTAAAGACCTAAACATCCTCAGCCTAAGCAAACAGGACATGGCCATGAAAAAGTCTGTTTTTGGCTTAAAATGAGGAAAAAACAGTCCCCCTGGTATATCATTCAAATTCACTCATTAATTCACTATTAATGGTGAATAGAAACCTGTGCTCAGCAGTGATTGGTTGGCTGAAAAAATATGTCGAAGCTTCGCAGAGAGCACAGTAATTTTGATTTAACCTAATGCACTGATAGAAAACAAATTATACAATGGCAACACTCAGAAATCAAATTTAATTATCTTTAAATATACAGCTTAATAAAAAGTATTTTCCATTTGATCAAGTAGGCCTGTGATCAATCTGGATCTAGTAAGGCCTAACTGTAATTATGCCCTGGCAATAATGATACATGACACTGTTATATTAATGGTCACAATCTCTCACGACAACTTATGACAGCATATTTGCCATGACATATTTCCTGGCATGGTTAGATCAATGGTGTGTACCAAAGTTGATATAAAGCAAAGAAAGAGAGATAAGGGCAGTAGTTAATGAATTTAATAATTCTGTTATTGAATACAGAAATAAATATGTCTAGATATATAAGCAGACATTTAACCTCTGTCTCCTGTTTCTTGCATCTCTCTCAGAACCAACAGTGAGTGTTCTGCAGGGACCCAATGGCTTGGCGACCGGTTTCTCCCAGAATCCATATGACCTCCCCCGGAACAGCCACATCCCTGGCCACTATGACATCCTGCCCATGCGCCACAGCCCCCCACACAGCCCACCACCTCCAGACAGCCCACCAAGCTCCTTGCTGTAGAAACCAGGCCTCAGCCTACCTCGAGAATACAACCACCACCACCAGACTCTGCAGGACCTTCTCTTGCTTATCTTTTTTATCTCATCAGATCTTAATGTCTGTCCTACTTGCACACAGATGCATGAGAAGATGGATATAAAGGCAGTAATACCACATTGTGGCGGATTTCTGTGTGTTCACACACATGGCTGGGACAGATATTATTGATTACTCACTTATCTGAATTCAGTTCCCTGGACGAAAAGATTGCATTCTGTGCAGAAACAACTGAACTAAAGAGAAGGAATAAGATGAGGAACACACAAAATACTCTGTAAAATTGTAAATAATGCTGTGGATTACGGGACCAGCAAAGTGCTCTCATGTCGTTCAAATCCGGCATATGAGTGCAGTCTTCAGCCTTGGAAGGACTATTCATGGGATTTTCTCATGTACATAGTATCTGTGGTACACTAAGGCCTCGTCCACACAGATGTCTGAATCAGGCGTTTTTGGGTTTTTCTGGCGCGAGGTGAACGCGCACTTAGCATTTTTCTCATTGGAGCAAATCGAAGCTTTCACATGGGCGTTCAGCCCCACGTTCGGTGGGCTGCGCATTCGCATGCAACGTCTTTTTGGCGTCAATTTCTGCCGAAATCGCGCCAAAAAGACGAAGAAAATGCTGCTATTACGTTAACATGGCAGTGTTCTGGGAACCGCAACAAATATTTGTTGAGTGGTGTGTAATGTGCTGAAGTGTCATGCGAATGTAGTTATAGAACTTCTGCAGAAATCTTCGCTTGTCATCAGAAAGAACAAAAAACGTCCCTTTGACAATGTTTGTTCCTCTCCTGCCTACAGCGCCGTATCAGGAGGATTCTTAAAACAAGAACATCGATTGTACGTTTTAACAAAGAACAGAGATCCATGTTTTCAATGTAGAACTACAAATCAAGATGTTCCAACATGTAAACAATCTGGAGAAAATAATTACTGCCCCCAGAGGTAAATACAGGAAACTACACATTGGGCTGCAGGCTGGCATTAAACAGCGTGAGACGAACACCAGTGTGCAATCAAGCGCAGATACAAAACACAACAAAAACACCTGTGGCATTCAGAGCGTATTCATTTAACCACGATTCAAAAGTCCGTGTGGACGAGGCCTAATAGATGGCTCAAATTCTTTACAATAGGATAAGCTGTCATCATCAGTTCCCCTTTGCCAGTCAGTTGTGACTGACCCAAAACCTCTCATTTGGAGCCAAGGTGCAGTTGTTAACCTCGCCCATTCACTAGTTAAAGAGGACTTCAAACCCTTAGAGACAAAGCATGGCTAAATAGTAAGTAGTTCTTATTGGAAACAGATGATTACCAAAAAAAAGATGTTTTTAAGAACTAATTTTTGATAACACTATAGTATATGAGACTTTACAAGATTTAAACCACATTCATAAGGTATTTTAAATCCTAACAGTGATGAAAACAACTGTAGCTCAGTATAACTTGTGCAATGTCACTAATGGTACTTGTCTGTCAACCTGCTGTTTCATATAAAATATTTTATGGATGGTACTATATAAAGTTAGCAGGTGTAATGTTATGTGAATGTGTGATAAGTCCTTAAACTATAGTGTTAAGTTTGTTTTCTTTTACTTGGCTTGGTAAACACACAGATTTTATTTCCCTGTTTGTATTTTTTAAAATACCAGTCAGTGGGTCTCGAAAAAGGGTTCTTTTCTATTTATGTATTTATGGTGTATTTATTTGTAATTTATTTGCACAAGTGATGCTTTTTCTTTCTATTGTAAAGTTTAAAGGAAAGTCATGCATGAGCAAATTATACTAAATGATGCTTAATTATTTTCATGTCATTGTGCAGTTTGTGCACACATTTAAAATATACACCAGTTAGCTATACGCATCACAACAAAGACCATCTACATATCGCAAAATCACACTTAACATTTCTTGTTTCAGACATTCAGTTTGATAACTGCTTTGCTATCTTACTTTGTGCTATGTTCCAAATGTAGTTGCATACCCCTCACTAAAGCAATAACATACAGACAATCGCACATAGGGACAACAGTGCAGTTTACCCACCCATCTACAGCTGGGGAGTATGTTTACATTAAGTTCATATGGGCTGTTTGTGAACACAGAATTGATTTCATCTTTAGGTCATTTAAATGCTGCTTGATGTTTTCTTACAAAATTCAAAATAAAGCTTATGATGAAAGAGTCTCATTTGACAGTGGCCCTCACACCTGTGACATACTGTTCTTTTGTACATTTCTTTAACTAGCTCACTGCTGTAGACTTCTCCTTTCCTGAAGGTTAGCCACTTCTGCTGTTTTTCCAATGATGGACACTGAGTTTTGGGGAACTGAAATAAGAGTGTTCCAATTAAGCAGTTAAAAATGTATGTACAAAGGATGAGGAGTCACAAAATGCAAAAAAAAGGAATTCAAGCAAATCCATTTCACATTAATCACATAGTCAGCACAAATCAACCAAATTACTTGTGTAACCATTCTTTTATTTTGTACTTTGAAATTGGAATTACAGTGGATAGGGTAATAGTATAATAATAATAACAATAATACAAAAAAAAAAAATCACAGTACAGCGCAAACAAAAAAAAATGTTCTTGAGGCAATACGTGAAAGATAACCGACAGTCAGAACACGATATTCCAGGTAAACTAATTAAGACACACCAGCTATGTGCAGTGCTTAGGCTGGGCCTAGCCGTGCCATCTGTACCCACACATCATTGGCACAGCCCTTCGTGCTTCTACTGGTAAGATACACACCCAGATTCAGGGTCTCAAGGGTCAGTTTGAAACAAGGCCCGACACCATTCAAACAGAACGCATAGAGAAAGACAGTGCCAAATGTTGTACATATATGATGTGGCCCTTCACAAAAGTAATTATATTCTGTTTTACAAAACAGTATTACTACACTCATACACAGCAAAGCCTGACACACCTGGGGTCACATTTTTGAAAAAACTGTGAAATGGCTGACATCTATACACTTGGCATTCAACACTGTTCAGTCTGATTCTGTGTTTTTACATCGGCTACCGCAGTCTGGAAGGGCTTAACCAGTTTAACCCTAAAGAGTCATCACTTAGAGTCTTTCTATTTCAAAGAGAATTCTCTTAGGTGGACATTGGTTAAAAATAACATTCTGAGTAGCTGATGTGCTCCGAGGTCATTTGGTGCAACCACAATATACCATGCATTACAGTTCCAGTCTGCACTAAAACTTCTATTTCACACACAATATTCTAGTCTATTACTTAGCCTGCTATGAAGCACAAAACCACTGCAGCTTGTGTTTATGTTCACATATGCTGAGTCAGAGGAATGCTTGATTTTACAATCACAACAAGATTATACTGGGCTACAATACATAATACATTCTCAATTTTATTCTGGTCATTTTCTATCCATTGACATTCCACCTTCTTAAATTCCAAGAATCTTACATAATGGGCACAATAATAGGCTAATAAATCAGTTGGCTACCACAGAATAAATACTTGTTAAAGGTCTAAATAATTAACTGTAGTGTGGGTTAGTTCAGGAATATTGTATTTGGTGCAAACACACAGAACAGCTCCAGTCTACAACTATCACATATCTACTGCATGTGGTGGTGGTCAGATGAGCATTATTTACTCCTGCCTTTCTTCCTTAAACTAAAGAGAGTGATACCTTGGGGGTGCTAGGATCTCATGTGCTACGTGTTCTTTGTTCTATGTTCTAAAGGGCGTGTATGGAGACTCTCAATGATTTCACTTGTCATACTACTTTTGTAAGTGTTAGAGGTACAGCACAATCATAATAAGAGTACTGTCGAATTGTCAAAAAGTGGCAATATCATAAACAGTCAGAAATTCAACACTTCCATTTGAAATATGTCACACACAGATACTCCGGCAAATTTAGTTCCTAAATTTTGACAAAAGTTGTTCTTTACCACAGATTTAACCTGGCTACAAGATATTACACACTTAGGGCAAAAACTGATATCACAACAAAGGACAGTGAGCAAAAAAAACAAGACAGTCACACCGGATAGTATGAATGCTGCTATTAGGGCATTAGAGAAGATCATGTGATGAATGCCTCATGGCACTGCTGCGCAGAGAGAGAGGGCCGCAGAAAACCCCCACAGTGGTAGCACATGCGCAAAACTGGAGGCGTCCCCGTGTGACATTCCGTTGAGAAAGGCACTAGAACCACTACTCTACCCGCAAAAAGACGCAAGAGAAGCACGAGATGAATGGAAGCAGCAGTAGCAGCGGCAGCAGGAGCCGTAAGTTGACGTGAAAACCATGTTTGGGGGTTTCCCTGTGCTGAGAGCTAAAGTCCTCTTCCTTCACCTCTCCACCGCTTCTCCTGATGCTGATATAAAGCATGCAAGCATATTCTGCCACAGGAGCCGCCACCATCATGGCGTCCAATGGGCAAAAGCTACTGCCTGTCAAAATGTGTGAAAAGCATGCCTAAGCTGGCATTTACGTTTACATGCAAAGTGATATGCTTAAGATGCAGCCACAGCCAAAGATGCAGAAGTCAGTGGTCTCTGGGACCTAATGCTTGTCTAATACGTCCTAACGGAGATCACAATGCTGTGATACAACAACACCTCCAATACTGCAGGCCGAAGGCTCAGCAACAAACAGGAGACGGCCTCTTAAGATACAGACAACAACGAACCTTGCACCTTTTTCGCTAAATGAAATAATATATTAAGACATATCTGTGAACATCAGCATGACCGATTATTAAAACTCTGCAATATAAAAGCCTACCATGGCAAAACAAACAAACAAACAAAATTGTTAAGCTTAGTCCAGAGCGCAGGTGGTGATGCTTTTGAGATCTGAGGTTTAGAAACACAGCTTCTGTGCTCAAGCTCGGCCACGCAGCTGTGTCTCGGAACCAAAGCAGTCTTTAAGAAGTGGTGAGGGAGAGGGCAGGGAGGGGTGTGAAGAGAGGAAGGGGCAGGGGGATGAAGGCTTCTGCAGGTGGGCCCGGAGGAGGGTCATGGAGGGGGCTAGATGCTCTGGCAACACTGCATCTTTGGTTTATTCTCAGTGGGCTGCACCTGGATGGACACCACGTTGTTGCTAGGTGACATGTCGTTGTCCCGGCGGTCCGACATCTGCTTCTGGGACACGATGCGATAGATTTCTGTGGGATGAGGTGAAATTTAAACACCACAGCTTAGCTACTGACCCAAAGCTAGAGGTTATTAGTTAAGCTCAAAACACAAGAGTCTTTTGGGGATCACTTTGCTTAGTTCACCCACAGATCAGCGTATGCATAGCCAAAACCAGCCTCAAGATCAGTAGATGTTTTATAAATGAAGAATCTGAGCTCATTATGCTTTTTTAATTACACATACCCATAAAACCTCACAGGACGCCTGAAGGTAATGTAATTACTGTGTTATATCTGATGTCCTTTTAAAAATGTATCCTTTGAGTTCCCTTTGCAGAAAGGACATTAAGGCTAGGCTCACTAACAGAGCAGCAACACAAGCAGGAAGCTTTTTATTACGGTCACGTCAGGCTAGAGGAACTCAAAGGACCAACCCCAGCAAGGCCAGGCCTTTGATTAGTCATTCATAAGGATATGGCCTTCAGCCAAAAGCCAGTCACTTAAAATCTCCCTCACACTCAACCACACACACACACACTCAGAAACTTTCTCAAGCATTTTTGTATGCAATTCTGCCCACCAGCTTTAATTCTCATGTTTTGTTATCCAGTCACCCTTTTGGATAAAAAAAAACAAAAAAAAAGGATTCAGCCTTAACCTGACACTGAAGATAAGGAACCAAAAGGACATGCCAGCACCTTCCTCACTTCCTGCACTAAAAACTACTCACCCGTCAGGATGGTCTGAAAGGCTGTCTCCACGTTTGTGGAATCCAGAGCTGATGTTTCAAGGAAAGACAGCCCATTCTTCTCTGTAGACACAAGGAACATTCATCCACTAAGATAGCATCTCACAGTCACAAGAAAAAGAGCACCAAGCTGCTTTAAAATGACAAAAGTAGCCTTCACCCTTTTTTACCGGATTATTTCTGTAGTAACGGCATTATAAACAAGGTCATAATGTGAAAGAACACAGCACTAGGGAGTTCAAGGCATCCATCCATGTGCGTATCTGACCTGCAAATGCACGTGCTTCATCGGTGGGCACGGCCCGGAGATGACGCAGGTCACTCTTGTTGCCGACCAACATGATGACAATGTTGCTGTCGGCGTGATCTCTCAGCTCTTTCAGCCAGCGTTCCACATTCTCATAGGTCAAGTGCTTAGCAATGTCATAAACTAGCAGGGCTCCCACGGCTCCACGGTAATACCTTCAAACCAAAAGACAGTAACTAGAAAGGAGGAAGGCACCTCACATAGACAAAAGACTGAACACACACAGTTAGTAAATGTGTTGTTTTGAACTTTGAGTTTAAATGGACATCTGTCATGAATCAAATTTACTGCCGAATCTTTACCATGGCACATTCCCAGGCTGTGTGTGAGAGTGGCAGTGTTACTCACGCTGAGGTGATGGCTCTATAGCGCTCCTGCCCAGCCGTGTCCCATATCTGGGCTTTAACCGTCTTCCCATCCACCTGAATACTACGAGTGGCAAACTCCACTCCAATGGTGCTTTTGCTCTCCAGATTGAATTCGTTACGGGTGAAACGGGACAGAAGATTACTCTTCCCCACACCAGAGTCTCCGATCAGGACCACTTCAAAACAAGGCATACAGATGATTCAATTTATGCTTTAAGCGCCATTAAGCATGGCAATCTAATTTATTCCCAACAAACTTTTTTAGAGTCCAATGAACACGTGCTTAAGTCTTGGACTTGTTTTACCCCCAGAAGCTGTTTACCTCCAGAAGACACATATGAGAGGAGCTCCAACACTGTGGGAAATGCTGGGGATAATTTGATCAGTTTATACTTAGAAGCAGTGACAACAGACTGATAGTCTCTGCTTCAGATACTAAAAGTTTATTTGTCTATTACTACACTTGTGCCATCCTCCAGCACTTTTTCTCCAAAACATATGGATGCTTAAAAGCCAACAAATGCACCTACACCTGGTCTCCTCTAGAGAGCGATGTATTTTATCAAAGCTATGGCCTTCTTAATATTATTGCCCTATTACAGACCATTTTAAACTATAAAAAACGCATTACAGCAAATTGAAAGAAAACATTAGCAACAGAATTTGGTGCTTATACGTCTTTCTAAACTAGAACGCACCAAACTGAGTATGGTGATCAGATTAATGCTGATTTGTTGTGGACATGTAGCCGTTTTTACAGCTGATGTGGCACCAAGTTTGTTGTGTTTCTGTTGACAGCAGTCTGGACAAATTAATCAGTAAAAAAAGAAATGTGCTACTGTAATCTAGCTAGCAACAGGAGAACAGTTGCCTTGCGAGTACATAAGAACTAAAGCAACACCATGTTAGCTAGTACGCCAGTGTTCCCAGTTCCTCTTTCTATTTAGCTTTGCTTTCCTTAACAACAGGGGATTCTGAGATTAAGCAGAGCACCGAGCATTTCCAACTGGCTAGGTTTGCTACAGTGTTCTTCTCCTGTAAGGTGTGGTGCTGGAAACAATGTTTGGATGCCGTTCAAATAATATTAGCCACAACATATGCGCCCCCACTGCGTCTCTGGGCTGAGGAGGCTATTTAAGCTAACAGTTAACCCAAACGGCTTTCAATAACGTCAATGTCCATTCAACTGCCAGACACGGAGGGAGGGAATAAGTTGGCTTGTAATGTTTTTAGCAGTGAGCAGGCTAGCTACCCTCGATGGAGACAGTTGGAATTTTGTTCTAGCCCTAGTAGCAGTTAGCTGCTGCCTTGCTAACTAAACAATCGGGAAAATAAACAAATGGCTCTCCAAATGGTGGGTAAATGTCATTTACCTTTAAACAAGTAGTCGTATTCGTCGTCTCTTGTTCCCATTTTTTATCAAAACAAAGGTGAAACACTGCTGGATAAACACTGGGCGAGTAGAAGTGTCCACCCTCCGCTCGGCTGCGGCACTGCAGTCAGACTGATCAGGCGGTAGCCATGCTAACCAGTTAGCAATGGACAAACCTCGACCAGGGCTTCAAAACAATCAGCACCATTTCAAAATACAAGTCCCGGCCTAGACGGACCTCGAGTTGCAAAGCATTTGGGACACCTTACCATTACAGGAAGTGTAAAGCGTCCATTTGTCATACGTGAACACACCACAGTGTGATCAGCACGACATTCTTTTTTCTGCATTTAACCCAAGTGAAGCAGCGGGCAGCCAGGAAGAAAGTCGGAACGGAACCTTCTCAATGGGGTCACTACCAGTCCTTGGATTCAAACCCACAGCCCAAAGTGCAGGGGCAACTCCCTAACCACCAGACCACCAGCCACTCAAAAAAAAAAAAAAACAAAGCCGGAACGTTTATGACTTTATATTCAAATACATCAATTCTAATATGTAGTCTTTCCCAAAGTATCCACAAAGTTGGAAGCACAGTGTATGCTGGAACATTAAGATTAAGCCCTTCGCTGGAAGTAAGGGACCTAGCCCCAGCCCTGGAAAATAGGTGTGTCCCAGTACTTTTGCACATATAGTGTAGGTGTTACTCAATACCCCAGGTTAGTGCATGGATTTTGTTCTGAGGAAAATGCATAATCTTACATTAATTAAACCTGTTTGCTGGTGCTTTTCCAGTATTGTTGGAAACAACTGAAATTTCTTCACAAGCACAAGAACAAATTTTGTCTGTAAGTCAACATGAATTTTGCACATTCCTGATTTCTTTCCTTATTACTCTTCATTGGCTACACATATTTGCCAGTATTTTTCTATGTTCATCTGTCCTCCCCCTTGAAGTGTTCCAGTTTCTGCCTCAGCAACACCTGACTCCTGTGGGGATGATGCTGGCTGAGAGATGCTAGTTGTGGCGATGAATACCTGATATTTAAACCAGAAAGTTTTATAATTAGATATGGAATGCATATCTTTTCTCACTTTTAATTTGTGCTTTTGCAATAAAGCCTCAACACTTTATCCTCTTTCTTATAAATAATGGAGCATATCATTTAGGCTTGAACTATATTTTTATTCCATGTTTTTACCCAGAGTGTCTATACTTGAGATGTCAGATTCATTGACTGGTAATAAGAGAAATGTTCACTAAATTAGATAGAGCTTCGAGAGACAGGTTTGCCCTTTCTTGGGATCCAGTTTTAACTATTTGGTTATGACTGTCATTCATTAATTATCTGCTTTATTTTCATGTTGCTTCTTTATTTTACTTTAACAAACTGACATATTGTTATAATAAATGAAGTGAAATTAAATCTGATTTCAGAGACCTTATGTACAATAACATATTGTGTTCATTTGGCCCTCATGAAGTTCAAAATAATAAACCAGATCACCAGAACATCTTTAAAAAAGGTGGGCTTGGGGTTGGTTCTTCTTTATTCTTTTCAAGGTTCTTGATATTGACCTGTAATCCAAGAGTTTGGAATCTCCAAAAGTATTGTGCTAAAAAAATAGTTAATCACCAATCAGCTTGTAAAGGGACAGTTAGTGGCCTAAGCCTTTGTTAACACCCTTGTTCTTGTATGGCAGAAAGGGCAAGTCATTCTCCACATTTTTGAGAATGTGCAGGTATTGAAATAAACCTACCACATTTCTTTTTGACAAAAAACGTCTTTATAACATAAGATAAGATCTTTATCTTATTTGCTTGCTTGGTGCAACAGAAGGAAAAAGATAACACACAATAGAACATTTAAAAAATACAATTAACAATAGTGTAAGAACATTATTGTAACAAAATAACAGTGCAAAACTGGCATTGCTGTGTGTAAGAATGGGTGTGCTTTAGCATCAGATCAGTAGTAGTTGTTAGTATTAATGCAATAAAATAACAGCAGCTGATTAAGGAATGCGATTACCACAGGTCTTTTATTCTGTAATGTCGGATACTTTTGACTAAATAATTCCAAAAAGAACAGGATTTCAGCTGCCCTAGCATGCACACTCAAACACAGGCAGCAGAAAAGACTATATAACACACTGATCAGGTATTTTAAACCACGCCACACAGTGCATTTATGAACATCATGAAAAGTTGTTTCCACGGAGGTTCCATGGTGTAATGGTTAGCACTCTGGACTCTGAATCCAGCGATCCGAGTTCAAATCTCGGTGGAACCTGAAGAGTGTTTTGTTTTCCGAAGTCACTGCTGAAGCTGCAGGCCTGTAGTTCACATATACTCTTTCCATATCACATCATTAACTTACATATTAATCGTCTGTAGAGATGGAAAACAATTGGACCGAGTTGTGAAACACACATACAAAGCGAGGTTGTTGCTTGAATAACTGCTCAAAGAATAAAACTGAGTAGTTTAATTCAACCAACAAAGACAAAATAGCACACTTCAGACTGTGCATGCCTCTGTGTTAATACAGTCACGCGGTCCTTCACTGCGTTCTGTATGTCGCTGCACTCCTTCGGACTGACCATGTGAGAGCAGCATTTCGCCAATTAACGAGAAGAGTCAAGCTACACAATGTGGACAAATGTATTAGGACGCTTGAGTAGAACGCCAACAAGGATTTTAATGACATTGCATTCAGACACAGACTTCTGTGTGCAGTTGGGCCCCCATTTGCAGCTACAACAGTTTCTACTCTTCTCTGATGCTTTCCACAAAATATTAGAGTGTTTCTAAAGGAATCTGGGCCCTTTCACTGGAAGCATAAGGAACCTTATAAGGTTCTTATAAGGAACCTAGCCCAAACTATGAAAAACAGGTGTGTCCAAATAATTTTGTATAGTATCCTGCATGTTGTTTTAAACATTACACTTTGTAGACATTTCTGTAACGTTTGTCTCAGTCCAATCCCTCTTGTACTCTCGTACATTGATTTGGGATAGCTGCGACTTGGCTTTCACAAAGAGTCTCTAAGGTATACGCAGCTATTGAGGGGCGTCGCTAGACCCCTTTTACCGGAGCACGTTGCCCCTGTATGTATATGCTGTGCCTCAGTAAAATCCCACTTTCAGCTTTCAACAACGAAATAACTCATTCGGCAGTGCATTAATTTAAACTGATAATATCTACAGATGGGTGGATTTTTTTCTACTCAATTAGTATCAACCACAAACAACAGCAAAGCGCCACATTCTGTGCGACTATGGACATTAAAATGTGCCTTGTTCTGAAGCTGAAATTTTTATTAATCCCTTGTCATTATCCGCATATACAGGTATGTCATTTCTGTCATAAACATGTTGAGAATGTTCATCATACATTAATAAATCTGAATAAATCTGTACATTTTTACCTTTACCTGTAGTTGCGTAAGTAGGAGTATGGGAGTGAGCAGGGCTGGACTGGTAATAAATTAATGTTTCCTTGTCTTTCAATTTTTTACATGTCCTTGACTGACAAAGACATCCCTTCGGTAATTTTAATTTAGGGTGGAGGTAGCTCAGTGGGTAGGACACTTGCCTCTAGACCAAGAAGTTATGGGTTCGATTCCTACTTTACCTTAACCCCAAGTTGCTCCAAGGAGACGGTCCCCTGTAGGAAGGGGATGGAAGTCGCCTTGGATAAAAGCGTCTGCTAAATGTAAATGTAATTTCTTCAGCAAGCTGTTGCACAATAATAATATAACACTATTTATATAATGGGGCAGCTGGCGGTCTGGTTTTTGGGGAGGTTCCCCTGCAATTAGAAGGTCGTGGCTTCGAATCCCAGGGCTGCAGATGACACCACTGAGATACCTTGAGCAAGGTACCATTCCCACACACTACTCCCTGGGTGCGGTGTTCCTGGCTGCCAGCTGCTTCAGTTAAATGCTGAGAAAGAGTGTCAGATTGTTCGCACTGTGTAGGTATGACAAATGGTCACTTCATAATATTTTTGTCAGGTAGGTTTTTTTGAGCTAGAACGCAGGAATCGATAGATTGTACTGTCGACTCGTGCTACTGTAGTATTTTTCGGCAAGGCGTCATAAACCGGGATGCCCGGTGCCCAGGCTCCGGGGTGGTGACGTTCTTGGCTGTCTGGCGGGTCACGTGCGCTTGAGCAGGTTTTACGGGCGGCGCGTGCGCGGAGAGCTCGAGCGCATCAAGACCAACCGTCAGGAGGAGATGAAGAGAGACACCTCTCTCATATATATATACATGCACACACACGGGTTTTATTCAGCTCGGGGTTTTTTTGTTTTGGTTAAAAATTATGAAAAATATCACGAATATCCTGTCTCTAAAATAACAGGGTTTTGAGCTGATTTCAATGAAGACTCAACGAACTGACCGTTAGAGCGCCCTTCTGCTGATACGGTAAGTCTCTTCACCTGATAAACACTAATTGTAAAAACACGAGGTTTTTGGTTAGATGTTTGAATCATAATCAATAGCTAAAAGGGAAAATGGTGTGGGAACACCCTGCACTGAATGAATCCGTGTGATCGGACCGTATCGTGTGTTGCTGATGGGCAGAATTGTTTTGCTAACGGCTCCTGCATGATGGCGGTGTCCAACCGCCCGGGCTTCATCATCACAACGTGTTTTTAGCAAGATATAACGTTTTGCACGAATAACTCCATGTTTACCTGCGTATCTATGTATAATTTCTTTATCTATTTACCTACCAGATATTGCATGTTTTTATAAATATCAGGCTGTAACTGCTTTTTTGTTTGATTGCTGCAGTCATCGATGTGATCTCATGACTCACTGAAGCCCCCAGTACCTTTTGATAATAATAAGGCAGACCACCAACCACGGGTTGATGTGTCCTGCTTTGCTTTCAGTTTGCCAGTATTGGTTTATCGGCGTAGTGGAGCGTGTTAGTGCGGCTGGTCCATGTGAACACACTCTGTGGATTTCTAATGGATAAAAGGAAAAGATCACTTTCTTCTTCAAATATGATGGTCCAGTATCGATTATACCACTTCTAAACCTTCTTGATAAGAGCTCAGACCTAAAAACAGATATTCATTTATTTATTTAGCCTTAACACACCAAAGTGTGGGTTGTTTGGAATTATTGCTGAAAATTTCACGTTCAAAGGCAGTCAAGATGAAGAGCTTCACTCAAGTCAACTATTATAGTCCCTGCTGATTTTTTTCTGACATGAGAGGGAGTTTATGTCATGTTTTATTTCTGAGACATTCTCTGAACCTGTGGTAAATGAGACAATTGGTGTTCGTAAGCAAACGCTAAAGGGTTTATAGGTATTTTTATAGGTATGATGTAAATTGTTTGCTGTTGTTTATAATTGGTTGAATGTGTTATTTAGTTCGTGCAGGTTCTCAGTAACAGTCCACTCCACCCACAGGAGTGCATTGCTGTATAAGCTTACATTGTTTTTCGTAAGTGATGATGAGATTTTTGTGGTCTAGCTTGCCAGCCCACACTGACAGGGCAGGGCAGCTTGCCTAAAGCCTGGGTGTTGGGTTTACTGAAATGGGTGATCAGACAGCCTTCTTTGTGGCATGTTTGTTTAAGACATTTGTCACGCTGTCATATTCTTACCGAAACGGCTTTTCCGGATTCAGCATACTTTTATGGTACTTTTTATTTATTTATGGTATTTTTTTTTCATTCATTAGAAAAATCTATGAATACTTTCTCTAAACATGAGCTGTGTGTCAGAATGTTTGAAAGAGTCTTTGTCGGGTGTAAAACTTCACACTCATATGCTGTTGTATGTACCATTCTATAAGGTAAGAGCTTTACCTGTAACCCAGTCTAGTTTCTTGGACAAAACATTTTGGGATAGGAACAGCTTGCCTCCTCCTTTCCTAAGTATGCGGATGTCTGCTTGTGTCTCGCCATGGTGCAGAGGAGTCAAATGTCCACCTCTGTGGCTTAAGCGGGACCAGATGCTTGGCCAAGTGTGTTGCATTAGTTCCCGCTTCCTGCATTCCCCCCTTGGCCTCCCTGCTTCTCCAGAGCTGTGTTTTAGCAGGAACCTCCCTCATGCCGACAGCTCTGGCCTTGGGCCATAGAGCCTGGCTTTTAAACAGCTGCATGAGATCAAGCTCATTGTTTTTGACAGACCCTTGAATTGGCTTATCCTTGGCCTCCTTAGAGCCACAGGCTGGTGAAAGAAGGGCAATGCTTATCCTGCCAGCAGCCATGAGGAAGCCTCCTAAAGAGTGAGGATAAACAATACAGATTTTGGAAGATGGCACACTCTTGTACCATGGCTTCTTTTTCACATAGGCAGAATTTGACACTTTAAGGCAGGGGTGTATAAGCAGTTCTACAAAACTGAACATGTCATTTCACTTCAGTGTTCACTTCTCCTCTTGTTTAGGTACGAGAATCCTTAGAGATTATTTAATTTATTTGTCCTGTTTCATGGGTGAATATTTCAGCTGAATATTTAGCAGCATCATTACAGTACTTGAGTTACAGCTCAGTATTTTAACTGATGTTATACAGTACTGTCACCTTATTCTGGACTTGCAAGCTGAGCCCGCATCACCCAAACGATTTCCTATTTCTCCAGATGTGACTGATTTCTATAGAGCCTATTTAAAGTGAAAAGGGAACCACTGTACATGTTAGCCTGAGGCTACAGTCCACAGTTTGCCTTCTCCACAGTTCCCTAGAAACTGGCAGGAAATCAGTCATCGTTTGAGCAGAAGTGTTCCCTGTTTCTTAATCAGTGACCCAATGAGGCAGTGTCTGCTCACGCACTCAGTGATGCACTTACGCAAGTTCCTCATGGCAGGATTTCCGCTGTGTAGGACCCACACAGGCTCTGTGATGACAGCAGTGCTTCTAGTATGTTTCTGGGCATTCCTCCACGTCTGTAAGACGTTGCCATGGTGTTTCTCAATAAGAAAGTAACTTCCTGTGCGTGCCTGCCCATTTTTGTCAAGACTTGTCTAACGTGTGATGAGTCAGGTTCAACAGTTTTTGAATCAGATAACTTGCTTACCTCAGGGCGTTCCTCAACCTCAACGGTTTTCATTGAGTTATTATTGTCTTAGGACACTCACAATTTGAAAATGAAGTAGATATTCAATTAAACTTTTATTTATCACTTTCTCAAAGAACAACAGTTGTCATTTAACTATGATTATCTTTGGGTTTAATATACTAATTATAATGAATATTATAATTAGTATTTCTCACACTTTAAATTTTACATTTCAGATTACCCTTGTATTCAATTTTAACCATGTATTCAATATTCACCCTTCTCAATTGAACAGAAAACGCCTTATGCTACTTTTTATTTATTTATATATATGTATATTTTTTACCATTGTTGCCATGGTGAGCATGATCATTTTTCTGTGCTTGCTGCCAGTCTCAACGGATGGCATGGTTGCTGGACCGGGAGATTATGTCTATATATAATCCTAAATCTCTCACGTAACATGTGACACATCTGCTGTGTTTTGCGTCCGCATTTTTAGCTGAGTTTTCTGCAGCTCATGGCCTGTTGCACAGGTGTGGGTGGATCTGGGAATGGAGATGTTTGATAGTGGGCGGCCTCATGTCTGTTGCTCAGAGAAACTGATCAGAAATGCTGTTGTTTTTGCAGCTCATACACTCAGTGATTTTGAAGAAAACATAGAGAGCAGAGGCAAGGAGAGCCCAGGAACACATAATGATTTTTCTCTCGGCTGGAGAGGGAAGAGGGCGCATATTCTCAATATGTCTCTGGCCTCAAGGTTTTATAAGGATGAGAAGGATTAAGGATTTTCTCCCTACTTTTAATCTCACAGTCTAGATTATTCCATTAAAACCAATGAATTTTGTTACCTTCATGAAAATATGCTACTGTATTTAAACAAACATTGCTGATATCTGCTATACACCTCTTCTAACAAACCCATTCCTTTAAATAAACATGGGTACGAATAAGTCATTGGTCATCACAAAGGAGCTTGTCAGTAGGTCAGTTTTGTGTCTAAGCTTTTAAGCTCTGTCTCGTGACTCTGCTGGTACATAATGCAAACCACTGAAAAGCCATTACCTCCTTAGCTCATGGCCACCTTACAGAGAACCAGAGAAAGTGCTCATCTGCTGTATTAGTATGAACGATGATACTCAGCGGACCCACAAAAGTAGGATTGGACATTAGCTTTAATAATGATATCAGTGCCATTGTGTGAGATGTTAAGCAGTCTTAGATATCACAAGATGGCAGTACAGCATTCACATTAGACTTGGCCTGTGACCAGGCATGTTACACTTATTTAAATTCCAAGACTGTGCTAGCCAAATCTGACTGCAGCATGGTTTTAGTTAACAGTGAATGCTAAATATATGAATAGAATTATAAAATCAGTGTCACCTGTGGTCATACCCCTTGTTTTAGTATATAGTAAAATTTTAGTATAGTCTTTTGGATTACATGCACATATAATTACTGGATTACATTGAACAATGGTAGATGACTCCTGTTGGCCCTGTCCCACACTGACCCAGCAGGTTTATCACTGATTCTGTTGGCATATTTGACCCACTGGGAGCAAGTGATAAAGCAGGTTGGTACGCAAACTGCCACACACCACTGGCCACAGTCTCACTGCTATTTATGGCACCATGAAATGCAGAGAGAATCAATCATTCAGCTGGTTGTATGGCTGGAGTTCTGCTCTAAACCCAGGAGGTACTTTCACATGTGTGCTGTAAAATCCCCAGACTTGCCCCATTTAGAGGAACTGCTGAGCTGCTTGTGGCATCTCTAATAGGGACATCTGTTCTTTTGGAAAGAGCACTTTTCTAAAGTCACAATCAGACTTGATTTATTCTATTGACACTTCTTACATGAATGTGCACTCTGTTTAAATGTTTGTTCTCATAGTGCATTTATTCTGTGATGAGGAATTGCACAAATGCCTTCAAAACCCATAGCCTGTACAATCGGAAATATGCTTTTATGTGCAGCAGGAATGCTTGGTAATTGCTACCTTATGTCCTTATTTCATACAAAGTTAGTGGCTTATGAGTCAGTCGTACAGCCGACAGTCATATCCTTTTTCAGGCCTAAGATATACAATAATGGAACTAGAGCAGAGAAAGTCATCGCACAACCAGTTTTCTGAAATATCATGCTAAATGTGGAATTTTTTTATGCATGTTCAAAACCATTAACAAAACTTTTTAAGCTTAATGTCTTTTTTATACCTATATGCATGCATTTTGTTTACATTTGAATTAATTCTTTAGATAATACATGCTTTTTAGTCATGCTCAATCATGCCTCTGTGCAAAAAGTGAAGATCCACAATGGTCAGTTACTGTCTTTTTAAAAGTTAAATGTGTTGTTTAAATGTGTGGCATGTATGGTTTAGTCTAAAGTTTCACATAACTTTCTAAAACGAGTCACTTCCTGTAATGAAGATCTTGTGTGTCCTACTTTCTTCTGCCTCTATTAGCCCCTCTCTTATGTAGTCTCATTCTCTCTTTCTCTTTTCCCGTGTCTCGCCCTCCCTACATCTCAGATATACTGTCCTCTCTCTATGGGGAAGGTAGAAGATGGAGGACAAAAGCCCACGTGTAGCAGACTACTTTGTGGTAGCGGGCCTGACCGAGTCCTCTAAGCCTTTCGAGGAGGATGTGACCTCGGAGGAGGGCTGCCAACGCAGTTCAGCTCAGTCCAAAGCCCCCATCACCGATGTGGCAGTGGTGATTCGCTCCCAGGGTGAGGAGGTGCCACGGGGCTACACCTGCATAGACTGCACCCCCTCTGGCCTGCCCGCTGAGCTGAACGGAGGCAGCCTCATGGGCCCTCAGATATTCCTGTGCTACAGACGAGGCCGCGACAAGCCACCTCTCACTGACCTTGGGTAAGTCATCTGTGTTTAATCTTTCATTGTTCCAGTGCTTTCTAAAAGACAGGAGGTGATTATACTAAATAAATAACAGCAGTCTGTGCATAGCAATGTTTACTTAAGCAGATGTTGCTGTAAATAATAATTTGCTCTGTCCTTGTATATATCGCAATATTTTGGAAACAAAGACTTGCTAATTCATGCAGTTTGACAATAGTACATTGTTTGTTCCCTTGTTTATTTTGCAGTGTGCTCTATGAGTGGAGAGAGAAACTGAAGCCAGGCTGTCACATTATCCAGACCACACCCTCGGGTCGCCCAGCCAACATCAGTAGTTCCTCCTCCCAGAGGATATACATTACGTATCGACGTGCCCCTGAGAGCCATTCTCATGCCTCATTGGCTGTCACAGACATTTGTGTCATTATTCCTGGCAAAGGAGAGACACCACCACATGCCTTCTGCAGGGTGGACAAGAACCTCAATAGCAGTATGGTGAGCAGCATCGCTCTTCTTACTTACAAAGCACTTTTTGTCTGTATTAAAGCTTTGATTGCCGAAAATGCATATGGGACTAGTTCTGAGATTTGTTTGTGTTTTCAGTGGGGGTCCTCTGTATACCTGTGCTACAAAAAATCGTTGGCTAAAACCAACACTCTTGCATTCAAAGCAGGTTTGTATACAAATTTACTTAAATTACATATAGCACTAAATATTTTTGAGCTCTGGGCATTAGGCAAGACCTCGACAGTGACAGAGTTCAGTATCGTCTCCTCAGAGAGACAGGGGTGGTGGTCATGTGGTGATTGATACTCTCACTGGGCAAAGGGAATGAAATCATGATACAGCTGCTCATTGCCAGAGCATGTCCAACCCATGGGGAAAGTGCTCATGTGTTCTAGTTTGGCTGCACAGCCTAGTAGGATGCAAGTTCAGCTCTTGCCTCAGCCCTTTGCCTGTAATATATTTTTGACATGGAACACTTGCCTGTATAAATTGTGGTACTGTTTGATTTGGAAGTGCTAAAGGTATCTTAATGATAGTTGACTGTTAACAGGTCTCTTGTCAAGATACCCTGAGGAGGACTATGAGTCGTTCCCTCTACCTGAGTCAGTGCCCCTTTTTTGCCTACCAATGGGAGCCGCCATAGAGTGTTGGCCATCTCACACTAAATACTCTCTTCCCGTATTCTCTACATTCGTACTCACTGGAGCTTCTGGAGAGAAGGTAAAAAAACACTGAATACATGCTTGGGCACATGCAGCACTCTGTCTTTAAGTCTACCCCTACTCTGATAGGACTTTCAATAAAATCAGACACACAGGCGAAAGAGGTGAATTGTCTAGCTTCTTTCTGAACTGTGTGCAAGGAATTTCAATCAGCAAGAGGTCTGTGCATAGCATATCAAAAAGTCACATGAATCATGACCTACAAAAAGTAAAATTCTAAGGAAAATGAAAAAATTTAATTTGTGTGCTTAATAATGTATAGGCCAAACACTTTGTTTGGGTTGGTTGAGAGTACATAACAGCAGTGGGTGCATCAATGTGCTCACATAAGTCCCCAGGCTATTCACATTGTAATTTATTCATTTAGGGAATTGACTTCAAAGACATCTGATTGTGTCAAGATATTTTAGATCTGGCTGCTCTGAAAAGGAACAGGCAACCTAAAAACAAAGCAGTGCCGCTCAAGCGACTGTCTCTAATAAAAGAATTGCACATGCCTTGAAGAATATGATTTTGGAGATGGTCTCAAAAATAGATACAAAAAATTGCACTTTGATTATTTGATGAGACATGGCCTAATCAAGATTCATGTGTTCTCTGAGCATTGTAATGATAGTTCTTTGTGACATTAATTTAATGAGGTTTGTCTTGGATGTTCAGGTCTATGGCGCGGCCATCCAGTTCTACGAGCCGTACCCTGAAGAACATTTGACGGACAGACAGCGCTCTCAGCTGGGCCTGCAAGGCAGTAGCCTGAAAGTGGACAATTCTGTGACAGTCCAAACCAATAAGAGCATATGTCTTCTCTCTCACTGGCCCTTCTTTGATGCCTTCCGGAGTTTCCTCACCTTTATCTATCGCTATTCAATTTCTGGACCTCACACGCTGCCTATTGAGAAGTGAGAGCCTCTCTATCATATTATTTTGTTTTGGATTAGCATGGTTACATTTAGAAATTAAACTGAATTATAATGTGTAATATGTTACGAATTCTTAGTCCTTGTGCTGCATTCTTTTTCTTTTCAGGCATATCTCTCATTTTATGCACAAAGTCCCTTTCCCTTCATCTCAAAGGCCCCGCATTCTTGTCCAGGTGAGTCAAGTCTTTGCAAGATGTCGCCTGTCTTTAAAACATAGTGTGTACAAAGATGCTTCTTAGCCCAACTATCCAGTTCTTTAAGTAGGTATGTATGTTTTTCACACAGTTGTCACCACATGATAGCCTGATGCTATGTCAGCCAGTGTCTTCTCCTCTTCCTCTAAGGTAGGTCACACACCTTTTGTTCATCCACACTGGCTGTGTCAGGTGAATGTTGCTCTACACATGACAAACTGTCTCTGGTTATAGTTGCCCTTCTACTAGCCTATTTCATTTGTAATATAACTGTCATGCCATATTTCATGATATCCTATGCTGTGTGTTCAATCTCAGTGGTGGAAGACTCTCCACATTGCTGCTGAACCTTGGTCCTAAGAATGCAGTGACTCTGCTGGTTTTGGCTGTGACCGAGCACAAGATTTTGGTACACTCTTTGCGGCCAGCTGTGTTGACAAGTGTGACTGAAGCCCTAGTTTCGGTACGTGTGCTTTGCTGATGAGCAGAGCTGTATGTGCACATTTCTGATACTGCCAGCTTTACTTTCAGCAGTCATTATTATGTGTGAGTGATGGTGCTAATAGTGTTTGTTTATTTTTTTGTTTATTATGGTTCATTCATAATCAAACCTTTTGAAATTGTCTCAACACACTTTATTGCAGGACTTTATTACTCCTTATGTGTGTCACATGTCCATTGCAATTTGGTTTTCTGTTCATCATGGACTGAGCCTGAATGTCTACTCATTGTGTTGCCTTTAGATGATCTTCCCGTTCCACTGGCCATGCCCCTACATTCCTCTGTGCCCACTAGCTCTGGCTGACGTCCTCAGCGCTCCATGCCCGTTCATAGTCGGTGTGGACTCACGCTATTTCGACCTGTACGAGCCTCCATCAGACATTAGCTGTGTGGACCTGGACACCAACACTATCTCCCAGTAAGTGATCTTTTGACCTCTGCATAACTCTATTCCCTCTTGGGAGCCTCTCTTATGTCATGGCCTGTGATCTTAGGCTCAATCTCTCAGCTCTTCCATTAAAATTCCATGGAAAAGGAATCCCATTTTCCCTGTCAGAATGTTTAATTTGTAGCTCTGTTTTGACAAAGATTTCAAGTCTTGTTGTGCAAATGTTCTAAATTATAATGTTAACAAAAGTTATCTTGATCCATATGGTCATTACATTAGTGTTAAATGGCCCTGAACGGTTTCTCACAAGAGAAAAGACACCCAGTTCACATGTGGTGGCCACATGCCCCAGTATGTAAGCCAGTTAGAGGATGCTGAGGAGTTTATTGGGGTTAACAAGGTCACATTGCTGTCAGATGGAGTTCTCAGCTCTGCTGTCTGTAGGCCTGGCTCTACCGCCGCCTCTTTTTTGTCATTGTTTGGTTTCTTCTCCTTCAAATGATGTGTTTGTGTGTGTGTGTTTGTGTGTGTATTTGTGTGTGTGTGTGTGTGTGTGTTTGTGTGTGTGTGTGTGTGTGTGGTGCGTGCGCACCTGTGTGTATATGTGGCTTCAGCAAAGAGGACCGCAGAGCCCTCACTTGGAAGATCCTGCCAAGGAAAGCCTGCAAACATCTGATCAACATCCTCAGCGATCTGCACCAGCAACTGGTGGAAGGTGAGTAGGGAGTCAGTATGGTATCAGCAATGAGGAGATTTTTTCCTCAGTGTCTCCTTTCTCTACTTTGTGCCTCCATTCAAGGACACATTTGGCTCACTTCACTGCACTAGAAAGGCTGTCTAAGTGGACTTGCCCTGTCCTTTTTGGAAGTGACTGTATCATTTTATCACTTAGCCAGGCTTTTATTAAAGGTTGGCAGAATAAAATGGGGTGACAGCACTAAGCCTTGAAATCCTTTGAGATTTAGAGGCAGAGCACTGTGCTGGTTTGAGACAGAGCCAGGAATTGAGTACCTCTTGAACCTTGTAATGTTATCTGTGTTTTGCCTGAGTTGATTGATGGTACTGTTAAATTCACTGAAGTTAACTCTGTGCAGCAGTATATTTTCTGTTTCACTGTATATGGTATGAAATGGTATGCCTATTACCATGTTATGTAGATGTATTATAAATCCTTGTGCAATTACAGATGCCTCACAGCTAATTTGTCTAGTATATTTTTGTCTGTATGCAGGTTCCTTACATAACCATGGGAGAGTAAAATCAATCTCTGGCATATGAGAGTGTAGATCATTTGACCCTCGCTTACGTGAGTCCTATAAATTCTCTGCAGGTTATCAGCTGAGTCGTGAGGAAGGGCAGATGGAGACAACCATGAGTGAACGGGACCTTGGTAGTGGCGTGAAGAGCCTTCAGACTTTGGAGCTAGAGATCCAAGAGGCCTTCTTGCGCTTCATGGCTGCCATTTTGAAGGGTTACCGCTCTTACTTGCTTCCCATTACCCAGGCTCCCTCAGAAAAAGCAACTGATGCCAGCTCTCTCTTTGATCTACAGGGTGGGATTTTCTTTATTATGTTTAATCTTAATTCACATTTAATAACTATTGTAACTTTTTCCTCTCCCATATTTTACTGTACGGTAGTGCCATGTCAGTCTGAAAAAAAAAGGTGACATGTTTTCAAATTACTTTTGTTTGCTGTAATAACTTTGTAACATTTTGTTCTGAGAGAAACACTGGAAAGTGAAGATAGCCATAATAGTGTTGCAACACCCATAAGGACATTCCAGTATTAAAAAAAAAAACGTTAATCCTTGACTCTTGTTCAGTGACAAAAAAGACCCCTGGGGTTCATTGGGAGACTACTTAAGCTCTGCAGCTGGACAGAATGCTGAAATCTGGAACTGTGCCAGTGAAGTCTGGCTTATATCAGGCCTACAATTTGTAGTGATTTTTTTCGAAAGCCCCAGTTCTAATTAGTCCTGGCTGATGTGTCCAGCAAACACCAAATAGATTGTCTCAGAGCACATCTGTAGCCTCTTATGTAACCAAGGAGCAGGAGCTATTTCTACTTTCTCACATTATGTTTTTGTGTCAGACCACTCTCAGACTAATCTTGATTTCATGAGTGCACCATGTCTATGAATTGTTGTCAGTTTGACTTTCCAAACTTGATTGATTGTATGTGTAATTGTAACAGACTGGTTGGAAATGAGTAGCATGTCACTCTTGGCACACAGCCATTCTTATCCCTCTGTGTGTACTTGTTGATATTAAAGGTGATTCTTGTTCTCTGTAGGATTCTTGAAGAGCCGTGACCGCTCACACCAGAAGTTCTATTCCCTCATGACCAAGACACAGATGTTCATCCGATTCATCGAAGAGTGCTCTTTTGTCAGTGATAAGGATGCCAGCCTGGCATTCTTTGATGACTGTGTTGATAAGGTAGAACATCTTTGATAAATTTAGTCTTTGTGTTGTTTGTTATGAGACTGCTTAATTTCCACAAGTTAACTATTAATTTGTAGCCTCCAGATATGATCCTCCAGTCCTTAACTTGTGTTCCACTTAAAGTGTTTGTACATGTATTTTAAACCATCCTCATGTCTAGTGAATTACAAATTGTGAAAAAGTTAAATGGAGCAAATGTAGAATGACTTATAAGAAGAATATTTTCATTATAAGCTTTGCTGCACAGATCCCCTGGTCTTTTAACTAATTTTCTTTGAGCAATGTTCTCCTTAGCTGTCTGGCTTTTCTTCCTTTTCTAATCAATCTGCTTCTTCAGTCTTTACCCATCTCTACTGTTTTTTTCCTCCATACTCATTGATTTAACTCTTCACTTTGTTGCTTACGTGGAAAGCTCTTTGGCATGGAAAAGGGAGGAAAGGTAAGCATCTAGATTCTGTTGTGTTTTTTTGTTTGAGACTGTGAAAGTGTTTGCTTAGAGGAATTCTGTCTCAGTTTGCTCTGATTGTTCTTTGTGAAACAGTTACTTTCTTTGCAAAATAATTATCTAAAAGACTAGAGATGAAGTTTGTTGCCCAGTTTGTGATCATTGTACAGACTTATTTACACACACTTGGCTCCATGCGAAGAGAATTGACTGAGTTTCGTATTTCATGCTTTTGTGTCGCAGTGTGAGCTGCATCGAGTGTGAGAGTGTGTGAAAGATTTCTAAAGACTCTTAGCTCTCTCTGTGAGTTTTTGCCGCTGGCCTGCATTATTAAAGCACCATTACAGTACAGCCCAGACGAGTCTCTGCATAACTGCCAAGACATTTAGAACTGCTCAGCATTCATAATTTATCCTGCAGTGCCTCACAACATTGAATGTCTCCTCATGTGCTTCTTGGTCTCCACACATCTCTTATTAGCCAAGCTGCACTAAATAATGTTATTTACCATTGTGCTCTCTTTACCGTCGTGTTCTACCATCCTGCTGGAGTTACCCATTTAGAAGGCATGCTAGTGCTAACATTCATTGCTAGTTGACTGCACTATAGTTCTGAGTTTAATTTGCATCTTATTTGACAGCAATGAAACCGCATGGATGAACAATTTATTCTCATTTAGAGAATTTAGTCATTTCTTACTTGTACAGTAAAGAACTGACTGTGGCTTCATACTGTCTCTTGCTGTTTATTAGAACTGTAAACAGCCAAAGATTCACATTATCTGCTCTGGCTTATCCTTTGCTGTTTAAAGTCTGCCGAGAGTGGCACTTTAGCAACACGCTGATAATGAAAGTTATGGTGTGAGCTGTTTTTAAAGTGAGCCAAATGTAGCCTGTATACGTCGACTGGGTTTTACAAAGGCTGGAATGTTGGTTTACTGAGTCTGAATGCAATTCAGGGTAGCTCATCAGTGTGGAATATGGATAGGAGGGGGCCCTGTGACCTCTCTGCCCTGTAGAGCCCAGCTCTGCCACTGCACCAGGCTGTACTAAAGCCCTCCTGCTGGAGTTGTAGTCGATGCCATTGTGCCTGGCTAAAAGAGACAGCCATTGATCCAAAACAATCTCAGGCCTGCCTGTCCAGTGAGTGCACGTCAGGGATATTTTATGTTAGCTATTCCTGTCAAGAAAAATTGTTTTAATTATTGTTTCTACTGGAGTGCTATATATGTGCTATATAAATAAAAACATCAAAACTCCTGTAACAGAATTTTCTGTCACTTTTTGAGAAATAGAAAATCTCGAACCATTCTATCAAAAGATATTTTGTATAATGGGTTTTGGATATATGTAGGCCAGTGCTGTCTGAAATGTTGGGTGAAGGACATTCAGAAAGAGACATCTACAGGCTAAATGTTCTGTGGCACTTTTGAGCCACTGGCTAGCCTGCCAAAGCACCGTACAATAATGGTTTCAAGTCCCTGGAGCAACATGACTTCTCAGCATTAAGTTCAGGTCAATGCATTTGGGGTGTGTGTGTGTGTATGTGGTAGATGGGGGAAGGCTGAGAGGATCAGGGCTTCTTGGTGCACATGTGAGATCACCCAGATACATCATTGAGGGAGATTATTAAGCTTGTTTGCACTAAAGGCCGTCTTTCATTCAATCCCAGGTCAGATGCTTTACCCTGCTGTTTTCCATGCCAAACGAGGGCATGGCGAGACTGCAGGAAATCCCTTGGCTTTCTACAGTTGCCAAAGCTGTTTTTTGTGTATATGGCAGAGGCCCAGCCTTGGTTATGATGAGTCTTTGTTTGAATCCTAGGTGGACAGTGAGAAACCAGAGGACACCAGGCTCATTGAACTGGATAAATCACATCGCAGTGAGCACACAGTCTACATCACACCCCCAGAGCTACCCCCTGTTCCAGAGGGGGAGGAACCCTCTATGCTTTATAGGTAAAACACACACACACGTAAACAGAAAAGGAAACACTCATATAAAACATTACAAAATGCAAAGAACATGACAAGAAAATCCACTCATTTTTAACGGTCTGTATTGTAGAAAAAGCTCTAGGCATATGTAATCCTCAGCGATTCTTCTCTAGGGATGTGAAACCCATAATAACATCTCCAGGGACCCCAGTGTGAATGAGTACACCATCCAAAGTGCAACAATAGAATCCTAGAAGAGCATGTGATTTTAATGCATCTTTTCTTTGGAAATGCATTGCTCGTGTTGTGCATCTTTAAACTTGTGCCTATTAGGTTCTAACAAATCTCAGGTATTATGTCACATTTTATGCATGATTGTATTTTGTGTGTACGTTATATACATTTGGAGTCAGAGTAGTGAAAAAGATCTCCCCCGCTATGCTACAATAAAAACAGCCATAATTTCATAATTTCAAAAATGTTTTAGTCTGTGTAGGACTAATTAGAATCAAAATGATGCATGTACTACAATACTGATAATGTTGCTTGTGTTGTGTAGCTATGGCGGGTTCCCCGTTTTGAATGCAGAGCTTTGTAAGCCCCAAGAAGGTCCCATCATTCCCATGGCAAGCTCGAACTCCAGGCACACCAGCCCTGGGAGCCCTGCCGCCATCTTCCGGCGCTCCAAACAGGTGTGCCTCAGTCTCACCTCTCCCTCCTATTCCATCAAGCCTGAGCTTGCTTGTCAAAGAGCATGGCTATTTCAGCCCCTTCTTTTCAACTCTCCTCTCTCTGATCCTCCTCCTTTCATCAGGAGATCAAATCGGCCCAGCGCATGGCTAAGACCTACTCGTCCATCCCTCAGATGTGGTCCAAGTGTCTGTTGCGCCACTGCCATGGCCTTTGGTTCATCTGCCTGCCCGCCTATGTGGAAGCCTGTCACTCCAAGGTGCGGGCGCTGCGCACGGCCTACGATGTCTTGAGGACGATGCAGGACAAGAAGTTGCAGCCTCCTGATGAGGTAGGCACCCAAGAATAGCCCAAACGGATTTTTTGTTAATAGCTGGTTGCCTGAAATCATGGCTAGCTTTTAGTTGTCCTGTAGTGTTATGGTACTTCATTGTTTTGGGCCTCTCTGCAGGTGTGTTACCGGATCCTGATGCAGCTCTGTGGGCAGTATGGGCAGCCGGTCTTGGCTGTGCGGGTACTCTTTGAGATGAAGAAAGCTGGTGTTCAGCCCAATGCGATAACATATGGATACTACAATAAAGTGAGTGTCATTGCCTAGCATCTGGTTGAAACCCACTGTACTGTAAATTTTCCTAAAAGTATCTGAAGACTGGACTGCATATGAACATTGTAGTAGTTTTCATAATCGTCTATGTCAAAATAATATAAAGCTAGAAATAACAGTATTTGGCAATAGGCTGTGCCAAGATAATGGTATGTACTGAATTTGAATAGCCAATCTAATTTTAGAGGCTGAAACCAGCACAGATTCCAAAGGCGGTTCTTTGTTTCACATGCTCCTTGCCATAAGATAAATGAGTATGCTACCAGATAGCTGCCCAAGGGACAGCTGGCATTTCTCTGCCTCTTAAGAAGTCCCAAAAAACATCTACTAGACACACACGGTCTGGACAGCTGAGAGTTGTGCCAATTCTATCAGAGTAATTACAGCCAGTCCTTGAGAGAGAACCCAATCTACTTAAGATAATTAGAGAGGTTACACTGAAGAATTACTTTGTTAATCTGCATGTGTGTGTGTGTGTGCACGCGCATGTGTGTTTGCATATGAATGTGTGTATTTGTGTTCATCCTCACAGTTCCATGTTCTCTTTATTTTTTCCTCAGGCTGTATTGGAAAGCACATGGCCTTCCTCCACCAGAGGAGGCTATTTTCTGTGGGGTAAGCTGCGGAATGTATTTCGGGGCGTGGTGCAGTTCAAACAAGTGTGGAAGAGGCAGGCCAGCCATCCCAAAGACACACACCTTTCAGGTACACACATTTCTCATTACCAGTAAGAATCATGCTATATTAGATTTGGAAAAGCACTGCAAATCAACACTTGGTTCAGAGTGTTAGTTTAAATTCAAATATATTCACATCACACACAACATATTTTATGTTCAATGCTTTCATAAGAAATTCTATGTATATTTTGTATTTTGGTGTATATTTTGTGTCTCTGTAGCCAGAGACTGAAACCTTTGACTTGAGACCAGACCTCTTCTCTGATGATGCTCTGTAAGGCCTGTAATTCAGCAACATTCTTTACTCCTTTGTTTTCTAAGCCTTTTGCACTGCCATCAATAAGTGAAATGCATGCTTAAAAATACAATTACCTTGGCCAGTTAGAGACATTCCAAAATGTTTGGTCCTGAAATGCTTTATGCAGTAGTGTAGTAGATTTTTGATTAGATCTGAATTAATGCACTTACTGCAAAATTACAGCTATCTGACTGTAGTAAATCCATAGAAAACGCTGCCCATGTCCATGTTGTTTAACTCTACAGGCTTTCTTTTTAATAATTTGCTGATGAATGTTAATTACTGTCCATTAGACTAAATGTACAACTAATAGGGCTCATCATGTATCGATTTATCAATAATAATCATTAAAATTATTAGTAGAATTTACCTCCTCGTAAAGACGCTGATGTAGAGGTCAAAGATATATACCAACACAGCCATTTTTATTTTAGCTGATGCTTGGAAGCTGCTGAGAATGTCCAGCTAACAACATTAGATCTACTGCTTAACTGCAATGCAAACTCATGTGTGACACAGTTTGATGCTCTGTTTCAGCCATAGGCAACCAAAAGTTCTGATGTGAAAGATACTTGTCTTTTGACCAAATGTGTTTATTGCTCCAGCTCTAAAAAGGTGTAAACTGTAATGTGGGCTTAGGCATTTTTAATGAACCTTGTGTTTGTGCTTCTGCATTCATAGGTTTTAACATTTTGTTCTGTAAAAAGGCTTGCTTTGATTAGCTGTTCGAAGAGAGAAAGAGAAAAAGAAATACTGTAATTTGTAGGTAATCCATTTTTGTTTTTGAACTGTTTAAATAAAAGTTACACCAATGCAACCATAATAAAACTATTATAATTTAAAAAATAATTAACTTAATAAATGAAACTTTGTGAAAAGATTGCTTACCACCCAGCACTACACATCTAAATATGTATATGCTGCACCATGCACAACATACTTTTGGGTAAAGAAACATACACAGATGGCTCCCTAGTAAAGAATTTATTTTTCTGATGTTCTCTGTCCTGGAAATGTTTTTAGTGACATAAAAACAGTTCTTACTGCTCATAATATATTTCATCCCTCAGCCAGAAATGTACTTTCTCTGATCTGTCATTCATTCCTTGAAGTCAGTGTTCTGGGCGCGAAACAAACTGAAATCCAGAAATTTCACATAGAAAATACAGAAATTATGTAGTCTTCCTACAGCTCCTGTCTCCCTGTAATTTCCCATTAACACAACCTCTGCAAGCCTCCCGGGCCATCCAGCCCGGCTGTAATGGGTCCAGTTATGATGAGAGCAGATAACTGCCTTCCTGACTGTCACACTTCAGCCTGCTCTTGATCTGATCTCCTCTTATTCCCATGGTGTCGCCTACACCAGCTCATTATGCATAAAGGACTATAACTGTAACAGGTTGAAACTGTAGTGTGCCCAGATAGAAATCATCCATATGTTCAAATGTTAGGATTCAAAGACCTAAGCAACGGATTTCCTCCAGCTTCAATCCAGTAATTGATTGTGTTGTTAATGGTGAGTGTGAGATGTGTAATGTATGGTTCTTGCTGCTGTTGATTAAGCTGTGTCTGTCTTCTGAGTCTCCTGTGTGTTCTTTTGTACACAGATGCCAGTGATCTTGACAGTGTCAGCCATGGCAGTTTGGACAGCACTAATGACTCGGCAGAGCGAGCCTCTATTGATACCGACTTCACAAAAATGGACTCCAGTGATGATGGATCCAGCACAGGTGCCTTGTCTGACCTTATTCTGCACCATCCACACCCCCGTTTCTCTCCTTCTCTCTCACGCTTTTTTGCAGGATGAAGTTTGCAGCCTTCTTTCTTTCTATTTCCTGTCTCTTGCTCCATCTCTCCAAGAGTCGTTATTTCTCACTGTGGGAGTGAAAAGTCCTTTCCCTTTTATCTGTTTTTTTTTTTTTTCTTTTTTTCTTTTTTTCAACTCTCATTAATCAGAACATGCACACAGTTGGCATGGTGAATATTACCATATACAGTAAGGGCAGATGTCATCACAGAGAGAGGGAGAATAAAGAGTGAAGAGAAGTGATTCTCTGTGAATGTGAAAGTGGCACTTTAAAGGAACATAAAGCTATAGGCAGCTCTGCTCACAGAGGAGATCTGAGAAGCTGTAGCTGGGATTTGACAGGAGAGACTCAAACATTCTAAGGCTGTGCATGCGCCGTGGCTTAGCAGGAGTCTGACAAAGATAGTGAGCAAGAGAAAAGAGAGAGAAGGGATGACTAACTGTGTTATTTTAGCTCACCTCTGGAGGCAGGGAGTGACAATGATACTATCTTTCTGCTCCAGTAGCTTTATCTATGTGAATTGTGAGTTTGTGTGTGTGAGTTTGAGGGTGTTTCGGCCCTATTACAGTCTATGTTATGAAAGCTGTGCCCTGTACTCAGTGCTGCAGTAGCTCTGTAGTGTTTAAAGTCGTGCCTCTGTGATTTATATTTATTTCAGTAGCTGTAGTTTTTGCCAATGCTGGTTCCCGGTATTTAGATGCTGCTGCATTTAGTGTCAAGTTGGTTTTCTGGTTCAAGGAAAAACTGGGGGCAATTTAAGAACTGAATCTGTCATAACATTTATAGGGCCTATATCATGGATAGCTGCATTATCTTCTTTTTTTTATAAGTGCAATATGTAAACAATGTAAAGCCTTTTACTTCTCTCTGTACAATCCATACACTCTGTATAATAAAGTGACCTGTTTTGAATTAAGTGTTCTGTGATGTCACGCAAACCAGTGCATTTAATCTAGTAGGCCAGGCCTGCTCATTCACACAAAAAGTTTGTTTGTCTGTACTGCTTTTTGAATGAAATGCAGTCCACGGCAGTCCTCCAGAACAGATTTACACATATTGGTCTTTAAGGCACAGTAGCAAAATCAGCGTTTTGTAATTCTACTGGATAAAAATAGTAAACAAAACCACACATATTTCAGAAGTGGATATATAAGAGTGGATATATAAGAATAATGCTATGGGGGGGCTCCCAGGTGATTCTATAGTGAAAATGGAATGTGTGTGTGTGTGTGTGTGTGTGTGTGTGTGTATGTGTCTGTGTGTGTGTGTGTGTGTGGAGGTGTGTGTGATTAATTATCTTCCCCGTTATGAATCCTGTTTATCCTGTTTCATTGCAGGTGGTCAGTCTGATCAAGGATACGACTCTCTGTCCAAAGAAGAGGTGCGAATCGGTACAGGTGAGGAGCAGGATGGCTCTCCACATTTGAAGGAAAAGGAGAAGGTCTCCAGCCCACGTGAGTTGCACATCATGTTGTTTTTCCTAAAGCTCAGTGTGGAGGTGTATGATGTAGGCTTGAAGCTTCACTGCTTCCACCAAGTGATGTAGTGTGGTACTGCAAGTTAATAGTGGCTTTGCCCTCTCCTGTTGAAGGTCATATTTTACTTGTGCATCAGTGCACACATGAGCCACCTTTTGTTAAGCTAGTTTGTTGTGATTGTTGATTTTCAGTGAATACTTCTTCCAACTTAATGAACTTGTACTTATGTTCCATATTTTCAGTGTCTGAAACAGGAACCTCTGGAAAAGGGGACTTGTCTCTTCCACTTAGTCCACCATGTTCCTCAAGTTTGGAAAGCTGCACAGGTGTTGTTTCTGAAGCTCTTCCCAAGAGACCTAACTCACTTGACGTTTTTGGAGAGAAGGTCATAAGGCCCAGCACCTTAGACATCATCCCAGGACAGCTGGTAGACATCACTAGTCCCGTAGCCACTCAAGGGTGTAAGCAAAAAGGTGCTGATTCAGAGAAGGAGGAAGATGAGTTAGAGGAGGTGAGGGGAATCTTGAAAGCTGCTGTGGACAGGAGTACCAGCTGCACAATCACCATGGAGACGAATATTGGTATGGAGCGTGGGCACTGCAGCGTGGAGCGGAGTGCAAGCTGTGGCGGCGCTCTAGGGCGTTCAGTGACTCGAACAGGAATCGAGGCCGGCTTTGACCCTCTCTCCCTGTTGGCAGCCGAAAGTCAGGAACAGAGCGATGAGCTGGGAGAGGCAGCTGAAGCTCCAGCTACCCGTCGCGACCTAGCTGAGGAAATCCAGCTCTACATGGAGCACCTGAGCAGCCCCATCAGCCAACGCTCCCTCAGCACAGACCTGCACAACCTTCAGAGCCCCTCGCCACTTGGCTCACCACGCCCAGCTGCACTTCTTGGGTCACCAGGCAGTGCAGGACAGCTGCGGCCGCAGCCCCGCAGCAGGCTGTTCTCTTCTCCCTCACTACCACAGGGACGCCCACGCCGGGCAAAAGAGACACGGCCCACCTCCCTGGCCTCCCCCTCCTCCCCTACACCCTCAGCCTCTTCCTTCTCAATGGACTCCCTGCTCACTCCCACACTGGACGTCTTCAAGAGCAGCTTCCTGTCTGCAGGCAAGGGTGTGGCAGAGAAAGCTAGCCGACTCTATTCCAGACTGTCCTCCCAAACTTCCATTGCACAAGTGAGTGAAGTTTATTTTCTCTTTGTTTCTAAATCAGTAAATATAAACTAATCTCAACTTTTATCTTTCATTCTACAGGATCTGAACTCTGACCGCATCAGTGTGTCATCAATAGGCTCAGGTGACCCTGACTGCTCCTCTCTGTTTGAGAGTGACCCCTCCCCGGACCCAGAAGGCCTCGCTTCCCCGCAGCGAGATGTCTCTCTCAGCATCACTCGGTCCAGGAGGAGCCCGCGCAGGAACAGCCGCTGTCTGGAGAGCCCCTCTGCACCCCCCAGACTCTTCCGCCAGGCCTCCCTTACCAGTGAGCCTTTATATATATATAGCTGTACTATACTATAGGTGTTATGCATATTGGATAATGAGATCTTTTCACATGTGATTTTAATGAATTTAGCTCACAAAATAGGTTTTTGTTTTATTAAACCCTGAGAAAGCGGAAAGAAGATTTGTCAAATAGTGATGATGAAGTTATTATATTTCATATATTCGGTGTGTTTCTCAGACACAATAGGTAATAGCCAGTTCTGAAAGGAAAGTGTGTGTGTGTGTGTGTGTGAGAGAGAGAGAGAGTTTGGAGAAAAGAAACTACAAGAGCAAACATAAGCGCAAACTGCATTAGTCTTAACGTTAAGATTTTCAGAACATGATTTATGTTGATTTATGTAGATTTATAAAAAATGTTTAAAAATCAAATCTTTTCTGTAAAGCTTTGTATGGAAAAGATTTTGTTACCCCTTTACTACAGAAGGAATGTCCTACATATGCAGAATACATAATATATGCAATAATGAAAGAAATCTATATTCTTTCTCATGTATTTGTTTGTGTGCTTCATCCCAGCCATTATATATTTATACAGTTTATTTTGTAGTAAGCAAAAACTGCTATTACAGGCATAGGAAAACAATGACTTCATATATTCAGACAAGACAAAAATCAGAGAGATCTCCTCCTGTAAAATCTAATACCATCGGATTTGTACTTCAGTCCACAAGATGGTGCTGCAAAGTCCTTTTTTTCTGGTGAGACTATAGCTGTGTCCGAAAAGTGCACTCGTTCAATATGTAGGACACTATGTAGTGAATCAGCCATTTTGTAGTGTTGTCCGAAATTCCAACCGTCAATTTCACCCACTAGTTAGTGCACTATCTAGTGTTGGCAAAATCTAGTGTTTAGACACTATACACTACATGAATACACATATATCATCAAGCACTGCGGGTTACTTTTACCGTCCCCTACATAGTGGACGAGTGCATTTTTCTGACACACTGCGCACTACTGTTACCTGCAAAAGTCAAGAAGATGAGCAAGGTTCAGACATAGCTCATGACTTTATTCAGGTGGTGTCATTATTAGGAACATTGGGACAGTATAGCACAATTCGGATTTTAAAGTAATAAACTGTAAAATGGCATATCCAATGCTAAGCATCTCACAAAATCATCATCATAGTAGAATCTTAACTCACATATTGTCTTTTGTATTATTTTAACCATAAAATATTATATATTACTATTACCCTTGGTGTTTTGTGTATTCGACATTCTCAATGTTTACCCCATCAAATTTGCCCAGTAAATAATCAGACATAGCTGTAATCCTGCCTGCTGGGGGTAACTGCAGAAATACACATGAATTACGTCTTAATCCCCAGAGAGCTTCTTTTGGGAAGTCCTTGGTGATTCTGCTGAGTAACATCTCTGAGTGGAATTGACAGGGAGATTAAAGTTTGGGAAATCACCCAAGAAACATTAAATATTCATTCAATTGCCTTTATATTCCTGGCTTTTAGAGAGCACCAACTACTGTAAAGAGAAACATATGACTGAATATACGTGTAGTTGATCAATATACAAAAACCCCTATACATGCTTTCCATAATATATTTACTTGTCTAGATTTGGGTCCTTGTGCATCATGCTTGAGTAGGTTCCTGTTTGTATCCATCTGTAGTCAGTGTGTTTCTGCCCCAGTGGTTGCGGAAGTAGGCCAGCAGACGGGGCTCTGAGTGTGTATGTGTGGAGCCTCTGATTTGGGGCTCTTCAATCAGGCAGCCAATCTTGTGCTGAAGTGTTCCATAATAATCACTCAGATCTGACACACTTGTACCCAAGCCTCTGTAGAGGCTCTCTACTTATAGTCAGCTCAGAGGAGTATGCTCTTCTTTTGCTGAACACGATCAGAATTATCATTCATAAAGCAAGTTATCAGTATTCATCGCACCAGCCCAGCTGCCCTCATCTGAAATCCAGTCTGATTCTGGAGAACATTCTGAGATGAAAAATACACATTGAATGAGTCTGTTTGAGTCTCACTGAATTAAGAATGTGTCTCTTTCTTTTTGGTAGGCTCATCATTAGCAGTGGTGAAAACCCCACAGATACCCGACATATGTCCAGATGCCAGTCTAGCGCAGACACAACAGAATTACGCCATTGAGGTGAGTTTGTCTTAGCAACCTCAAAAACAACTGGCCCAGATTATTAAAACATTTAGTGGTCATCTCAAAATTCCAGATGAAAAAAAAAGCTTTATAGCAATGTGTGACCAAATTGAAATATTATGGTGTTAGTTGACACCAGCAGGTGAACTTACTTGGGTGGTGTCCATGCAGGTGCGAATGTCTAGCTGCTCACGCTGTAACACGTGCGAGTGTCTTGTGTATGATGAGGAGATCATGGCTGGCTGGACCGCTGATGACTCCAATCTAAACAGCACCTGTCCCTTCTGTGGCTCACCCTTCCTGCCCCAGCTTAACGTGGACATCAGAGACTTGACTGACCATGGCAGGTAATAGTTCACGTTTGGTCTTTTTTAGCGCTTTAGTCTAACCAAGACTATTGGGTAAGTCTTAGTCAGACAAACACACAAAATTACAAAGAATATGTTCAAACAAATATGCAGTGTTCAATGTTTTTTCTTCTGTTCAGAACTACTTGTGGAGACCTTCCTAGTTCCCAGACAGAAACAAATGATTCACAGACCCAAGAGGAGCTCTCACAGAGTAGTGAATCCACAGCTAGCCCATCCAGCTGTAACAGCAGAAGCACAGTAAGAGCTACATATTCCTTTTCAGTCAGTGTGTTGTTTTTTGGTTTGTGTATTTTTGGCATGCGTGTATTAGGTGTGTATTAATTAATGCTCAGCATTTTGTAGCTTAAATCAACTTTATACTGCTAAAGAAACATTCTAATGATTGGTGTGTTTTTCTTCTGTGGCAGGAGCCAGTCACTGTGCCATACCTTAGCCCTCTTGTGCTATGGAAGGAACTAGAAAGCCTGCTGGAGAATGAAGGTGAGCAGGCCATCTCCTCAGCTGCCATTGTGGACCATCACCCCATTGTCTTTTGGAACCTGGTGTGGTTCTTTCGCAGGCTGGAGCTGCCCAGCAGCCTGCCTGCCCTCATTCTTAGCTCCAAGCACTGCAGCCTGGACAAGGAGGTGAGTCTGGCATTGCTATTTAGTGAACAATAACCAAAGATTATTTGTTCTTAATTGAACCTTAAGTTAGTTTTTACAAAGTTCATCGCCCATGCCATTAGGATACTTGAAGTTCATTTTATTAAGTATCCTTGAGTATAGCAAGTATACGGACCATGTACTTGTAGTGTAGTAGAAAGTGTAATACTTCTTCTGACTAAATTGGAAGAATTGGAAGAATACTTTACATACTTTCTCCATACTTAGCAGTATAAGTCAAGTATACTTCACTATACTATTCTTAAGTATATAACATAGTGTATAAAAAGTAAATTTCAAGTATATTGCCTCAGTTTTTGTATAAAATAAGTATACTCATAGCACACTTAAATAAACTACTTGTTGCTAAGGGTGTCTGCAAGCTTGTGTTAATTCTGCATTGTGTATTCCTCAGCTCCTCCAGATCAGTGCATCAGAAGACAGTAAGAATGTGCTGGTCCAAATTCTGTGGGATAACCCCAAACTGCACCAAGACCCTGTTACTCCCTGCTACATGCTTTGGAATACATATTGTAAGAGTCTTCCACTTTTTGACTTCATTTGTTGAGACCTAAAGTGCTGCAATCATGAATATGTCATGTGTCTGTGATTCTTTTAGCTTAAACCAAACAACTGTGAATGACAGTAGCAGTTGTATGCAAACCTTTCTGTTGAAGTGAAAATATGTAAACATCCTTTACACCCTTCTGCAACTTTGAATTTAATTAAGGCACATTTTAATTTAATTTTAATAATTACAATAAAACATCAAATGCAACCAGTACCAATGTTATGGCATATTTTTTTTTATGATTTTTTATCTATGTTAACATATTAGAAAATCCTGTATTAGAAAATACAGTAAATTTGGAGAAAAATTACATATTTTAGTTTGTTCCCTGCAAATGCTGATTAAAAATATTTTCATTTAAACATAATAAAAGAATGTAAAAAAAAACACCTAATTGCATATCTTTTTTGTTTGAGTATACAACCTCATTTCCCCTGTTTATGGCTATCTTTGTTTAGCTGCAAGCCCAGCTTCATCTGCCCCTCATCTGGAGGAAGAACAGGCAGTAAGCCTAGAGGTGCTGCATAGTGTGGTCAGGAGCATTCAGAAGAATGATGTCTACCAACCTATGAGCCAGATACTGCAGCTTCTTGGCACCAGACTGGGATTTGTCAGACAAAGGTAAAAAAAAGGAGAGGATTCACAATCCATATGCCTGTTTTATTTATCACTCCTGCTTTGAATGCGAGAAGAAAACCTTGTTTTAAATCTTGTCATTTTGTGTTCTTTTCCAGGAGCTTATATAGAGATATCTTGTTCTTGTCTCTGGTGACTTTGGGCAAGAACAGTATCAACATTGGTGAGTTGGCTATGTTGTAAAGTTAATTGTTTTGTAGGCTGTCCACCAGTTACATTCTTACCATATCATGCCTTTACCCCATAGATGCTTTTGATCGTGAATACAAGTTGGCATATGACCGCCTGACCCCCAATCAGGTCAAGATGACTCAAAACTGTGACAGACCACCCAGCGCTGGTGTCATGGAGTGCAGGAGGACTTTTGGCCTGCCAAGTCTGTGATTTCTTTCGTCCTTTACCTCTCCTCTGTCTGTCTCACAGAGGAGCGGACATGGAGTCTGAGACAGGTCATGCCTAGCCAAAGAGGGAGCACCATATTCACATGATCCTGAGAATTCAGTGTTCTTAAAGCTACCTCTGGCTGCCAGGAGCCATGTAGACATTTCTAAGTACAATCGTAGTATGTGACCAGTTTACAACTTGTGAACACTTTGTCTTGTTAATTAACACACTCTTTACCTCATATTTTCCACTAAACCCTTATCAACATGTCACCCTGAAACTCCCAAATAACTTTCAAACTCTTAGCTCCACTCAGGTAATACTTAGTACTGAGGTCATTGTAGATCAGGAGCAGTATCATTTAGTGCTCAGGTCATAGCATCACTCCCATTAGATCACATGGAAAGAATCATGGGGTGGTTTCGGGACCAGTAGCAGTGCAATGATAACACAATCACATTTAGGACCCTAAGTAGAGAAGCACAATGAATAAATCCTAATGAAACAGCAGAGTTTCCACACATTCCTCTCTCAGAATTCCAGGGTCACTTGTAAATTGTCATTAAAAGAAGACACCTTTGTGTACATAGTCTATTATTCTGTTATTTAGAATATTTGTAATATAAAGGTATTTTTTGAGACTTGTATTGTTATAACTGACATGTCTCCATTTGTAAAGGAAATACCATGTAGTGCGTTAGAGAGTGTGGCGTCTGTGGTTATGGTCCTGGAGACCACTGTTGTATCTGTGAAGCGTCTTTTGAATAGGTGAGGTACAGAACTGGACCAAATCAAATGTTGACTCATGAATTGCAAGATTGTTTACATGGTGAGTGGAAAATGTAAATGTAATCATACTACTATGTAAATGTAATTTAGTAATGGGAATTTTTTTTCCTACTTTTGAACTGAGCAACCAGAGCAATGCCTTACGAAATGGCAAATGAGCTGCAGACGTATATTGCGGACACCAACTACAGAAAGCATTTTCAATTCAAGAGATATTAGTGATCACAAATCTGGAATGAGACTGATGATGGATATTCTCTTGTCCAAATCAGTCAATTGAGATAGTCTGGAATTTATCTGAATAATTCACATTTTAAGCATTAATGTAGACAACATTGCATCATATTACAGAGCTTAATGAAACACTAGGTTCCAATTTCACAGTGCACTGCTTTCGGTATGTTTGTCGGTATGTTTATTTTTCTTAAAACCACTTCATGTGCAACCCAAAATACATATTTATCTAAACATGGGCTTGTGGAAGTGGCATTGTTTTAGCCCTGCTATTGGTCAAATCTAAACACTTTACTAGTATAGTTTTTTTATGAAATGGCAGTTTTCTGTCTAACTTATGATTCTAGTATTATCATTCATTCCTATTGTAAATGTTTTGCTTTTTTATTGTTTCTATAAATTGTTTACGGTACTATTAGAAATGGTACACTATCATGGTACTTGAGATGAAATACACAGATGTAAAGAGCACATGAGCACTTAAGTCAGTTACATGAGGGTAATGAAGTGTAAAGTGACAGCAGATCTATTTTTAAAAAGCTTAATCTACCTTTGTTCGCTTGGTAGCATTAGTTGAAGCTACACTGACTTTATTAGTATCTGCACTGTTACTGTTCTTTATTAAAATGCTCTTAAGCGAGCAATTTGCTATTATACCCCATAGTTACTGAACATAAAATCATGCAGTAAGTGCAAAGATTATCGTGGCTGTTACAAAGGAAATAAAAAATGCTAAAGAAAATGTCTCCAGACAGTTATAGTTTACTCTGTTTGACCAGATGCTGTGCAAAACAATAGAATTAGATGTTCACACATTGTCATTGAAGTTTTGGCTTTCTTCTGTTTCCTATACTCTAGATCTTGGCACAAGAGATAAACATTATGGCTTTTAAGTGACAAGCTAATTAAAAACAGTTAACCATTTTCAAATCTAACATAAAACATTTCATTATTGTTGAAATGTAATGAAATGATTTCTGTGTGCTAAAGTACTGTTATGGATGGACATGTTTAACACATATCACTTCATGTGTTGTTCCTGTTTATATTTGTAAATTCCCAGATCCAGCCAGGGTCTGCAGAAGCTGTTTATAATTGTAAATAAACTCACTCAAACAGCCACTGGTGTCTTTATGCTCATTTATTAGAAATAGATTGAGATGAATGAGTGAAATATTCATAGGATCCAATTTACATGAATGATAAACTGAACACCTTTCATTTGACAGAAAAAAAAAACAATGTGTGCAGCTCACTATAGTTTTGTTTCTTTGAATTCATCCCTTGAGCTGAATAACCTGTTTTCTTGGGGACTTACAACCCTTAAGACTTTTATTTCCAGAATACATTAAGAAGACTACTTTCATGCAGGTGACTATTTCAAAAATGAAAAAAAGATAATGTATTTTATATAAAGCACAAATTACTTAAACGTTGTTCTAGATATGTTTCTCTATATGTAATATTCCTTTTTACAAAAATGATTGCAGTGTGAGTGTAAATGATGTCATTTACAGTAAGCACTCAATTTCTCCCATTTTTACACACATTTGCAAATTCTTACAGGATCAGACAGGACAGTCACGATGCAAAACGTGTCTCATAAGAAGCAGTTCATAACATCCATAACATTCCACCTTTTTTTCTGAAGGACCACTTACTTTGGAAAAAATCTTGCTTTTGCCTGATTTCATCATTAAAAAAGATACGCATAATGATCACAACACAGAAAATCCTTTTAAATGTCCATTTCATCAGACCCTGTATTATATAACATGAAGCATTTGCAACAATGTCATCATAGTCATTTAAAGGAATTGTGCAATATTTTAGCCATTTTGTTAAGATTTTTGAGTAATGCAGGCTGCTAATAAGATACTGTCCTAAAATTACCTTCCATAGGTATTCGATAAGATATATAATAATGAAGTGAAACTGGTTTTAATAGTTAATACACTGTGTTTGCTAAGTTTGTTTTCTGTGTTATTGCAGTTTTATATGGAATAGTACAGGACCATTTTTACCCTGGAACTAGATGCTGTTCTCGCCAGTAAACCACATTTTTTTGTCATAGTATGGAATGTATGCATTTTACCAAAAAAACATTCAAAATACATATTTGGTAGATAAAAAAATGGACTATTCCTGTCATAGTCACCATAATATGGTGAATACTATAATTATGTTGTCCATACATAAACACACATACAACTACCAAGCCATACAGTCAGACATTTATAACAATAAGACTATTTGTCTCTGTGTTGAATTTGTTTAGGACATGTTGATGGTTACTAGAAGAGGAATGTGTTACAGACCATTTCACTTTACAATGATGCACTGAAAATGGTGTCCACAAATATCAGCCAGCATTGAAGCTTGACTGAAAGGCTTAGCCCAGCTACTGTATAAACCTGTGAGATAACTATGTTGAATATTGCACAGTGGAGTAACATTAGCCATCTAACTTGTCTCTGGGAGCATACATTGCATTGCATACATTTGTTGTGAACACATCAGCAGTGCTTGTACTGTTGCTCTCCAGGTCTAGATACAGTGTTACAGAGGTTAATCAGGACATCACAAATGACCAGGAGTGGACACTGGTAGTCACAGTGCTGATCAGATGGACACTGGACACACAATGATACGGTCCTCTAGCATGACACTGAGCACCAGGAACACAAAGTACAGCAGGAACATGGTGAGGCCCAGCATTTTGTTCATCCTCCACTTACAGACAGCGATGGAGATGATGACAAACAGAAGCATGAGGAAGAGCAGCACGATGGCACAGAAGAGCCCATTGCTGCTGACAGCCACAGGTGCCAGCCCATGGAATGTCGAATATATCAACCAGGGTACTGGCAGCCTTTAAAGTGAAAAAAAGTTGAATACGTATAAGATTTACAACAAATTAAATCAATAATTAAATGCATTGCTCCCCAGTGCTGCTAAAAATGAAAGCTGGTGGCTACCAGTTAGCATTAGCTAACATTAGTTAGGCCGGAAAAAGCCAGAAAAAAGAAAAAAAAAGCTAACATTAGTTAGCATTAGTGATTGTGCCTAATGAAGTTTTCAAGCTGTCGTGTATTATTAGCTTGAAGGGATTTCATGTGTTTGCTGTTTTTGAAGGAGCAGTTGATGCAATTTTCAAGATAAAATATATGGACATAAGTATTGGGACATACTTGTTTTTCAAAGTTTGTAGTTTAACTACAGCTATGTAGTTTAAAAACAACATGAACATCTGTACAGCATCTACAGTGGACTCTCAAAATGAAGTGTATATTATTTGGGTCTAAGTAACAGTTACATTTTATCATGCTATTGATTCATCTGTATTTTTAATATATGGCAAGGCATGTCACACTATATATAAATATTATAACAATATTAGCAGTTTGTTGGAACAATTACAGATATGAACCCTAATTGAGAGTTGATTAAATTATATAAGGGATATGTTTGAATCATAGTGAGAAAAATGTTCAGAACCAATAAAAACAGTTTGTTTTTTAAGGCAGAATCACAAATGCTAAGGCCGGAGCACAGGCAAGACACGCCATAATCATGAGACAGTCAGAAGCAAAAAAATCAGAATCACCAGGCAAAATGACAAACCCAAAAATACAGGGTCAGTACGCAGTCAGACAAAAGAGAAATCGCTTGATATGCTAGTCAAGACATAGACAGTAGTTCAACAGAAACGAAGGCCTACATATACTGGTGGTGAGGCTAGTATTTAGGTGAACCTAAATACATTTGTACATATCTTACAGCAAAGACCTGTATAGCACTAATTTCAACTATATTTCATTGTTCTGTTCACTGTCCTTTACCTGGTATCTACCACATTTTGGCTGGTCTGGCTGACTTACCCTACAGTTATGTCGAAGATGTTGCTGCCTACAGAGCTGGACACAGCCATGTCTCCCAGGCCTTTACGAGCCACGATCACGCTAGTGATTAGGTCAGGGATAGACGTACCAGCCGCCAGAATGGTGAGACCCATGATCTCTTCAGAAATGCCAATGGTCTCACCCACCTTGAAGAGAAATAATATTCCACAGTGTCAGTACCTTCTTAGATATCTAGAAATGATGTAAAACTTGTTGTGATGTACTGTATTATTTGAATACAGAAGAGTGCTGTAAATGGTGGTGCATTCTGGGGAATACAGGTCAAGCTTGCTATCAAAATAGTTGAAATGTTGGTTGTAAAGAATATTGGGCATTGCTTATGATTTTGTCAGATTTTTGTTCAGTGACCATGTTAAGTTTGTTTAACATACAGTTTATTTAATGTGTTATTTATTTAAGGTCCCAATCGAAGTGCAATTCTGACTGCTTAAACTCTCTGACATGTTTCTCAAACCATTCCTCTGCTTGCTTTCCTACAATAGTGCATTCTGGTGCCATCTTGTCTCAAAACCAGGTAAAAGAAAATGTGATTCATCAGACCACACTATGTGCTTCCACAGCTCCATGGCCCAAATCCAATGGCCACATGCCAACTGTATGCTCATATTGCCCTTTCAGTAGTGGACAGGGTCAGCATGACTGGTCTTTGGCTACGCATCCGCATCTACAGCAGGCTACAATGCTCTGTGTGCTCAGACATCTTTCTGTTACAACTAGCATGAACTTTTGCAGCAATTCGAGCTACAAAATCTCTTCTGTGGGCCCTGAGTGACATTGACCCTGTCGCCAGTTCATTAGTTGTTCTTTCTTGGACCATTTATGGTAGATATTAACCACTGCATACTGTGGTATCTATACCACTGGTCAAATTTTACTCCATCACAAGTGAAAGTCATCAATTTTTTACATAAGCTAAAGTACTGAAGTACTTGCTTTTAAAAATACTAAAAATACTCATTTTCTTTCACCACATTATTGTATTATTGACACAACACATACAATATCTAATGCCCAACAAAAACAATCACGTTTCAGAAGAAGGGGAAAAACATCCACTTTCAGAATTAAAAGTAGCAAATAACGAGATCCTTGATGAAAATGTAGTGAAGTGAAAAGTATGATATTTGTCTTTCAAATGTAGTCAAGTGAAAGTCATAAGACTACTCAAGTGAAGTACAAATACTCAGAAACTCTACTTAAATACAGTACTCAAGTAAATCTGCTTCGTTACTGTCCACCACTGCAGTAATCTCCAGTCATTGTATGGAGATAATCAATGCTATTTACTTCTCCTGTCAGTGGTTTTAATGTTACAGCTGATCAGTGTGTATAAATGCACTTTACATATTGATATTCCCACCATGATGCAAGAAACTACGACATCACACAGTGTTACATTAAACCATTTTTACGGTCTCAGCGACTGGCGTAAGCGCACATGAGTTACGTAAATTGACACTCCTGGTTAATTGTTCACTATGTGCCAGTATGCATGGGCAATCAAACATTTGCTACTGAAAGATAGATAACTTGATTGTGGGGTTTGCCTATATCTTTACATGCTGCACTACTTAATGTAGCAAAGCTGAGGGTGCTCAGATTACTGAGGGTGCAGATTAGAGCTGTGCATCAAAAATGCCAGAGTGCAGAAAAAAACAATAAACACCCAGATATCAATTAGGAATCTGTAGAAATCTGTGTAGAAATAAGTCAAAAAATGTATAGAAACCTACATTTGGAATTCAACTAAACCGGGTAATGACCCTGGTGGCTTTCCAAACTGACCTGATGCGCCCACCACACCATGAGATAGGAGAATATAGCAATCCACACTATGGAGCCCAGGAACGTAATCACAAAGAACTTCTTGGATGCCTGTGAATGAGCAGTGAGATGAATCAGAACAGAGAACAGAGAGGTCATTCCGCTGCCTCGGTCTGCCCTGAAATTACTTAATACTTCAGTAACACTTTGCATCTAAATGATTGAAATCAGTGGAAGCAGAAAGAGGCAGTTCTGCATTATTCAAACAATGTCATACGAGCTAGCTTTGACTCATCGTAAACCACTTTGAAACATTTCACTTCCACCACAAGTTTGCAGAGATTATACGAAAAAGTGTTTGGTTTGAGATATTTAGTGTCTTTACAGGGTTTCTGACGTCTGGCACGGTGAGCCACAGAGGGAAAACGACAGGCAGCAGGAACAGGTAGGTTGCTTGTTTGCGTCTGGTGTCCGGCCATTCTAAGGACAGTGGCTCATCACACTCTTCATCCTCGGCCTCCCCATCAGCATCTTCTTCGTCTTCGTCATCATCGTCATCATCATCATCACTGTCCTCATCACTGTCTTCCTCACTGTCGTCTTCCTCACCGTCGTCAGACCCCCCAGACCCTTCTTCGCCCCCTCCTTCTGCAGCTGCAGCATCTGGCTCCTCCTGCAGAAAAAGTGAGAGACGGATAGAGGGATGTGTGAGAGCAAGAGAGAAAGAAAGAGAGAGAAAGAGACAGAGATGGAAAGTATGAATGGCTAAGACTAACTGAAATAGCAGAGAAGAAAACTCCACTAACATACTGAAATACATGCTGTAAGAGATGGAACACCACCGTCAGGTTCATGGCATTTTAAAGAACTAATTAGCTGCATAAAGGCACAGAAGTTTTTTAATGTCTCTGTTTCTTCCCAGCTGCTCTTGAAGCACAGGAGTGGGCCCACCTTCTGTCCTTCTGCCTTCTCCTTGCTGCCGTCCTCCTTGGAACCTGCTGGCTCTTTAGAATCTTTGGGCTGGTCAGCTTTGCCATCTTCACCTGTGTAGTTTCACAAGATACGAAAACAAAACCAAGGTGCTTGAAATGTCCTCGGCTACTTCTAAAAAGAATTCTCAGATCAAGAGTTTAACAATAAAAATCCCCTTATCCCAAATCAGCCACTACACATCTTTAAATGTGAAATGAAAACACCAAGTCAGATTTGGCTGGAATTACCAATGTTGTCATTAACAATAACAATGAATGAACATTTTTATTTTGATTTGGTCACACTGGTAAGGTCTCCTATTAGCTCAAATACATGCTACAGTTTTGCTCTTGCACTGAATCTGCCATTTTTATTCGTATTTGGGGTTTGTTTGTTTGTTTAATTTCATTTTATTAATTATTACTTTGTTCTATTTCATTTTTATGATGTTTTATCACGTCTTTCAGTGAAGGAGGGCTATATAAATAAAATAATTATTATGATTATTTCATTATTATTACATTTTTTTGCAAAAATGTACATACACCGATGGGCCATGACATTAAAACCACTGACAGGTGAAATGAAAAACATTGTCTCATTACAGTGACATCAGTCAATGGGTATTGAGTACCAAGTGAACAGTTTTTGAAGTTGATTTGTTGGAAGCAGGAAAAATAGGTAAGCATAAAGATCTTAGTGACTTTGACCAGGGGCAAATGATGATGGCATCTCCAAAATGACAGGTCTTGTGTTGTGGTCCCAACTTGCAGTGGTCAGTACCTTCAAAAGTGGTCCAAGGAAGGACGACCAGTGAACCTGTGACAGGGTCTTTGTCAAAGGCTCTGTCTGGTACCATTCTGGAGAAGAGCTACGTTTACGGCATTTAGCAGACACTCTTATCCAGAGCGACGTACATCAGTCAGAGCTACTATATTGCAAATTGCTGAAAAAGTCAGTGCTGAAATGCTGAAAAACACAGTGTTTCACTGTTTGCTGCATAAAGGGCTGTGTAGCTACAGACTGGTCAGAGTGGCCATTTTGATCCCTCTCCACAGCCAAAATGCATCAGAATTGGACCATACAGCAATGGAAGAAGGTGGTCTGGTCTGATTAATCATGTTTTTGTTTACATCATGTGGATGGTCGGTTTGTGTGTGCCACTTAATTACAGAAGTGTCCATGTTACTCTGACAAAGACCACCTACCTAAACATTGTTGCAGACCAAGTATACCCCTTCATGGTAACAGTATAGATAATGGCAGTGGCCTCTTTCAGCTGGATAACACACCCTGTCACATTGCAAATCTTAACTTGTCTGACTTGTCCATAACTCAATGAGTCAGAACCGTTTTGGTGGAACAGGGAGGGCCTACACAATATTAGGAATTTGGCTTAACATTATGGCTGATCGGTGTATAGCCAGCTATTTTACTTATAGCATTTTAGCTTCGCCCAGTTTTTTGGTCCAGAATGAGGCATAATAAACAGCAGCAAATCAGAAGAGTTTTCACTGAAATATATCAGTCTTACAGTAACTAAAATAGCTTTAATGGTCATGTAAAATACAGGCTGTGAATAAATGGTAGAAAAAGAAACATAAATGTTATAAGGGGACCTCAGAGTCAAAGTCTAAAGCAAATGAGATAATTGTAGAATATATGCCCTAAAATTGTTTCCTTTCTGTGTTCCTTTCATTCTTTTTCTATTACATTTTGATATATTGACATGTTTTCTATCTGACATCTGAACAAGAACGTTCTATTTTTCTTTTTTGGGGAATATTGTACGACATAAAACACAAATGTGTGTTCCTACTTTTACAAATGTTTTTCCTTTTATGAATTGTACACATTTATAAATCTCAAGCCTGTTTGAGATTATTTATAACAACCTGAAGTGGTCTGAGGCATGTTTCTGAAAATCTTGCAGCTCCAGTGCATAACTTTCCACTTTGAAACTTTAAACACCAAATCTGTCTTGGCAGATTGACTGGATTTGGGGTAAAGGGAAAACTGCTTCTTAAAGAAAGCTAAAGGTGCTCCAAATGGAATAACATCATCATATCATTTGGCATCTACTTCAAAAGCCATTTCATTTCCTCTGTGCAAGATAATCCTCATTGATCCAGAGTCTCATACTTTATTCATGAACTGGAGCTTGATCATTATGGCACCTAATGTGTAAAGAAGCTCTTGGGTCCAAACAATGGCCGAAGCATGGAATGTGGGGTTATGTATGGAGAGGACAGGCGTGCCAGACTACTGGCGCAGTGCCCTCTCTCTACACCTTTCATCCAGGTCCCAGCTGGTGTACTGCTGCTCCTGCAAATGCTACATTTAAGCAGTGGCGTGAATATGCAGTAACGCTCACCTGTGAAATGGGACAATGCGCTGACCTGTGGACAAAGGTCTCTGCAAACATATTCAGGCACTGTGGACAAGGACACACTAAGATGGCATGGTGGAATACTAGAGCTCACCTTCGCCCGATTTTTCCTTCTGTTTGCCCTCTACCTTCCCCCTGGCCATGCTGTTCAAAATCTGAGCCTTGTCTTTAAACTTCACTGTAAACCAAAAGAAGTAGATTATACAGTCAGGTGTAGATTTATAGGCACTCTTGGACATAGATAAACAAAGACGCTGAATAAAATAGACAGCACAGATAACATTAAGCTAAAAACATGGGAAAAAACATGCTTTTATTCTAATACTGTACATTGTGCAACAAATGTTTTAAAGAAGGCATAGTAATCTTTAAAACACCTGTGATACTTTTAAATGGCAATTTAATTCTTCTCATTTATTTCTTATATGGGCCCCATTACCTGTGCTTATTCTAAATCAGGGGTGTCAAAGGGCCGTGGTCCAACACATTTTTGGTTATTTCCCTGCTCAGACACATCTGGTTCACCTCGCCAGGTAATTGCCAGGTTTAGTGAATGTGAGCTGAGCCACCATCAAACTGTGCTGGACCTCCAGGAGTTTGACACTAAATAAAAGAGACTGTACAACATATGCATTCAGTCTAAATTTAAAGCTGCGTCACCAGCCTGTTTGAAATTTAACATGGTTGTAATATCACACCCACAATCGCATAAGACTGTCAATTAGCAGTTTTAGCACCTAGCAGTTTAGCCCACCCATTCATGCCAATGAGATAAGGAGTCTTATCACTGTAGCAGAGTAACTGGAATTGAAGGAAAATGTTATGCTGGATATAGGAAACCAAACTGTTATTGTGACAAAATTGTGTATCTCCAAAAGAATCATTTCATGTGAAACAGAAAAACAACCTTAACCTAGGCTGAAATCCTAATATAACAAGAATTTAGTCCCTTCTGTAGCATTTATATTGATACATTCTACCACACAAATGTTAACACAATGTATCCTGAGGTCCCCGTGTATAGGATCACCTAGATTCCTCATTAAAGAACTATGAACTTTATTTACCCCTCTGTTTGAACTTGGCATATCTGGCTACAGAGCAACTGCTTCAGTTTGCCAGGGATCCCTCAGCTCACATGCACAACCTTTAGCTTCAAATACCTCAGTTCCACACTTTGCAACATATAGGACCCTCACCAGGAGTCCAGGAGACCATAATTTGCTTCGCTCTCTCTGGGTACGATGGTCCTACTTCTCCCCAAATACTGATGCTACTCAGCAAGACTGTCTGTTAGATGATGCAATAGCACTGTCCACTTATGTTGTGTTAGTGGCAGTAAAAAAAGGCTTCATGTAACTCGGAGGAAACATGAGCTAACCTTCTTCTAGTGCTGGTGCTATTGTGTGACTAGGAGTTGGAATTGGAATATAAAACAACATTGGGGGAGAAAACACATAAAGAAAGTGAGATACGTGATACCCTCATTATCTACCACTCTTAAGGTGTAATGAATAGAACATCACATGTTTTATTATGTCACTTCATTAAGTTTTCAAGACCTACCAAAAAGTCTCCATACATAGTGAAAAAGATGCAGGTTGAAACAAGACTGGGATAGCTAGGGATTACAGTTGGGGGAGTGTTGAATTTGGGGCCACTTAATCACAAACAGAGAGAAAGCTGTTTTTCAAATGACATGGTTAGGATCAGTGGCATCAGTGGCTGAACACTGAACTGTTCTGGCATTCATTTAAAACTGCTACACTCTGCATAGTGAGAAAAAAAAACGCTCTGCTTGCCTTAAGGCAGAATAAGTACACAAGAATAAAAGCATGTATTATTTCCATATGTTTCATGTAACACAGAATTGGTGCTGTTAATCTTAAAAAGCCCTTTTGTTCTGAACCTGACTGTAGAACGTGTTTGAGTATACTACACTGACACACCTGGGGAATTCAAAGCTCCCACAATTCTCATTTTTTCAACGGCATATTCACAGCCACCACATCACAAATAAACAACCACAACAACATGGGCACAGAAACACACCCTGAGAGGTCTTACCTTTACTTGTCAAAGAGCTGCTAGGCTTTGCACCTCCATTTAACACTGAGTCTAATGAGTAGAGATTCAAATGAACCCTTTTGAAATTGACACAATGAAAGCTTTAAAAGTAATTGTCTGTCCATAAAAGCACAATTCATTTTTAAGCTACAGTACAGAATTCAGAGTGAAGTGTGATGACTGTGCAGCATTGCGGTAATCAATTCAAATTTAAACATAAAATACATTTTACATGACCTTCATTGTTGCAAAACTATAATAATTACACAAGTAAACAATAATCAATCTTTAATAACAAACACAACACATACCTCATTAGACTAAAACCATGCCTGTGTTTTTTTATCTTAATAAATAAAGGCATGTTTTGGGTCTGGTTTTAAATTTCGCTAAAGAAGAAGCACATTTGATCTGATAACAGCAGGAGGTCCCATAGCCTCAGAACTATAGCCAGGAGCAAGAAACAATCAGAAGGAGCTCAGAAGAACACCTAATGGATCTGGGAGCCTAATCTGGGCTAGGCAAATCTAAAATAATGCTCAGGCCCAGCTCATTCAGAGCTTAATTTAATACCACATGCATGATGCACATAACACAATGTCTTCATTTAAGACTGATGATTCATTACTTATAAAGCTGTTAACACTGTTATCCCAAACGCATGTCTTACAAATGCAGAGCTGCGCCCTACACTGGAATTCTGGTTCAAATCTGAGCTGCACCTTGCGTTGCCCAGAGCACTGAAACCCGCAAGCTTCTTTTGACTCTCCATGAAAGTCAGCACAAATAGGGAGAAACAAACAAGTCTGTTTAACATCAGTGAAACAACAATTTTTGGTATAAAATTGCAACTGGATGTATATCATGATTTTCACAATTTCTCACAAACAATATTAAAGTGAGCTTGTCATACAATAGAGAATTTACAGCTCATAAATACACAAGTGATCCAGTGCTTGCAGGTTGGTGATGCAACATAACAAAATATTGCAAAGCCAAGACTATTGCCTGCTCTGAATCACTCATCACCACATTCAGACAAATTTTAATAATAACATTATAAACACTGCCCATCACAAGTACAGGAAGCATCTAGATTTTCCAAAAAAAAAAATGAAACCAATTCTCATGTGTTCTCTGCTTTACACTGTTTGGCCTTTAATTTATTTTTTGCTGCAAAATTGAAGGAGTAACTAATAAAATGATCACTTTGTACAAACTTTGCACTTTTGATCTCATTGCTGTGGTGTCATCACTCTTCAGCCAACATTTCAGCTATTTAACCATCAAAAACACAAGCACTGATTTTCTGATGACTTTTTTAATATGTGCCTGTTTAAACGTTTCTTTTATGAAGCCACTGACCATAAAATGTATTTTTCTTTGGGACAGACTTGGGGAAAAGTTCACATGTCATTTGATAGCAGTGCGTTCACTGATTAGCCCTATCATTCAAACCACTGGCAGCTAAAGTAAATAACATTGATTGTCTCATTACAGTGGCAATTGGTTTAAAAAAAGGAAAAATGGGAAAGTGTAACAGTCTAAGTGACTTTGACACAGGTCAGAGTATCCCCAACATGGTGGTCGTAGCCTTGTGGGTAAAACACTTGTTGGTGAACTTGATGACCCCAAAGTCACAGGTTTGCCAACAGTGGTTCAGGAAAGGACAACCATGGGCACCCAAGGCTCACTGATATGAGCAGGGAGTAAAGACTACCACATCCGTCCCAAAGTAGAGTTATTGCTGCACAACTTGCTAAAAAAGTTAATCAATGCTATTGATGAAAGAAAGAACTAACACACTGCATTGCAGCTGTTGGAAACACGTAGCTGCAGACCAGTCAGAGCGCCTATGCTGACCATGACATGCACAACTTCACACATAGCGCCTACTTAAACAAGTGCATCACTTCAGTCAAGGGTATTGCCTAATTGCAGTGGCATATTTCGGCAAGATAATGCAACTAGACACACCGTAAAAACTGTTCCGATTTTTTTTGAGGAACATGATAGAGTTATGGGTCTGTCAACAAATTCGCCACATCCCAACCCAATCAGGTACCTTGGTTTGATGAGTCAAAACTTTGCACAGTTTTATGATCCAACTCACAAATGACTTCATACTACATGTATCTTGGTGTGCACATGGACAATAAGCTTCAAGAACTCTCTGGCCACCTACAAGAGGAATCAAAGCAGGTTGTATTTTCTATGAAGACTCTGAGTCTGTGGTGGCCACTCTATGCTGTGATGTGCTGAGGTGGGAGCATGAAAGTGAAAGACCCCAGGAGACTCAACAGACTGATCAGGAGAGCGGGCTTAAAGGTGGGTGAGAACATCTATCACTATTTGTGGTCATTTGTTGATTCACCTAGACTACTATTGCAGTAACATTCACTTCCCTCCTGGCCACAGTATCCTGTTTATATCACATATATATTTTGTACAGAGATTTCTATTTCTGTTGTTCTTGTCTTTGTGCCTCTGTGTGAATGCATAGTTACAGCATAAGCAATTTCCACCTGACTCAATAAAGCTTTTTTATTCAGATTCTTATTCTCAAACTTGGCTGATGCACTGGAATAGGTGCACAGAGACAGGAAAGAGGGCAAGGGCTCTCTACAACTGGAGTCGGAGGGCTATCTGTAAAAAAGTTAATGTTTGTGAATTACCAAACATGTTAACGGTGGAGGGAGAACAAAATCATACGCCGAACACTAACTTGGAACAAAGTGCCCACAGGTGGCAAATGCGGACTGCTGGGAAATAAAGATTTTAGCTATATTTTGTCAGAAGTAAATTGAGTCCTTGAAACAACTGTTGCAAATTTGCAACAGATGGTCTCTGAATCGTAAATCAGCTTTAGGGGAAAAGCCGAAAGCTTCCATTAACAAGTTTTATTGTTGCATTTTGTACCCAATGAAAACACTCAAACGGCTGAATACTGCAAAACAGAAAAATCAAATATTACTGGGATACATTGAGGAAGGCAAGGAAGGCAAGATGTTCCCAAACTATTGATGGGCAATGTAGATCAGCTGGCATTTATCTAACCCCCTAGTGAGAATGCTTATAAAGATGAACAGTTAATGTTAAGTCAACAAAGGCCATGCAACATGCGGTGCAGCGGGTGTGCGGTATCTGCAGCATGTGAATAAAGGAGTGCCCTGTTGAGATAAAGGGATTGGGCTGCAGGAGGCTGGCTCTCGGCCAGCTTTTATGAGCTCAATCAAAAGCAGCTTAATGAGCCGGAGGAGCACAACATTGGCAGCTTGAGCTGGGGTCCTGAGGCCACAGGTGGAGCACCACTCCCCTAAGGACATGCTGAAGGTCATCGACCACTGGAGACCCCTATGGGCCACCTCTAAAACACACTAGATGCACATGATCTAACCCCAGCAGCCTTAGCCAGTATTTCTTCTAGCATCTTTATAGAACTCACCAGGATAGACTGCCAAGGGATAAGATTTTGTATCCCCACACTGCTTTCAATTATTTTAAACTAAATTCTATTTTTTTAGATTTTCATATACAATATATAGTCACTGACAAAGAGTTATTTTGCTATTTTATTTACTTTATCATTCAGCTCAGTTATTCTGCAATAGTAAAGTAATACACCAAACATTATGGAAACCACAGAATGTCAACATCAGTGCATCCTGAAATGTGGAATTCTAATGCAAAACTGAGTTGATAATACTCAAGGGGATATGACATAACTTCATTTAGACTGCACTTGTTTTTATGTTTTATGAAGTACTGTGATCTTTATGTTCACTTCAATGGATTTGTCACAAAATGTACAACTCATGAATCCCTCTGTTCAGTAAAAAATGATCCAGTGATGTGACATGACAAAATATCATTGAGCTAAGACTTTTCCGATGAGTAGATTCCATCCTTGCTCCACCTACTGAATCACTCATCACTCCATAGAGTGAGAGACAGGCATTTATCTGCTTAATACCAATCTGGACTTAGTGCTGCCTTCATTTGGAACACTTCGCTAATCCATTTTACTGGGGGAAGGACAAAGGGACTCTCTTATAACACACTTGGGCATTTCTCAATGTTTTTGCAGGAATGGCGACCACCATTAAAGATGCCTGAAAACAGGCCCTCCCTTCTACTTACGTCTCCACATTATGTTTCATGGAGCATCATGTTCCCTTAATCTCTATTATTAATGGAACACATGGAATTATGTCAGCTCACTCTGTACTAGGAGATAAAGGCTGCAAAAGCTTTCTGCTTGAAGAGCGGGGAGAGACGGTTCACTCAGCACTCTGTAACATCTAAACCTTTAGAGCCTGCAAGAATCACAGATTCTTCTTCAAAGAACCTAATGTCTGTCTAGTTTATTTCAAAGGGACTGTGAAACTTCACTCATTAAAATCTAAAGATTGACTTGGACATCTTTTTTAACATGATTTCTCTGAACCTTGAGCATGTGAGATGAATGCACAAAATAATTTATGCCCAGTTTAAATTCATGCAAGCCACTATTTTCCAGCATCTGGTGCTGAATCGTCTTTAATGGAAAATGTTAAATAATGTTATTTTCAGGTTTTAAGTTCTTAACAGCTGACTGCTCACTGAGCATTTTGTACAGCACCATTTTTACAATATCTCTAGGGCATATCATCTTGCCATCTTCTCTGATACATACTTATGCTATTTAATATTACTGTATGTAGAAAAATCGGCAGGCCAAAGTTACAGTTGAGATTTCTTGCCTCTTTTGGTGCCTCAACTTTCAACACAAATCCATTTATCATGCAGAAAGATCCACCTCCATAACAGACACTCCAAGCGAGCTAATAAACACCAAGCATGCAGTGCTATCAGCAGCTTATTGTTTATACAGTTATTCAAGGGCCAGCAAGGTACACTTGATTTACACAATGTATGCTAATCGGGTTTCCTTTATGAAGACACATAGCACTGAAGTGCTCTTACCCTCACCCAGAGGATCCAGGGTGTGAATCATCAGCTGAAAAATGGTGTTTCTCATGGTGCTGTTATGTAAAGAGGCTGAACTGCCCCCTCGCTGTAGTGTGGGCTTTATCTGAAGATGGGGAGAGAAAGATATGCACAAAAAGACTCAATTTTACACAGACAAGAAAGATGGGGAAAGGTCAAAGCAATTTATGTTAAGGTTTTACCCAGACAGACAATCCCATATTCATGATAGGACATGCGAGGCTCATTAAATATGTTGGAAGTTTATTCAATGTAACTCAAATTTAAATTTAACTGTATCTTTTCATTGTGAATGCAATTATATAACAATTATTTACAAAGGTATGTAGCTGAAGCACAAATCAATGTTTATGTAATGTACTTTATTTATGTTTAAAGTATGATTTATTTCAGTAAACCAGTATATAGTATATGTGAGTTTTTGCTTTATTTTGTTACATTTGTTGATGGCGAAGTCAAGTGCGTTTTATAGGGGTGGGCCAGTCCAATACTCTCAGTATCAGTCTGATACAGGCCAAAATCACTGGATCGTATATTATAAAATGCCTGAACTGAAAGTTAAGCATCATGTAAATGCTTAACTAAACTTCCACAGAGATCCATAGATGAAGACATGAGTAACCGATGAACAGCAAGGCCATGTCTCGAATAGCTCCCTACTCCCTACATGTGGGAATTAAAATACAGGCTCCTGCACCCAAATATTGTATAATACGCCTAATGAAGAGCCACTGGCAATTCAGTCATGTATGCAGAATATAAAATGGACACATTGTGCACAATATAAGTTTAGAAATGTGGATTTTATAACTTATATAGGCCACTGCAGAGGAAGCAGGGAGCTATTTCAGATTCAAACGTTCAGTACATCACCATGAAGTAATTCCATAAAATTGTATTGTTAACAGCTTAATTGTTTAGTTCTTGTTTGTTTCTTAATGTTGTGAAGCACTTTGGTGCTGTATAAATAAAATTTGATTGATTGATTGCTTGATTAGGAAAACAGTATCTGGTGGGTATCAGTATCTGCAGATGCCCTAGGCTATGGTATCAGTATGAGACACAAAAAAGTGTTTTTGTTCCACCCCTAGTATTTTATCTACTTTTTTCATCACCTTTAATCGATTCTTGTCCTCAGGAGGTTCAGTGGGAGCTGTGTCATCAGTTGATGTCCCATTTTCCTGTAAGAAACAATCATTTGAAACAGCACAGAAGACTCAAAGCACCAACATCATCATGAGATTTGCATAACATTTCTTTTCTTGGCCCATTCACATGTCCTCGTGAACTGCAAAAAGGACAATCTAAATTTTAAAACCTCTTCTTTCAACTATTAATCTACCCCACAGGATATCTCTCATTATGAGTGCCACAAACATTTTGATTGCATACATATGAACAGGTATCGAACTGCTATGGATATTACACAAGACGTCCAGGACAGACTATTTAAAAACAACATTAAATGGCTACACTAAGTACAATGGCAGGGTAGGTTGACCGTTTGTGAGTAATCAAATGATTTAATGGATTAGTTTGTTTATAGAACTGCCTGGGCAGGACATTCGAAAGGATGGAAACATCGAAACAACAGTCGTAATATCATCAGTTGCAGAAAATAATCAAAACTCTAAAATAAGCTCTGTTTACTCTGACTTTGAACAACTTGAATGTTACACCCTCAAGACCGTGGAAAAAATATGTTTCAAATTGTCTTAGAAATTACAGTCACTGTTGCTCGTGCATGTGTTTCTTGCTGATGATATTTTTTTTCAAAAAGTGGCTGAACAAAGACCACCGTAACCTTTAATCTGTTGAAGGTCTGCTCTGTTGGCCAAACTGTGTAACATATAGAGTGTTTAAGACTGGTGTTTAAGTGTGATTGAAGCTTATATAGTGTTAGAAGGGTATAAGAAGGCTTACAAGGCCCTGGAGACCCTGGCTCTAATACCAGCTACACCTAGTAGCTCACATGTATCACAAATGAGTAAGGAAGGAGGCCTTAACCCCTGGAGAACATAGATGAATCTGTACTTGAGTTAACATGTATATCAATTCAAAGAAAACTGCACAATAACTATAACTACACAATGCCAAGGTAGTGTAAAGTGTTCATAAATAAAGCAGGCTATTTTAATATGATATTTTATTCCCATAAATATTTTTGCTAGAATGTCAAGTCCCAAACCTGATGTTTTCAGGGTGAAAACTCAATCACTTCATCTGTTTAAGTCATAAACATTAAGAAACGTTAAAAAACCTAGACCGTTATGCCCACTCACCAAAAACAACTGATGCATCATCCTGTCCAAGCTTTTAGAGGCTCACTCTCTAATTTTAGCATTTATATCCAAAGAATGTTTTTAATAAGAGTGGCATCAAAGCGGATTTTTAAAAAGGAACTGCTGCAATACTGGCAAAGTTGTGTTATTTAGGGCTGAGCACAAAAAAAACGTAATACAAATGTAGTGCTTTGACTCCACTTCTGCCACATTTTTCAGTTCTGTTGCAGCCATTCATTGCATCTTCATTTTTTATACAAGACAAGGGTCATTAAGAATTGATAGCATGTTACTGTATTAATAAATAAATTGAACAAATTAGGAATCAAGTAATTCGTTGTTTAATCACGTGAGTTCGCCAATTATCATTTTGTTCTTTTTAGATGTTTTTAGTTGAAGCGGCAGTGTGATCATACATACACATTTTCCTATTATAAAGAAATATTTGGTCTAAATGACACAAACTAATGAATGTCTAAAACAACACCAGAACGAGAAAATGAAACCATAGTCTGGGGTTGTCAGTCATATGGTCCATATCTGTGAAAAATACTTTGCACATTTCTACAACTCATTTCAAGCTTATTAGATAAAATATTTGACAAAGACTCTGTTAATAAGACTATGTCAATTAAATGCCACCAAAGATCATTTATGATACAGTAAGCTACATTATGACATACAGCTCAGATGAGTTTCATTACAGGTTAGTTTTGTTTCTAGACCTCAACTAGCTTTGTCTGGTTGGTCTTGACTGGTCTGATTTTAGAATTGGGCTTTAACTAAAAGTTGCAGAAGCCTGAAGTATATTTCCAGCAACCAGGTAAAACATTTACTGTACAGAGTCTGTGTGTATTTTTTCAGTTAAACAACAAGATTTCATCATCGTTAAAAAAGTTGAGTTTGGGAGTTTTTGGTCACAAGGGCATATAGATGCTTCAGAAAAAAACTTAAAGACATTTGTTACACTTCCCCAGTGGCCCTATAGCTGAACCTTGAGAAACACCTTTCTGTCTCTCTATAAGAATTATTAATACATGTTAATTTCAGACCGGACTGGAAAGATCTGCAGCATTAATACACTGCAAATCTGTTTCAGAAAAGCCAACTGTTATTGATGTGAATCCTCACTAATGAGGTTGTAATACTACTCATATCTGAAAAGAAAAAAACTATGCACAGAGTTTTAAATTACACTCATTATTAATCATTCAAATTGCTGAAAGTCAGAGTTTCAGGCATAGCAGTGACTGTAATTTATCAAGGTTAATTAGCTAAATCATCAAAAACATCAGCCTTAAATATCTTTCAGGAATACAGGAATAATGAATTGCCATCTTTTGGAGAAAAAAAAAACTGTACCACACAAAAAATGTTGTAAGGAATACACTAAAAGCACAATATTTTTTCAGTTCAAAGCATAATTTGAGATGAACCTTTTTAGTGCTACCCTCTAATCCTCTCCTGAGCCTGTATGTGTGTATGTAGAAACATTATGGCAGATTAGAGTAAGTGTTGATCTCTCTAAGGTACCCACTCATCCCAGCATCTAAGCTGAGTGAAAGTGAGGATGAGGAGAAGAGCTTGTAAACACATTCTCACTATATAATGGTGTTATGCTGAAAAGAACGTTCGGAGCAGTGTTAGGCCATTTTTAGCAGCTTGATATTAATATTGATTAATTTCTCACCGTCAGCCTGCATGAACCACGTCACACATCACACATTACATTACGACTCATTAGCCTGGTCTCGCTCTCACAGACAGAAGAGATCCTTTTCATTTGTCTCATCAAAGGCGAACAAACACATGTGGGTCCACTTAATGAATAAACATAGGACAATTGCATTTCACTGTTGTCTGTGTAGGACAGCGTTATAATACCTTTAAAGCTGTTTGGCAAAATGATTATAAAAGACATTTTAGCTATAGTATGCTTTTGGAATATTCACTCCAACAGCACTCCACCACTAAACGCTGCTCCTAGAATATAATTAGGGGTTTGAGAAATGTAATGTACAACCAATTAAACACAAGACCAGACCAGAATTAATCTGTTGCAATGCATTTACAGGGATCTTTTGTTGTCATTTCTCATCACAAGGAGACTTCAACTGTTCTTGATCTACACTCAGTAAAGGTTCCTAAAGGTTCCATTCCAGTAAAAACTTTCACAAAACCTTCACATTCCCATCCATTCTATAAAGTAGTGGTTCCAATATTGGCCCCCAGGGATCCCTGGGCAGTCCAATCCAGCTCGCAAAGCAAAAAGGGTAACAATGTGGACTGCCTTGGAATCCTGAGAGCCACTGCTTAGAGTACCTACTGAAAGATCCTTATGAAATCAAAAGTACTTCTCCAAGGAACCCTATCAGCAACTGTAATTCTAAGAGTGTAGCCCTAAAAGTGAACAAAACGAAATGACACACCTTCTCAGGCTCCTCCACTGCGATTACTTTGACGATGTTTTTGTGCTTCCGAAGTTGAGACTTAAATGCACGCTCAAGCTGTACATTGTATTTCATGAAGTAGACGTAAAGAACATAGCCCCCCACCAACATTACGCTCTCCCACCACAAGATAGTGTTGTCCAGGAAGAAGATGATGAGCATAATGAGGTCTAAGATGTAGAAGGACACGTCCCGGAAGAGAGGCCACCAGGTGAGGTAGAGCATCTCTCGAGAAAACAGGGCACACATTCCTATCACAAACAAGATGTTAAAGACAGCTGAGCCCACGATGGTCCCGATACCAACATTGCTGTGTGAAATGAAGATACCGATAAAGGAAGTAAAGAGTTCAGGGGCAGAGCCTCCAGCAGCCATGAACGTTGCCCCAGCAACGTCGTCCGAAATCTCCAGTTTGTCTGTGATGACTCCAAGAGTAGGGACAAAGAACTCATCGCACACAATGGCCAAAGAAACAAACATGTAAATCATCCCAAAGATGTGCAGCATCACCCAGCCTTTCCGTCGATCCTCAATGGAGAAGATGTCCTCAGGGTATTCGCCTTTCATGTGAGGCGCATCGGCAGGGCCGGCAGCTGTGGTTGGTGGTGCAGGTGATGTGATTTCAGGTACTGGTGTGGGAACTGGAGTGGGCTTTGGAAGGTCTGGATCCACATAGATGCAATGAATGATTGTCCTGTTTGTGGTTGTCATAGTGGTTAACTCTGTTGTCCCTGTTGTCTCTGTTTTCTGAGGGGCCACGGTGGTGACAGTTGTCTCGGATGAATGCACCACATCTGTATGGGTTGTAACCTCCAGCTCCACAGCAGCAGTGGTCAACTTTGTAGTTATTCTAGGTTCCTCCGGGGGTCCTTCGGTTGCCCTCTCCAAATGGTCCTCTGGGTCATCCTGTGGGTCTTCTCCAATTTGAGGTTCTGGCCAGGGCTCTGGTAGCCTTGTCCTAATGGTAAGCTGGTATATACAACAAAGCAAAACCCCAGACAAGAGAAATACAATCCGGCTCAGCTGAAGTCTCTTTCTCCGAGTTAGATACATTTTCCACTGTGTTTCCTAAAGGACACCAAGTCGTTTTTTTGGCCAGTACAACCCAGTATGCTTGACGATCTCCCCCAAATAACGATGGGGTGTACAATGTCCTGTCACAGCGTGAACCATCTCATTCTCTCAGCACTGGAGGGATCCTCTCCCGGCCCCTTGCTGTGGATAGAGGGGTATTGAGCACAATCTTTAATCAACAGGTTGTTGTGAATAACACTACTTGCATAAGGAAACAACCAGCCTAAATGTTCAGCAAGACAGTCTGTATTAGCATGTGTCTGATACAACTATTTCAAAAAATAATCACAGAACTCATTCAAGTGTGTTTAGGTTAAAGCCAGCACTACATTCGTCTTGAGTAAAAGAAAGAAAGAAAGAAATGAAAAGAAATATAAGAATAGAAAAAACAGCTATTGAATCAACATCAATCTGTCCTTGATCGTAATTAAAACACAGTAAGAGATTTTCTCTTTGGAAATAGAATATTACAGCCCTCACCTCATACCGCTCTGTAATTAAGACTATGTGGGTTTTAAAGTAAAATCGTAGATGAAAAAGTGACATACCTGGGTGCGTTATGACCGTGCTGTCTGTGGTGCTGGTCTCTGGAGAGCAGCTGGGGACCGTGCTGCTGCTGGAGCCGGGGGGCTGAGCGCTGCTGGAGCCGGGGGGCTGAGGGCTGCTGGCCACACAGCTGGGCTGAACTCGGAGCTCATGCTGGGTCAATCAGGACGCACCGCAGGACAGCTCTTCACCGTGGATCAGCATAATACCTAATACCTGAAGTGTTCTAAGAGGATTATGTGTACCGTCTCTCCACACTCTCATTATGTCTTGAACCATTTTCATCCCAATTATTCCAATAGTGTGCGGTTTCCCTGCTCACCCCGCGAAACTAACGCAATAAATTACAGGTGCAGTGACAGAATACTATGGAATACGGGGAAACCTAAACGCTAAACTTTTGGTACACTTTTGGAGACGTTCATGCTCTTTCCCTCTTCAACAAGACGTGTGAGTGAAACTGCAGCTAATTAATATTAGCCAAACAGTGGATTTCCATTCAAACCGTTACACGCGTAATAAATCTGCCCATCTCTCTCTTGCTCTCTTTCCCTCTTTGCTTCTCTCTCTCTCTCTCTCTCTCTCTCTCTCTCTTTCTCTCTCTCTCTCTCTCTCTCTCTCTCTCTCTCTCTCTCTC
>JBBPDB010000019.1:2359024-2377941 GCA_037974465.1 Brachypetersius altus | reverse complement strand
CCTTGCTCAGGGTACCTCAGCGGTGCCTAGCGGTCTTGGGAATCAAACCCGGACTTTCTGATCACAGGGCGAATGCCTTAACCACTGGGCTACCAGCTGCCCCCTCTGAATTGTAGAGTTCTAAAATCCTTTATTGGTATATTAACTTTCTATAAGCTTTAAAGAGGTTCTGCATGCTCTCACGTCAGCAAAAAGGATTCTTTAAGTAACCATCCACTGAAACATTCTTCAGAAGACTCTAAAGAACCCCGATGGCACCTACTGAGCAATCAGGTGTACATGGATTGTAACTCGATGGCTTAGATGTGCATTGGTGACAGAACAACTGGAATTAGCCACAGACAGTGAATGCTGATTGACTGCAACAATCAGGCAAATATTGAAAAGACTCAGCTGAACTTGTGATGTAGAGGTACCGCACTCTGGCAGAATGACATGCAGATATTAAAGCATTTTTGGCACAATTGTTTGCGTTATTTTACTGCTTTATCATGAAAAACATGATCTGTAATGTTATAAATTCCAAAAATGAGGGAATACCACAAAGTTGTGCAAAGCGTTGCATGTAGAAGGATTTGCTGAGGTCCCGTTTATTACTTTCTATCAGATTTCCTTTTTCTTGGGATCTAGTGGTTGGGGGAAAGGGTGACGATGGTGACCACCAAAAGACGAAGATATGCATCAAAATATGAAACAAACAGGCAATTGTGATCGCTACAGATGATGGTATAAGTGAAAATCTGCTATTAGTGGTAAGGTGGGTGGAATTTAAGTGGAGGAATGTGAGCTAAATATTTCTCTCACTGGGAGACAGCACAGTTCTCCAGGGCATGAGGATGAATAAACAGCTGACAGGTATGTGTGCTGGAATGTGCAGCTGAACCACACCTGTGTGAATATGGCTTTTCGTTTTTTGTCTGTTCCACAGGAATCAGGACACACCCCTCTGTCCCCACTGGCTATTCAGAACATTTACAGAAAGCAGGAGGGGCCTGGATGAGCTGTGGACCAATGGAAGTTTTGACGAAAGCTGAACAGGGTGTGTTTAAAAAAAAACAACCAAAAACTCAGCAACAGGGCGTGTCCTCAAAAGTTCTTCCCTGTCTTTGGGAACGTTTTGGTGAAAACACCTTTACTTGGTCTGCAGGTGAGGACTGTGAAGCAGAAGAGCTCTGTTTGTTTCTGACTCTTTGAAAGGATGGTAAGTTTTCCTTGCTCTTTTGCACCTTATCTTCTCAGTCATCTCTGCATGCCGATTTTGACCCCCAGAAGGCTTTGTCTTGGGATTCTGCAGTGTAATTTATGTGAGTTCCTCCTAAATGAAGAGTAATATCTGAGAGCTGGTGTACCACTCCAGCTCTTACCGATGCTCAGTGCTTGGTCGACCACGTCTCCTTATCACTTTTCCAGCCCAGCTTTTCTTTTATTGCTTGTTGGACGGAGAACTGATAAGGGCATGTGTCCGATACACCCTCCGTGTCCACAGGGACATACTGGACAAGAGACACAGCCACTTTTATCCTTTCTGTTGTGTCCGGTGTTCCTGTCATCACAAGATAAATATGCACAAATTAATGCTCCTTTGGTCTACCGAATTATCTGCACTAATGGTGCCGTTGATGATTTAACTCTTCGTGTGCATGCTTTAGGTGTTCCAAATCATTTTGTTGAACAAACAATCCCAGAGTTCAGACATATTCAAAAATGCATTCAAAATGTTTCATTTGTCCTATAATAATTACAAATAAGCTAAAAGCTTATACAGTCAAAAGTGTTTATATTTTGGCACCAAAACACGACCTGCAGGTTTATTCTCGGTGCTGACGTTTTAGGGAACAATGAGTTATTGGGGGAAAAAAAATAGTAAAAGATATTAAGAAATAAACTTGAATGATTTGTATCTATTGTAATTTCATGACATGTGATGTGCAAGGTTTGGTCAGTGGTATTTGCGTGAATTCAAGTTAATTCTCAATCCTTTCTCAGTGATTACAGAATCATCTGCAGTTGTGTTTCTCATCAAAAAGTTGTTCATGTTTGAAGCTACAAATTGTTTGCTGGTTGATTTGATTAATAGAAAGTTAGGATATGAGAGTGCTAGTGTAGATCCCCTTGCGGATGCCTTTCTTGGTATGGACATCATTGAAATTTTGGTACAGAACTCAAAAGCCTTCACTGTTTTCTTTTGTAGGCTGAACAGAAGGCAGGCAGTGTTCCTGGTGTTCAAAAGCATTTTCCTGATGTTTTTACAGGGGGCGACGCCTGGCTAATGCTTAGTTGTAAATCTAGATTAGTGGCTGCTTGTTTAAATGTGCTGTATACAGGGATGTGAAATGAGGGAGCTTATCTGGAAGTAATGTGGTGAATAACTTGGCAGCCCGAATAGCCGGTTAGATGTCTGTTGAAGCCTCCAGGCACGCAGTGAACATGCAAAGTGAACTGAGGAACGTTCATGAAATAAAATGTCAGATAAATATATGTCTGTGTAATTGATGCAACTGTACCAAGCACATCACCATTCTAAAGAAATATATTTGCCTTGTGATTAAAATGACAAAAATGACGATTTATCATGCAATGGCATGCCTTAGAACAGGTTCTAGAGTTGTCTGGTTATAACTTTCCTTTGAAAATTTGACAGCTATGATCATCTTGGGGGGCGAAATGAACTCTTTAAAAGTAAAGATTCCCAAATGGTTTTTGATCTGTTTTTCATTTGATATTAAACCTTCATATTACTTTTAAAAAAGGGTCTCCACACTCACATCTCAGTTACAAAAAAATGAAAAACATTAGCCAAACACCAAAAGTGGTTCCTCTATGGCATCACCCCAAAGAAACATTCTGGGGACTTTATTTTCTGTTTCGTATCTTGAAAAGCAAATGAGAGTCCTTGGTTGCCATTTCTTCTCTAAACGCCTCACAGTGTGGCTACATGTTCAGACACAAGAGGGTGTCATCTCTCCATTTTCAGATCTGATTCCCTCTCTCTTCTTTTACATCTGCACAGGCATTATTCTAGTCACTGAGTGCTCCCAATCAGACAAAATCAAAATAAGTGCAGGGTTGAGCAGTGGGACAGCCATCCATTTGGATTGTGCAAACACAAAATGATTATGGCCCTTTGCAAGAGGTCAGTAATTGATATCATTAAGACACAGAGGTCAGAGGAAGGTTATTGAGCTTTTGGAAGATTCAGTGCTTTTTGTGCTTTCCAGGGCTTATCCTCATGCCGTCCATCCTGTTGTTCCTTTTCAGTGATGTTACTCAGCCAAACATCACGGCTTATAAGTTTCATGAGTGTTTTGGTTTGAAGAAGATTTGGTTTGTTTGCAAATTTCTAGTGGGAGTTTTTGGCAAGGTGAACTTTAACATATCTTTTACAGCTTTAACGACCTTTTACAGACCACTACTTTTATATAACTCCTGTTTCTTTAAGATCCACAGTTCACTTTTTTGTGTCGTTTTGTAGCGTTGTGATGTGATCTCTAAAATTCCACAACATGCTTCTATACTGCGGTAAAACACAAGAAGGATGGTTAATCTGTTTAATAAACTCATTCATTGCTGGTCACCAGTCTGTGCAGAAAGGCCAGATTGTCTAGAACATGATGTCTCATGGGTATATCATCCAGTGTTATATAGCAAAGGTTCTCAATTCTGGCTCTGGACAAGTACTTCTCTGCATTGCTTAATTCTTTCTTGCTGCAACACACCTAGTCAGGAACGTTTTTCTAACGAGGTAAACCCTTGTTAAAACCAGCAAGGGTACTCCAGCGAGATGAACTGGTGAAGAGAAGAGGAGTGGTGACCTCTACTGGTCGGGCAGTGTGTGTGCACCACAAGACTGTAGTGCACCCCCCACTTAATTTATGATGCGACCATGGGAGCCTGTCACCATGACAACGGAATGCTAAGAAAAAAGCAAGATGGGTCGGTAATCAAAAAAGCTGGTGGTAGGAGAATGGGGGTGTGTAGATGAAACACTGTAGATGGGTGGATACTGAAGAGCACACAATAATTATAGTAAAGAACCATTCAACGGAACAATTCTGTTACTGTCAGGTGTCTGCGTCTATTTCCAAACAAGTACACATGCTGACCAGTGCAGCAGTATTCAATCAGCACAACACAAAAACAAACTGTGACACAATACCTAGTCAATACAGCAGCAATGCCTGAAATGTACTGTACACAGTCAACACATTTCAACACAAAGCCACTGTTACATACATACCATTACATGTTTAATCAACAGGCCTTTTAGAAACTGACAGACCTATAAGGTGAGAGTGCAACACCGAATGCCAGAAGCCCCTCTAGTCCAATCTGCTTCTTTTACATGAGAAGCCACAAAGGGCCTGAAGGTTGCCAACTCACTAACCCCACAATCTGTGCTTCCCCTCTACCCTACACACTTCACTCGGCAGAGGGCCATGTGCTATCCTGGCAGTACATACGCAGCCCTTAAATTTAGGCAAAGTGCTTTGCAAGTCTCGAACTACCACGACACGGACAATCCTCAGATCAACTTAATAAACTACTAGAATCAGATGTGCTCTTGCTTGTCTACAATGAAAACTTGCTTGTCTACAATAAAAACAGAAAGGATAGTGATGTATCGTTAGGGGTGTGCAGGAGAAGCTCTGCTCACTGATATTAACTAAATACCAGAGATGGTCACAAGTTGATTCATGACAATCCAAATCCGTATCTGTAGTGTGATCCCAGTTGAGGCTTGAGTGTCTAGTTCAAGTCGAGTCTTAAGTCTCTGGGATCCAAATTTGCATCAGATTTAGAATCTATAAGGTGTAAGTCTAAGTCTGACGTGTCTGAGGTTCAAGCCCGAGTTGTGTCCTGACACAGACTCACATCTTTTGAGACCTGGTGCAAATTTGGAACCCAGACCCTCAAGGCTCAACTGGTATTATACATCAGAGACTTGAATCAGATTTGGACTCATGATTCAACTACTAACCCTCTCTGAGGTGTGAGTTTGAGTCGAGTCTCAAGTGTCTGAGGTTTAAGTCAGACTTAAGTCTCAAGTCTCCAAGGTGCGAACTCATGTTGAGTCTTAAGTCTCTGAGGTGCAATTATATGTAGAGTCTTGAATCTTCAGTAGAAAATGCAGATTAGTCTAATGAGCTGCAGGCAATGCCTGTAAAAAAAACTGCTATAAGCCTACCAGTTTGTTTCAAACAACAAACATTTTGTTAGGATTACCACTACATGGAGAAGAAAGTCAAATCCATGAGTCAACCATGTGAGTTTGAAAATGAAAAGTTTAATTAATTTACTCTTTAAAGGTTGGCGATCCTAATTTAATTAGTTCTTTTTCTCAGACTGAGATTTTACGTCAGAGTTCGTGTTGAGTTGCGACTCGGTTAAGGGTGAGTCCGAGTTGAGTCATGAGTTTCTCAACATGCAGCTCATTTGCTACTTTAGTCTGAGATACTGCCTTGAGTCAGAGAGCCTGATTCAAGTCGAGATCTCTGCAAAATGCACACAAAAGTTACAATAGTTCATACTTCCCATATCGGCAGACTAATGGTGATCTCAGAATGAAGTGGAAAAAACTTAGCTGGTAAAAGTTCTTGAATTATACTGGCTGATACTTTACTATAAAATTAGAACAACAGTAGAAAATCTTGCAAAGATTTTGTGTAGGCATCATCTACGTAGCCAAGACATCCAAATAATCCTTCCAATTGTCATTCAGATCAATCGGACACAAAAAAATTCCTCGCAGTTCCGGCTACAGCCAAAACAGCACATCCTTTATCTGTGAAGGAAGTGAATGGGCACTCAGAACAAGCACCTGCTGGTGACATCGTCATGCAATGTTCATGCTTCAGACTCTAACAGGAAGCCTGGCATTGCAGTCGTGCTAACAAGCCTCACTGTACTTTCCATCTCCTTCTGTTAATCTGATCCCGAATCCAATCAGTTAATCAGCCCAGAGCACTTATTGAAGCCACAGGATGCGACACTCTTCCCCCTTTTTCACACTCCCCTGCCCTCCTATTTGCCCAATGAATCTTAAGAACAGGAGGCCATGCTAACACACAGTGCCTCTCTAATCACTGTTATTAGCTTGTTTAGCAGATTGATTGGTACGAGTGTTGGTGTGTGGCTGCTCAGGCTGTGAATGAGACCCACCGAGGAGTCTGTTTGCAGCCAAAATTGAGGGAAGAAGAAAAACGGAAAACACTTTAGAGGCTCGGAAGCATACTGGGGAGAAAATTCCTCACTGCAGAGTACACAGCTTATGGCCCTTCAGCACAGGCAGAGTGCTAATGTGGTTCTAAACACATACAAGTGCTTAGTTCAACATCACTGAAGAACCACATTTGGTACTCTAAAGAGCTTTTCAGTAGATGGCCTGAAGCAGTTTTTCTCAAGTGGCTCCTCAGCAATCCCCAGATGGTCCAAATTTGTGCTCCAACCTAACTCACAATCCATAAGCAAAGGGTAAAAAACTGTGAGCCCAGGAGAACTGATTTGGGAACTACTGGTTTAAAGAAATGATTTGGCAAAAACATCACATACACATTTTCCACTCACCTGAGATGAAATCTACCAGACAAGGCATGTCCAATTTGTGTTCTTCAGTTTAGAAGTAAAGCTATTGTTTTTACCAACCACTAGAACCCAAATCATTTCTGTAATTAAATTCTGTAAAATGTTTCTCAACCCCCTCAGACCACATCTATGTCTTCTTTAAGGTGGTTCAGATGTGAATTAGATTCTTCTGTATTTATGAAGGTCATTATTACAAAAAATATTGTAGATCAGCACTTCCACTCCTGAAGCATTGTCTATGAAGGCTGCCTACAATGTTTAAGCACACTGTGAATCTTCATTATATTACAGTTTGGGTCCTAAACCACCAGACAACTCGGCTCCACCTTAAATAAGAGTTTGAGGTTTAAACAGAGATTAAGAGTACTCATGGAAAGGATATGGATGAACATTGACTTATACTGTTTGTTAGCAATGATGGTGCCCCTGTGCTTCACTAAAGAAGCAAACTTTGTACACCAAGCTCATTTTTAACTTGATCTTTTCTACTATTTGATGCCATAAAGAACCTTTATTGGTTTCCACAAATGCCTTTAAACTAAAATAAATCCTAGTCATTCTTTACAGAATAAAAAACAAATGACTCGTCCAGCAGCCAAAAGTTAAATATAGTTTTGAAACTAAACCTACGTACTCAGGGCTAATTTCATGGACATGGTTTTAGGTTAGATATGGTTTAATCTGCAATGTCAATAATGTTTACCCACTAAAAACACTTTAGTCTAAGTTTAAGATCAATCTGTTTCTGGAAAAGTGGCAGAAAATGTAAAAGAAATGCATGATCTGGTCTGGCCATAAGTGCAATAACCTGAAAATATTTATGTACTACTGGCTGATTATTTATTGTAATTATTCCTTAGCTCTGGCACTTAATCAGTTCTTCCAAATCCTGAACCTTACTACTAAAAAGGGGAAACTAGTGCGATAGGACAAGCCCCCTGGGAGAGACTGAGCAGTGGCAGAGTATTTCCTCTCTCCACCAGACACAAAGACAGAGCCATTTCTGACCTTTTCCAAGCCCCAAGCACAAATCAATTGACCTTTAGCACCACACGAGACATACACAAGATGAGCACAGTGCATTGAATCCTAACTCTATGTGTGCAGTCGTGGAGAGGACAGCAAGAGTGTCAAATCGGCCCCTTCGTGGAATGAAACCATTGTGCACCAACAGTTAGTTTATGCCTGAATTCAGCTTTTGGCATGAATGTCAACCTGTTACTGGTCGTTCATATCAATATGGTGCATTCTGTATTCAACTGACAATCTTAATGATCATTGAACATGTGTGAGACAATAACATGTTGTGCTAGACAATGGTGTTTTCACATTTTTATGTGAATTTCAGAGTCTGTTCCATTTTAGTTCAGAACCAGTGAAGCAGAGAGCGAGGATCAATACTGGTTTTGAGAGAGTTCATCTTATTTTGGTGTCCAGACATAGATCAATTAAAGGCAGTGCATTTGGAGTGATTTTATCTTTTATTTTGGTATTTATGAAGGCTGGAACTTGACTTTAGCTCATTTTAAATACTCTATGTTTATTATAGTCCAGTCCTTTACAGGAGAGTTATACCCAATATAATGAAATGTATATCAATGATGTATGTTTCAAATTCCGCATATCAGACACATTTCCATCAACCATGAGAACCATTGGAACAATCTTAGATATCCCAGGTGCAGAATTTCTATTATTGTAAACCATACAATATTGAAATATGTCAGAAATGACCTGTTCACATGATCAACAAAACTACATGAATAGAAATAAAATACCATTATGTTAAAAATATGTATAAAACAGATTGTATTAGTATATACATATTTTCAGTATTTAAATGTAATACAACGAATATTTTGTAGTTTATAAATTATTTATTTATAAATTGACTAAAAGTTTGGGCGGTCATTGCCTTCTAATGCTAGCCTTGTAGCTCCAGCGCTAAATTAAAGAAGCTTAGAGGTCTTAGAGGTTTGATCACATCTGGGGGATTTTTGACCAAAACCATTCCTTTAATTGACCATTTGAGTGATGCCCAAAAGTAACATTTTTGATTTTCACAAATTACTTTTTCTTAGATTGTTATGTGGTGTGGTTCCTGGCGGTGTCATGTCCATGGTCACATGTTAAGATCCAACACTCAAATACACACAGAGGAAGAAATATTTTTAATCTATAAAATCAACTTATGGTTGCTTAGGGCATATAACTGTGCTGACATAGACATTCATTTATACACATGCAACATGTAAAACATGTACTATCCCCAAACAATGTGTCACAGGGAGTATTTTCTTTTGAAATATGCTCTGCCATTGGGTAATACTGTTCCCATGAAGAAGAATACCTGGTCAGCCACAAAGATTAAATAGGTGGTACATGGCAAACTGTATTAATAGCAACTTGAACCCAGGGTTTAGAAGCAGAACATTGTCCAGAGCATCACACTCTCCCCACTGTCTTACCCCCCCCCTCCCAAATTTTAACATGGTGCGATCACTTACCCAGGTACACACATGACTGGCTGACCATACAATCAGAAGTGTAGTTCAGTCAACTTTCACGCCAAACCTGTGATCACTGGGACAGCTGGTACAATTGTCTATGACCACCAGACCCTGCTTCAGTTAAGATATAAACAAGAAACTTACTCAAGGTTGGCATGACAGAGGATAACTTCAGGAGGGTACTCTCCACTGAACATCAACAGCTTCTCCAGTGCACCAAGTACCTCGTTTTCACAGAGCACCTCAACAACCATGGACCTTCAACAAAAGCCCCAAAACCAAGCACCAGCAGCACACCTTCTCCGCAATCCTTACCACGTTCTACAGAGGCACTATAGAGAGCATTATATGTAGCTGCATCATGGTCTGGTATGGGAATTGTTCCTTTTCAGATGGCAAGACCCTACAGAGGATAGTGAGGACAGCTGGGAAGATCATCAGGGTCTCTCTCCCCTCTGTCATAGAGATTTACATTATACTTCCTGATTGCAAGGCAAACGCCCAAACCACTAGGCCAGCAGCTGCGACCAGGGGCTTTGCACTGCACATTCTCTGTACGTATGCTACCATTTGCACAAATATGATGTATTTCTGTCTACCTCTATTTTGCAATTTTGTGCACTTCCAATGCTAGAATGCATTATCTGTCATAAAACTGTATTCTTTCAAATGGCATCCATACCATGGCTGAAATAACAATAAACCTACTTGACTTGAATGTTCGCATGTGAGAGTTGAGGTGAGTTTGGGGTCATTTCCAAATTGCATGTCACACACACGCAGCACGATTCAAGCTAGCTGTTGATCAGAGCCGAGACCGTGCGGATCGTTCTCCACTTCCTCAATCAAATTAGTCTGTCTGTAAACACTGTCAGCAGGGCGTATCCAGCCTTTCATGTTGCGTTTATTGAGCTGACGTACCTTGCACAAAGCTATGTGATGTGTCTCATCAGAGCGATCCTGAAGTGACGTCCATGGAAATCTAATGAGCATCATCCTTTCTGTCATCATAAACACTTTGTTGCCTTGTATAACATACTGGCCAGTGTCTGTCGGCTGGACATTTAGTCACTGGTAAACTCAATGGGCTGCAAGCAAACACTAGATAGAGGTAGATAAGCATCAGTTTTAAGCTACACATAAAAAATGTGCCCCAATTTTTGTTTAAGAACTGAAAGGTTTTTTAGGGATTTTTAACCAAAATGTTTTTTCTTTTGTTCTCAGCCTCAATCCTGGATACCCACTAAGTGATTCACATTTAATTGTTTTTCTGCTTGTACACACTTCAGATAAACCTGCTGATTAGTTGATTAGTTGGGTCAGGTGCATTGGGAGCATGGAAAACACTACAATGTGCACAGAAGATGGACCAGTGTTGGGAATCACTGTTCTGGAGCATTATAGAACCTTTCTTTTTTTTAGTGTACCTGTCAAGAACAAACTGGGAAACTGTTCCGCCTTTCATGATGTGATTTTTTCTTTTCTGTACAAAATTACCATATGGCAGTGGGGTCAGCCTACAGACTGGCCTCCTAATTTTCAGCTCTTGTATTCCCTACATCACCTACTTGTCATCTTGTGGCGGTATTACGTAACTGTAATTGACGCCATTAATGTGGGCCATGACTGCGGAGAGTCTTTGCTTGCACCTGATGCGTGGCATGAGTGATGATTCTGAGGCGCTGCTTCTCCAAAATGCAGTGATGCTGCTCATGGCTGACTCACCTCCTCGACTGACAGGCACCACTTGATTAGTTCCTTCAGGACAAACCTTATCGCCCTACTCAGGGGTCAGTGGCAGCAACATACTTCATTCGGTCTATTTATAAACCCTCAGTTCCTCTCTGCCTCCCTAAGTGTGCTAGTCCTCCCGGTAAGGCAGGATTGAATAATCAGGGCAGCACAGAAATCCTTTTCTTCACTCACAAATATCCCTGAACTGGATATTGTACATCACTGATCTGTGATACTCCATAGCAAGTAAGAGCACAGGCTTTGTTGTTCTGCACTGTTACAGAGAATTGTGTACATGATTAAAATAAGACAAAATGTACTTAGTGCTGTACCATTTTAGTCAGAATAAGGAGAGGTGGAGGCTCTCACTGGCACAGACTGGCACAAGGACAGGTTGAGGCACATGCTGGCACATACTGGCATAAGGACAAGTGGAGGCATTTGCTGGCACATACTGGCATAAGGTCAAGTGGAGGCACTTGCTGGCACTGGCTACCATAAAGCCAGGTGGAGGATCTTGCTGTTACAGGTTGGTGTAAGGGCAGGTGGAGACTCTTGCTGGCCTAGGCTAGCATATGGACAAATAGAGGCTGTAGTCAGAACAAGCTGGCTTTAGGCCTAGAAGAGACTTTGGCTAGGTAATTGGTGGATGCACTTACCATACAATTGGTGGCAAGATAATCAAGCAATGAATAGACTGAATCTCATCTCAGTGAACAGCCCTCTGCTCTACAATGGCAGGGAAGGACAATTAGAAATGAAAAATATAACCTTATTTCTTACCTTGTATGGGCTTTACTTGCCTGTGAAGTGTGACTGCGGATTTGCTGTCTTTGGGGACATGCACCAGGCTCAAGAGCTCCTGATGGGGTTGAGGTGCTTCAGCCACATGGTCAAAGGGCAGATCCATGAAGTCATCAACTTACCCAGCAGTCAATATAAAGTATAATTTAAGTAGTCAAATATATATATGAACCATAGTCATTACATCCATTCAATTTATTTAGTATAAAACAATAATGTACAGGATGGAATTAGTAGATGTTCTCTATATCAGTGGTCCCCAACCTTTATTTCGTCACGGACCGGTTTAATATCAGAAACTATTTTCATGGACCGGCCTTTAAGGAGCGGCAGATAAATATACGTATTTATACAAATAAATGATACGCATAAAAATGGGGATATTTAAAAAAATATAGTAATGGGGTATCTTTAAAATACAATAATAAACGTAAATCCAATGTTTACTCGCAGCTTTATGGTTTTTTTTCCTGTGCAGCCCGCAGACTGGTACCACACGACCCGCGGCCCAGTACCGCCCCGGGGGTTGGGGACCACTGGTCTAAATGATTTTTCGAAACGGAAAACTTTACTGAATACACCCAATCAACTACATAGTGATGTCTGTTACAAGCTTCACATAAAACATGGAATGAACTGAAATTGTAACAGTTACTCTGTAATACATTACAGAGACAACAATTCTGATAATTGTTGAGGAAAATGAAAGAAAGCTTGTGTTTATTTGTTTTATTTTACACAACTGCTTTTACTTCTGATTATCGATAAATGCTCCTTACCTCATCTGCCAAAAGTGAGAGTTCGCTGGTGTCGGCGGCATCGTAGTCGTAAAGGACTTTAGCTTTGCGTGTGCCACTAGCAGGGGGCTGAACCTCTTCAATCTGAAAGACTTCTGTCTCCGGACTCAAATTGTTTGTGGGCACAGTGGAGGGGAGATCATTTGAAGGGCTTCCGACTGACCTGGGGTTCACCACAAATGAGTTTGGGTACCTTCTGAAAGATACAGGAATTTTAAGACATTAGAAATCAGGTCCTACACTAATGAAGCAAATGAACAAAATTCAACTCCATTAATGAAGTAGCTCCATTCTCTAGGCCAAAGGTGTGGAACTCCAGTCCTGGAGGATCGTGGTCCAGCACGTTTTGGTGACTTCCCTCCTTAGAAACATCTGGTTCACCTCGCCAGTTAATTATCAGTTTTAGTGAATGTGTTTGAGGAGGAGAACCATCAAACTGTGCTCTCAGGGACCAGAGCTTGACACCCCTTTTCTAGGCATACTCACATATCTCCATTAGCACTGTGAGCGTGAAGGAAAAGTAAAAAAGCCACATATTACAAATCAAAAGGCCTTTAACAGGCTGCAGTAGTTCTCTAATGGCTTGGTGTCTGTAGACCCCACCTGGACAGTTCTTTCTGTAGCTCCTGCATGAAGTGGTGACACTGGTTGTAATAAGTGGCCTGGGCTTCCACAAACTCGTGCAAACATCGCAAGTGATTCACCTGAGCAGACAAATTTGATTTACATTATGAAGATAACAGTCTTTTAAACATTAATTAAAAAAATATATATGTTCATATAATAGGACGTGACAGTTAACTGTTATACAGTAATCCTCCACTCACACACAGATGAGCCATCGTGATTTCAGTCTCACATGGATTTTTTCTGAGAACCAAACAAATTATTTTTCGTGGAAACCCCCACACATGCGCGGAAAAGCTGGATATCCTCGCATTTTTTTGCTTTTATGACGTTCGGGCCTCGTCCGCTACGCCCCCTCAATCTTGTGCTGGGTTGCTAAGCACCCGCACTAACATGAATCCTGCATGAGGTTTGAAAGTAGCCAATCTAATTTGCGGACTATTTGCAATTTACACTATGAAAATAGGCATTTTCAGGCATTGTTTTTTTACCACAACACAAGAACGCATTTTTTTTCACTATACGCGGGTGCTCTCGGAACGTAACCCCTGCGAAAAGATGTATATGTATAACTCATTGAGTATATAAAAATATATAAACAAACGTTTTTTCTGTAAAGGTACAATCAGCACAGTATTGTGTATGTTTCACTTTTGTGCAATGAAACAGCTCAGTGAACTGTATTATTGAACGACAGCTTTCGTTTTCTAAGAATAGGAAGTATGACACAGTCAGATTTAGAATGTTGATTTTTTAGAGGTGATCATTAACTACTTCATTAAATGGAAACAGATTTACAGGAGTTTGTTTCCACAGGCCTTGGTTGTATATCCACCTGTCAGGTGTGTACTGTAGATGAGGGTGGAGGGCTAAATGGTGCAAACAAGACTCACATGTGTGCTACTAATGCCCTCCAGCAGCAGCCTTGTGACCTCAGCCTGTCTGTCGAATTCTGTCTGAGCCACCCGCAGCTCCTGCTCCGCCTTCCGGGAAAAATACACAAACACACAGACCTCTAATAAATCAGACTTACAGAACTGCAGGGAGAGTGACATTATAATAGTCTTAATGAAAAATCTAAGAATAAAGTGTACAAATATGAAAATAACATCAATTACAGAATACAAGTGTTAATACATTCCACTGATCAGAGATATATTTATCTAGATTTAATTATAATTCATTCCCACGCTTTACTCTCCTGAGTGTGTCATTACTGTGTTGTGCTGTATGTCTCTACTATGGTCCAGGAGGACAATATTTGTCTCACTGTGCAATTCATGTATAAGCAGGTATTGACATAAGTGGTACAGGAGCAAGAATTGGCGAATGTGATCCGATAAACGCACACCATTTTTCAGTCTTTGCGGTGCAAATGCGCACCTAATTTGAGTAACTGTGCGTAGCTATTCGTTAATGTAGGTACTCATTAGAGTATTAGGGCAAAAAAAAAAATATGTCAACCCCTGTGTATAAGGCTGGGATGACAATAAAGCTCTACCTGAATTCCACTGAAGCCATATTTTAAAAAAAAAACACAATACGAGAAGCACCATCACTTCACACTGACTCATAAGTCAGCTCAATTTACACATTTGCATTGGTTGAGAGGGGACTTAAACGTTTGAAATGCTGCGATTGCTGTAATTGGTGTTATTTCATGCAGGGTGTTACTGTTGATGTCACACTTACTTTCTCCACCTCCTCGCTCCAGAGCTGATCAGCACACATGGAAGAGAAACACACGCGTCAGAAATGTTAACAGTTAAACACAGAAGTGTTGACAAAGGCTCTGTTTAAACACACACTACATCATCCTAGGTTAGACAGTGAGGCCATTTGTTAGAGGAGGAGCACAAAAAGACTCTGATTACATCCTACATAACGTCACTAAACATTAACGACTGGTACCCCCCCACACACACATACACATATATACAGACACATGCTGTATTTACACACAAAATACAGACAGAATTAGGAAGCACCAAATCTTAATCAGCTGCACAGTATACAGTACACTTTAGAATTGAAATGATAAAGAAGAAACTTTTTGTCCACTGAAGACAAATTGATGAGTTACAAGCTGCTCGGTTTTCACTTTGTAAAACTTTTATTAAACAAAATAATGTACAAAACCTAGGCTTCCAAACGCAAACTGTCTTTATACTTCTTCTCTCCAAGTTTATTCTGTAACAATCTATGTCCCTTCTGAACAAACGACGTGCAAATTCATCTAAATTCTTTACACTTGTGCTGTATTTGTTACCATTTTATTAAAAACAACTAAAACTGCTAATATGGCAAGTGCTTCTGAACTCTGAACAGTGCTGTAAACCATTTGTCTTCCAAGACCTGTAAAACCACTGCCCAACTAGTGCATGTACACACTCCTTTATTTAGCAAATTAGCGAGCTGCTCTTTCAGCCATCACTAACCCAGGCATGTCATGGGACCGAGCATGAAGAACGGATACAACCACTAAATACTGAGCAGCAAAGCTTGAATGAATCAGCACCGCTCGTCTGCTCAGGGCTTTCATTTCTCAGGGAACAAAATCTGATGTGTCTCCGAACTTTCATAAATTTACTGTGAAAGGTTTTTGCGCAAAAACTGCAGTGAAGCGTGTACAGGATGTAAAGTCCTTCAGCAGTTATAAAAGCTGTTGTAACGATTATAACACAGAGACCTGAGAACACAAAATTGGTTCTGAGAGTGAAAGCCGCAGCCTGCAATGACTGCTTTATTGATGGCTCTGGTTTTAAAAAGAATGGTACAGAATGGTCGAAATGGTACACCATCAGGTTCGAGGCCAAAGCTCTACCTTTCTGCTCTCTGTAATAACTGTTATTGTGCGGATCGTGAGGGAGAGGGCAGTGTGTGAGTCACTCACAGCTGAGGCGCTGGCAGACAGCACGTAATTACGCGGTCTGGTCTCCTGGAAGTCTGGCACCGCCTAGAACAAGATAGGAGCAAAACTTTATATAACATCAGCCTAGAAGGCAACAATGCAAGAAAATCTCACGAGTTAACTGAAAAAGACCACTTGGATTAACTAATGCCATTCAGAGTATCAATACTTGAACCGTATTCAAGCATACGATGCTGCATTCAGCCGGTATCATTAACCCTTAGAAGTGGAGAGCTGTTCTTCTCGCTTTGTATATACAATTCAAAAAGGTGATTAATGGCATAATAAATTAAATTTACATTCACCAAGCTTTTGTGGCCACCAGCAATAACTCTGGCTTCTAAGGGTTAAAGCAGAAGTTGATTGATTTTTCAGTGACTATTCAGGCATGAGGATTATAAAGTAGGCATGCCATTAGGTTTGACTGTGCTAATCTTGACTGATATGTATGCATTAACATAAGAATTTGAGATGTCATGCATCTGTAAACCATATCCTGAAAGGTTGAAAGGATCAGAGAGTCAGTGTTAAATGCATTCTTGTGAAAGTAATTCAGATGGGAATTCTATAAATTCCTCAGAATTTCTGTATAATTCACTCATTAGGACATAAAGTGATGCAGAGTGGTTTGATGTGAAAGACTTGGTTCTAGAAAAACTCAGAAGTGAGAACTGTACACAGTAGTGGTGATAGGAACCAGCCGTCATTAGATCATGACTCTAATCGCTCCCTCACAGGTTATAAACATGTTGCCTGATGCCTGAGACACTGTTTGACTATAGTTTTAAATACATTTTGGCCTAAAACTGCAATACATTAATGGGAAGTACATACAAGGAGTTTTAAAGGAAAATATTTGTTTGTTCAGTTCTGACTGAGGCAGTTTGTTCACAGCAGTGTTGATGGGAATGGGACATCTAAAGAGTTTACTGCCTCTGAAAGCTCCCTCACAGAAATGCTGGAAGAAACGGTTAAGAAAATTCAGTCTGAAGCCTGTGACAATGCTGCATGATACTTCTATAATAAGGGTCTGGCTTCTATAACAAGGTTCTGGCTTCTGTAATAAGGTTCTGGATTAATCAATTAATGGCAAAGAGAAACAGGGCATTTTATGGCAAATAGTAGTCACATGTAGGTTCATTAGTGACTTTGGACTGTAAATAAAAAGCCTATAGGTGTGTTCTAAACATCAACCCCTGGTTCTCAACACCACAATTGTAAGAAATCTCACATTAAACCAGTCTGTCCCACTTCATTTACAGCCCAACCAATTTTATGGAAACTCTGCAAATGGCTGGAAATTTAGAAGTATGACAAGCTCACTTTTGTCATGTCTGACCTTTAACCTTCATTAGCAAAAGGAATAAAAAAGAAAAGATGAACCAGTGTAAACATGCTCCCTGCAGTGTTTTGCATAATTAATAAAAGACACTGTACAGTGCAGAGCCTCACAGTATTCACTGTCATGATCAAACAAATATCCCTGTTCTCATGCTTTAAAGTGCAGTCACTTGGACTGCACCGCTGATTTAATTGATGTTCAGGTCCTGTCCACTGGGGACGTACAAGGGGAATAATTAGATTCCTTTTGTCTTAGCAACCATTTACCTGGCATCCATGTTTAGACAACCTTGTGGCAGACGCACAAACACCGCAGCCTGAGGTCTATAGCTAATTTTTCACACTGACAGCAAACAAGCTGTGGATTTCACAGAAATTTAAGCCAGTGCATCAACGATTCCCTCCTATAAAATAGAAAATCTATCTACCTATAAAGCTGCTGACATAAAAAAGCATGAAAATTCAATATAAAGGAATGCAAACAAGCACCGAAATGAATAAAGAAAGAGGGAGATGCTGATTCGAGTGAAAAATTCACCCCAATACTCACTTCTCCCTCACACTGCGAGGTTGAAAGAAAGACAGAAGGTTAGAGAAGAATTAATAGCACAGACTACAGTCCATATGGAGGCCAGAGCAGAGAGGAACAGATAAAAATCCAGAGGAAAGAAAAGAAAAGAAGCACAGAGCAACTATAAAGGAGCTTACAGCTGCTTTGGCTTCTGCTGCTTTGGCCTTCTTTAACCGGGCTTTACAGGCGTCTAGATCCAAGCGCCGGTTCTCCAAGAGCCTCCTCTCTTTCTGCATGGAGAGAGAGGTCAGACTGTCAACACACTGTCATATGATGTTTTTTGCTGAAATAAAGCACCAAAATTAGTGTTCTTCCACCTGAAGAACTATTCTCTGATATGACCAGAGGGCCCCACTAATGAATGTAAATGACTAATTCAGATTTCAACTTTACAGCTAAACTGTTCAATGGCCTGATTTTGTGACCAGTTTTTAAAACGGTAAGGGTTGTTTGTGAAATCAGCAGAAAACAAAGATTAAACAAAGAAAATTATTAATGAATACAAACAATTTCCTTTTATTACATAAACAAACATCTTACTGTATTATTTAAATAGACAGATATAAAAAACCCAGACTCACTGTTATGGTTCTCCAGTCCCCCTCCAGAAAGTTCCGCAGGGGCGTGAGGAAGCTAATAGATGATGTTTGCAGAAACTCTCTCTCAGCTCCCCCCAACCTCCTCTGACAGTCACCCACCTGAATCAGTGTGCTTCCTACACCGGAGGATGAGAGGAGTTTACAACGACTCAAAACAGCCTTCTCTTCAATTCAACTCTGTATTTAACTCTAAAGATAGGCACCAGTTCTACATTCACTCAGTTCATTCTAAAACTAAACACCCAAACCCTGGATTGATTTAAAGAAGACAAATATGTGCAGCTTCAAAGCTCTGCTAACACACACACACACACAACACACAACACACAACACACAACACACAACACACAACACACAACACACAACACACAACACACACACACACACACACACACACACACACACACACACACACACACACACACACACACACACACACAC
>JBBPDB010000019.1:2313062-2343275 GCA_037974465.1 Brachypetersius altus | reverse complement strand
TAGATGCTCTGACTGCAGTATCTTGGTTAAATAGTTGACTTGGATTTAAGCTGTTTTTCAGGTAAGAAACAGTTGTGAACTTCTTGGATAAGAGCGTCAGCTAAATGCCGTAAATGTAAATGTACTACAATTAGCATTTGACTGGTTCTGTTCTGAAGGAAATCTTATATCCTCTGTCCGGGGCTGGTTTCTGCAGTGTTTTGGGGGGATTACTACACGGCTAGAACTGAACTAGCACAAGCTCACACTCTCCGTTACTAGGAGACGAAGGCAGCAAAGTAAACATCTTTACATCTGGTGGCTTGATGCTGCTGTTGTTTTCATCAACATTTGTACTGTAAAAATATATGTTTAGCACATTTGGGCAAGTTCTTGAATGTGAGATGTGATAACGTGGAAAGTATGTGGTCGCTTTTAGAGTTTACGCTGTACTCGTGCTTCATTTCATTTCAGACAGTGGTAATTTACTGACCCCTGGTGGAAACTGGATGTCCAGTTCACCATCTTTAAATCTGCTCTTCACTGCAAGGACGGGGCCTCGCGAAACTCTGAAAAACAGGGGTGTCCCAATACTTTTGTTCATGCAGTGTATTTGGTCAGGAGGATGCACTGCGGAATAAATACAAGGCTAAGTGCTGTGGGGCTGTATCACCGCACCTTGATGACTTCTACTGGATACTGCATTGAATTAAATACAAAGATAAATGCCCTTTTTTGTTAAATAGCTAACCTTGACAAGTCACGTGACTGAAAGCAACAGAAAGTGCCACAAGGTGGCACTATTGGCAAAACGAAGTATGTGTTGTAGCCTCTCTTGGTTGAGCATGGAGGAATTCACATTTGTTTTGTTAAGTAATAAAATTCCCAGGCCTTCTATACGTTTTGTGTGTATTATTATTATTATTATTATTATTATTATTATTATTATTATTATTGTAATTATTATTGTTACTATAATTGTGGTTATTATTATCATTGTGGTTGTTATTATTTGTTATTGTTATTATTATTATTATTATTATTATTATTATTATTATTACTATTATTATTGTAGTAGTTGTAGTAGTAGTAGTAGTATATTACTGTGCTTCAAAGATCACAGTCCTTTATATTTGGCTGATGGGTTAAATCAGGTGCATTGTAATGGTACGAAGCAAAATTACATGTAGACCATAGTTCTCTTGTTGAAAGTTTTACATTAACTGACCTGAGCTAAATATGTACTTTAATCATATTCTCATCTGGAATAAAGGAAGTAAACCATACCTTTATCTTCTACACAAATATTGCAAAAACACACAGTGCTGAGGCCCATTGCTAGCGAAAACTGTTGGCCTGATGAAGTCCACTTGAGAAAATATTGGATTTCTTTTGGCTCTGGCCCAGTTTGAGTGTCATTGACCTCACAGAGGCACTGCAGTGCAAACAGTCTGATCTGAATAGCACTGGGCTTACACTGCAAAACAGTAACTGAGGTTATGTTGACATTCCCGTAATGGCTGTGAGGAATTCAGTTGTAACATTCTTTCAAAAAACACAACACCCAATATGTCAATACAGCATAAATGAATGTTCATCTTTTATTTGCCAAATTTGGCTGAGGTTTTGATTTTGATAACATCACATTCATTTGGCAGCCGCTTATGCAAAGCGAATTACAATATGAGGACATATTCAAGTTTCAGGACAGTGTGAGAACCAAAGGAGGGTATTAAGTGCTAAATCTTTATGTAAGAGTAATGCAAGAAGATAGAGAGGAGAGGAGATACTCTCTGAACAGATGAGTCTTCAGGAGGTTTTTGAATATAGACAGAGATTCTGCTCTTCTGGTCACCTTTGATAACTCAGTCCACAAGCAGGGAGTCTGGACTGGGTTTGTCTTGTGTTTAGGGATGGCAGAGCCAGATGATGTTCCTTGTAGCAGTGGAGGGAGTGAGTAGGAACATAAGCCTGAATGATGGGTTTGAGGGGCTGCCTTGGATAGCTGGTGTAGGGCAATCAGCATGGGGTGACACCTTTTGGCTTGGTTGAAGACCAGCCAAGCTGCCATTTTCTGAACCAGCAGGAAGGGTCGTAACATGACCCACTAGGAGGGCATTGCAGTAATCAAGGTGAGAGATAACCCTGGTAAATGAACTGCTGTTGGTCTACAGCTTGTTTGAATGTCACACAGATGTCACACTGTCTGCCAAACTGGTTCAAATTGGCCCTGAAAGAAGACACTCTCAAATTAATATACAGTAGAGCTACAGAGTTTAAACAAAATATGGAGATAATTTCTCATCATGACACAATGATAAGGAACTGTGATCTACAGACAGTTGATCAAGGCTAACGACTAAGTGATTATGTTACTGGCTATGCTTATTGACCAGCTGACAGACGCCCTGCTGGTGCCCTGGGCAAACACACTTTCAGCTGCGGTGTGAAAACAAAGGGAATTGTGGGAACTACGTGTCTCTGTCACAGGTGGATGGAAGGTCACAGTGTACAGCTGGACATAGCTGAACACAAATCTGCCATTCAGAGCTGGGCTTGTAGTGCAAAGGTCGCCATAGTTTTCCTACTCGTGAGACTTTAAGGGGTCTGAGAAACATGGGATACAGTGTCCACATGAGCTTTTCCCCTACTTAGGTGATATAAACCACATGGACAAAAGTATTGGGACACACCTGTTTTTCAGGATTTGCGCTAGGCTCTTACTTTCACTGAAGGTCAATCTTAATGCTTCAGCATACCAAGACATTTGGGCAATGCCACGAGTCCAGCCTTTAGTTTGGTGAAGAACCTTTTCTGTTCCAGCATGACTGTGTCCCAGTGCACAAAGCAAGCTTGGATGATTTCACAGTGTGGAAGAACTTGACTGGCCTACACAGAGCCCTGACCTCAACCCCATTCAACACCTCTGGGATGAAATGGAGCAAAGACTGTGAGCCAACCCTTCTCATCCAACCTATGTAATGGTCAATACTTGATGTCTCAATATTTTTTCCAGATACCACAGTGAATATGTGGAAGATTAGAATGGATCACACCATACTGTCTCCTTCGGTGGGTAGGATACTTGCCTCCAGACCAAGAGGTCATGGGTTCGAATCCTGCCTTCAGCAAAACCACCACTGGGTCCCTGAGCAAGACCCTTAACCCCATGTTGCTCCAGGGAGAGACTGCCCCCTGTATTTAGGGAATGGAAGTCGCTTTGGATAAAAGCGTCTGCTAAATGCCGTAAATGTAAATGTAAATGGAAGGCTACAGACATCATTTCAGGAGCTATTTTTTTTCTGTAAATAAGATCTAAATAACCTGGAGCTTGCTGTCTCTTCTGGCAGTGAGGACCAGACATGTCGAACACAGACAGATAATGGTTATCAAGATCTTCGGCGAGTCAGTCATCTGGATATATCTCACTCTCATTCCCTGGTCTATTGTGAATGAGACCTACATACACCAGAGCCTCCATAAACCCTGCCTAGCAGGCTTGCTAAAGTTTGATTTGAGTTGGCACTTTATAGGTTAAGTTGGGCTGCTTGGTTTCTGTCCTCCTCCTGTCATATGACTTACGCATGTGCCATTCCTTCTCCCAGTATGGCAACTCAGGCCGGCTAAATTTAGGAGCCTGTTCAGCCAGAGATCAGTCAGGGATTTTATTTCTGACTCACACAACTTCCAGTCTCCTACTCTTGACCAGAAAAGAATCCCACATGGCACAATAATTTCGTGCATGTCTTCTAATTTCAGAAAGCATTAAAACAAGCTTTAAATAACCAGCACAACAAAGACAAGACAAAGCAGCGACAGATTCAGACAAGCGAAAATGAAAGCAAGCGTCAAACGCTAAACTGCGACTCGTGAACAAATCGTTGTTTTGAACTGGTCCACTTCCGTGATTCAATTGAACCGATGCACAAAGCCACGTGATTTTGTTTGCCTGGATTTAACTAAATGATAATCCAGCCGGATGTATTCTCATAAAATCACAACGGAATATACATATACATCCTCTTTGAATCTACTTATGCTGTCTCTCTGTAATGTATAAAACAGGGGCATTACGTGTCTGCAATGGGTCAAACGGCGCAAACGGCTCCCTGCTGCAAGTCGTGAAACCAACTGAAATCATAAGGACCTACACGCAAACGGATTAAGACTAAAACGTATCGACATTTAGGTCGACTGTTGAACCGAATCTCACTGCAAAGACAAGGTGGGATTAAAGATGACTAGTAGATTACTTAATCGTTGAATTGAATTAATTAGAATCAGTTGGAATGAATCGGTTCTGTGAACTGTGTCAAACCCCCGAGTCCTCTCTGCCCCACCGTCAAAAATCGCCGCAACCACGTCATAGCTGAGCTCTGATTGGCTGCTGCTGTAGAGCCCGCGAGAGTGCAGAGAGCCAGTGTTGCCAGATTGGGCGGTTTTCCGCCGTTTTGGGCTTCTTTTGGTTATGCTGGGCTGGGAAAACTGGCATTGGGCGGGTCTATAAAGTTGGGCTGCTTTTTAAAATATTTAGCGGTTTTTACTGTCAGTATTATTATTATCATTTTAAAAATATGTATTAAAAATATACTAAGAATATATTTAGAAAATCATGGTGATTATGTGGAGAAACATAAAAAAAAGTACGTGTCACTCAGCTGTCCAGTCAGCCGTCACAATTAGTTCATTCAGAGAATCCGTCAAATATGACATGACATCATCAATCAGTGACAGTCATTGGTTAACCAAACATCACAGTGAAATTGTATTGGTCACTTGTTATAAGCGCCAAAAAGTTCAACCAAGTCGAGAGGTGATTTACTTCGAGATAGCGTCATGCCGAAGAGGGGAAAATACAAAAAACTTTACAGAAAGAAATGGGAGGCTTGCCCGGAACTGAAATGCTGGATTGCCCCTGTGCCAGAGGATGACTCCAAAGCTCGTTGGAAGTATTGTAACGCAGAGATTCGAGCGCAACTTAATGATTTGAAGGAACATGGCGCCACAAAAAAGTCTCGTTGTGTGCCAAGTGTTACGTCTATTGCTGTACCAACGGGGTCTGCTGCAGGAACGGGTGGACATCAGCCAGTTTCAAACCTCCCCAGCAATTGTTGGGGGGATTGATTAGCCTCATGTTTGGCTTTAATGGACTGTACATAGTTATTCGTGTTCAGCATTCTTCAGTTCAAGAAAAGAGTAATACACTTCGAGGTAAGATCCGTTCTATAAAAACTGCATGTGATTGACTAAATAGTTCTAATTTTTTGCTGACTTGGAAGCTTATTTGTGCATTTTTCTGTTTTTATCTTATAAAACTGTTTATAACGTCATGCTCTTTATCAGGCTACGTCTATACTTTTAAGTTCAACATAAGTTTTTTGCTGGTTGGAGGAGAATTAGGCTGTTTTTTTTTTTTATTGAAGTGGGCGGCTTTTACGTTGAGTTTGGGCTGGAAACTGTCGCTCAGATCTGGCAACCCTGACCGAGAGAGTAGAGAGCCAGAGTTCTAAAGAGACAGAAAGAATACACACAGAGAAAAAATAAGTGTACAATTCTACCTCTATTTATGTTTGCTGTTATATATTTCATTATTATTATTATTAGTAGTAGTATTACTTGTATCTGTATTTGTAAGCACTGTTTCACCTTATTTTATTTTTAAATCTTTTGTATCATTTCAATGCTTTGTCAATATTGTACATGCTCACGCCAGGAGAGAGAGTACACAGAGAGATATAGGGACACGCAGAGAAGGAATAGAGAGAGTGTACACACACAGTACAGAAAGAGATTTTGAGACAGAAAGAGTTATATAGAGAGAGTCTTCGGACAAAGAGGGGGACACACAGGGGGAGAGAGAGAGAGTTACAGAGAGTGAGTCTTAGGGACAGAGAGAGACACACACAGAGGGAGAGAGAGAGTTACAGAGAGAGAGAGTCTTAGGGACAGAGTGTGAGAGTTCTAGCCCCGCCCCCCTCTCTCTGTGACGTGTCGGGCGGTGGGGGCTTATCGAGGCGCGCGGCGGGTCATTCAGCCCTTCCTCCGCTCCGTTGTGTCGGTAATGATGGCCGGTTACCTGAAGGTCCTCAGCTCCCTCTCCCGCTCTGCGGCCGCCCTGTCCAAGACCCCTGCGGTCCTCGCCCCGGCCACCTGCCAGAGCCTGCAGCAGAGGAACTGTGAGTGTTCTAAGCAATAGACTCACTCAGTAGCAAACAATATCGTTTCCTTTTTCGTGTGAGAGGTGAAGTTATTTTCAGACTCTAAGCTTGACGACGGTTGGTCGTGTCGAGGAGTCGGCATCCATGTCTTTTCGCTACTATTTGCTGGTCTCATCGCTGCTTTTTTCTTGATTCATTCAGTATGAGTCGGCTAGCTGTGTTAACAACTGAAAGTGATAGTTGTGGTTCATTTCTGAGCAGACTGGTCCAGAAGCCGGTGCCGGAGCCGGGGAGGAGGAGGCTAGCTCGCCTCGCTAACTCCTCTTTGTCTGACTGGGAGGCTGCTGGCACAAAAAGTCATCGCTTCCTCCGACGACAAAAAAACCCGCCTTCACCATCATCCTTCTGCCCAGAGTAACGGCTAAACACTGAGGAGACATACTTCCTCGTTTTATGTTAGGAACCGGCTCATTATGTTCATTTAGGTCTTTTTTCTGCTCGAGCAAATGGAGTAGAGGGATTGAATTAACCACAACTGCTAGCTTGGCTACAGGACTTCTTTGTGCCCAGAAAGGACATATGTTACATTATAGACCGTTCAGAATAGTTCCTCTGTTTGTATTCTTTCAGCAAGTGCTCACATGTTTAGTTTCTGCCCGGTTTGTGAGGTCTAATCTCAAGGTCAGCCGGTGGAGATGGGAGGTCGGCCCCAGACATATGGCTGCCTGAGATCAGCCTCTGGCTTTTACTTCCAGAGTGTCCTCACAGATCTGATTATATATGCTTTAACTGCTTTTCTTCCTGAGAGAAACTGGGGTTAAAGGAGTCACGCAAATGGTCCTTTTGATTGTTGGCTTGGATGGAAGCTATGTGGAAAAATGGTCGATTTGCCCTGCTGGGAGCAGTCCCCTCCTGGTTCCAATATAAATAAATACTCTCCTGGAATCCTTTTTCTGAAAGTCTTACAGACTTTGTCCTCAGGTCTCTTTGACATTGGAGTTGTTTGGCCAACTGGGACAGTTGAAGGGCACACACTCACTCTGGGTCAGAGAAACTTTATTCACAACTTCTGGAGGGTTGTCAGGTGTACTTGTGTGTTTGGAAATCAGTTTCCATAGAAGTCTATAGAGAGAGGCTTAGTTGGGCATCTGTCAACAAGCTTTTATTGAATGGTTGAAGCTGTTCAGATCCATCCATCATCAATCTGAAGTACATGCTGTGCTAAAAACATCAAATCTTGTTTCCTTGGCAGTGTCTTTGCTTATGTCTCTCCTGGTCAAAGGGACAGTTGTGCAAATGGAGGCCTAGTTTGCCGGAAAATGGGTTAAATGTGAAGGGACATGACAACAGTTTTGTATAGTATGAAGTGTGTTTTGGCCTCCGTTTCTGGCGGAGACACAAGCGCACTCCTGTTCCAGTCACAAGACAGGGTCTGACCTTGCCAAGGGTTTTTACTGCTGGTAATAAGAGGTGGGAATAAACAGTCTTGAAAATACTACTTCTTGGTTTTTGATTTCTTGAAATTCAGTGCTGTCAGCTTTTGTCCTGTTTTTTTTAATTATTATTTAGTTAGGGTAGAACATTAAGCTGCGCTATCTTCTTTTGCCAAATGTTGTATATTTTTAACTGCTGTCCTACAAATGTGGAATGAGGGGATTGAAAGTTAAGTTTAGTCAACATAGCTGTGATTGGTTGAGCCTTTACTCTCTGCGCTTCACTGGTTTGTGCTTAGCATTGTCTGTTTCCTTTCTTTTAAAGTTATTGATGACAATATTACATGATTCTATACGTTGGTACAATAAGTTAAATGATGCCTTATCTAGTCTTTAAAACAGTGGGCTCTGAGACTATGGGCCCACTACACACACTATTCTTTTAATGATGCTCCGTGTGAATACCAGCATGTGAGTAGTTTCATTCATTTGTTTTCTGTTGTGGCCTGGCCCTGAATGCGCATTGGACTTGTGTCAGGAGTAAACAAGCAAGTCCTTGTTTGTGGTTTTGGTAACTCTTCATTGACTGGATTCCTGAAATCTATTAGGGAACGGGATTTGAACCTTCAGTGGTTCACCGAGCTCTCAGCTACAAGTCAGCTCATGTCTGTAAGCCCGGTGCAGACAGTCTACGTGCAGAGCGCCAGGATTAGTTCCCTGCGCTGCTGAATGCACTGAATTCACTGCTGCAGAGAGAGGGGACTGAAGCATTCTTACATAATCATGGCTGTTCTCCTGCCTCCCCCCTCATCCTCTCCCTGCTGTGTCCAGAGTTTCTGATCAGCGAGAAGGTTTTTCTTTCCCCCTTTGATACCCTCCCTCTTTGTGTTTTTTTTTTTTTTTGTCGTCCCCCCCTTTTTTCTGACCAACACATGTTTTTGTATGAAAGGCTCTACGCATAATACTGTGCACACGGCACTGCTCTGTTAAAGGATAGCAGCGTGTGAAAGATGAGCTCGCTTGGCTGTCCTCTGCTATGTTAACCTGAACATGGCTGCCTACATGGTCAAGGAGATTAGTCTGTGCCTTTCAGATACATTCTAGAGGTCAAATAATATGTAACGCCTGCTGAGATATAATGGCATTTGTGGTGATTTTGATATTGCTGTGTCTAGATATTTAAACAAAGTCTGACTGTCTGAAAGTATTTCCTGTGATATTTAATACTGTGGTGTGAACTAGCATGGAGTGCTTGCCCTTCTTTCCGTTTGACCTTTTTTCATTTTTATTTGTGCCATTACTACATGAACTATTCACATTTTATTGCTGTAGGTTTGATATAGTAGTGTTTAATATAAGTAGAAGCAAGATAGATAGAGAATTATATACATCAGCTGCGAAGTGATAGTGATATCACTTTTTTGTGTGGTGTCAAATGTTCTTAAACCACCACTAGAGCATTTTATTAATAAAAGTTCAGCAGAAAAGGATCTGTGTATTACTTGGTTTTTTTTTTTTAAGTCATCAATGATCAACAATAGAAGTGAATTCCAATGCAATTTTACTACAGTCTGCCAGTAATAGTTTAAAGCTGTTTGTCTGAGATTGTCCTTTACTGTTTAAAACATTGTAGTGGAATTCTGCTTTTATAGCTTAATAGGTAACCAATGTTTGTAGGCTGATTTGAAATACTGTTTCTCTCATGCATGTGCCAGTGGTGGTTTCTTTTATGCCAAATGTTTCCCAGATACCATGTAGTAGTTTTCTTTCAACTACAGAACTATTCAGCCTTACATGAAGTTCTGATCTGTTTGGGGCATCTGTAAGATGACTACTGATCACTAATTTATGTCACTTTATTGTATTAAATCAAACAAATCCATGTGCAAGTAAACTGAAATTCTAAGTGTACTCTGGGATGACCCGTTACTGAAAAAGGCAATGAAAGTTCCCTTTAGTTTTAAAAACTTGACAGCAGGTAAACCTTTGGCCTTTGTCTGGCGTTCAACTGCTTAACACAGCCATAAGCAGATTTTTAAAACTTTAACTCTTTCTTGTCATTCCACCCTATCAAAGTAGGTTGGTGCTAGAGCTGGGAAATATTGCAATATTGTATTGTTGCAATATTTAATAGGGATGCTCCGATTAGGATTTTTTGCCACTGATGCAAAGTACTGATTTATTTTTGTCATGGTGATCGGCCGATACCAATGCCGATTATATAACTTGTATAACTGATATGTAAGGTCTCTGATCACCATTAACTTTTTTCAGACAAAGTAATACTGAATTAAATGTTGTATTAAATGGTTTGGACATTGTTTCTCGAAACGTCGTAGTATTTCCACACCGGCGATGATATGACTGCGGCACCAAAACATTTACGTCCCCACTCATCGTGTACGCCCTCACGCACTGACGTAATCGATTGTGATCGGTTCCTAAGATCAGCCAAGTTTAACGAGTAACGATCGAGTCATAAAATGTGATTATCGGCCGATGCCGATCGATCGGAGCATCACTAATATTTAAGTAGGGCTAAATGATCTTTTCTGAGTTTAATGAACACTGACCAACTACATTACAGAGAGTGTGAAACATTGGACAGATGTAAATACCCTCAAATTAAAGATGGCTTTTGCATTTTGACCTCCGACATAATTCTTTTTCAAATACAGTGTGCTGAGACATGAAAATCACTGTCTAGTTGTCTTCAGACATGCACTATAATTCGATCATTTGAACAAGCCTAGTCAAGCTCTGGTAAAACAATGGGTGATAAATCTAGTGATAGAAATAGTAATGTCAGTACTTGGATCTATTACATATCTGTATTTATTAAAACAAATTAGTAGTTCACATTAGTCGCTGCCTGCTCCAACTTCAGATTTGATCATCGTTTTATGGGCTAGGACTTCTTTATAATAAAATAAATGTTCGTCTTTGTTACTGCAGATGTATTTTTTTTGTATAACTATTCTGCTTATTTGTTTAATTGGCCTCATCTGCAGAACACCTGCATCCTGTAATCATTATTTTTATTGTCTTTATTCAGTGCTGTCATTTTGTGTAAAAGTGTTGGCGTGACTAGGTGTTGACAGTAATCTCTAGGGCTGCTCCTGGAGCTTTGACCTGAAAACTTAAAGGTGAATCTACCTTCCCTAATCCTAGAAGGTCATTTTTGGTCACTGGTATTTGTGTAGTCCCGAAGAGAGTCTTGTATCAATGTCCTTTCATGCACTGTCTGATTACTGCCACAAGGCAATTCTACCAATTGCATATAGATATTATACATTTTTCATATAATTTCAATGTGCACTAAAAGGTCTTAAATGATTACTAATTTTCATAATTTTCAGACTTTGTGGGTTTATAAATTTAAGTAATCTGAAGGAAGAACATGTCCGTAATAAGTAGAATGGTTAGAACTGACTTAAATTTTGACTTTCGTTATCGTCAATATATTTCTTATATTCATGAGTGCTGGTCTAGTCTGGTCTGTTCCTGTAAGTTAGGTAGAAATTTGATGGTTGGTCAGCACATCTGCTCTGTAAAGCATGAGTGCAGGCCACTGAGTGCATCCTTTTTTCCTTATCTGTTATCTGTAATGATGTAATGCAGGATGTGGTGCTGTGCATGCCATGTAGCTGCTGCGAAGCTGGACAAATGAATTGACTTCGATGAGCTGAAGCAAAACAACATATTTGAAATGTTTGTTTTGTTTGTCATTTCAGTGTCCGGTGACGTATTAATAGGATTTGATTGTTCAATATAAAGACTTTATAATGTATACAGAATATAGTTACGTTTTCCCCTCCCAACAGATGCCGACAAACGCATCAAGGTGGCTCAGCCGGTGGTGGAAATGGACGGAGATGAGATGACCAGGATCATCTGGGAGTTCATCAAAGAGAAGGTATTTAAACTGAGACTGAGAGAATGAGAGTGGGGGAGGGAACAGCGACTGCAAACTGCAGGGGAGGGGAGGCGAGGCGAGGCAGCCTCTCAGTGGTCTATTTTTATATCTGCGGCAGAGTGGGAGAGCGTCAGAGACAGAGCATGAGCAAAAAAGAAATGGCATTAGAGAGAAAAGATGTCGAGAAAGAGCAACACAAAGGTGCACATAGTGAAATAAGAGAGAAAAGAAGAGTACCTAAAAAGATCCTGTACCAAAATTGGAGCAGGAAAAAAATATGAACGTATGAAATGTCCAGACAGGGAGTGTTTGGGACGTGTTTGAATGTGACCGCGCTGCTGAGGACACATTGTGTGAGAGCTGAAGGATTATGGCTGCATGATAAAGCAGGCTTGGGCTATGGTCGGTCACTGGCTGGCTGACTGCCCTTGAGAGTCAGTCGACAGTAAACCGGCTCTGAGCATGACACGTCGCAGGCTGATATTGACATGGCTCAGCTGTAGAAAGTAGCCACGGGCACATTTTTAAATACAAGCAGAAGATTACGCCATGAATCAGGAGATTGGAGTACATGTTGAAGACCACATGAAGTCACAGCTATTCCACATTCCACTACCTCTATTCTATAAATAGAGGAGCTCCATTTTCATTCGGATGCAGTTTTGAGTACCTTGCGTAGCAATTTATTCCACATGCTCCAAAAAATAAGTTGACTTTGAATTATGACAAACAAATGTATCATTTTGTTTGAAGAAAAGAAATGGGTGAATACTTTTTTTTGAGTTGTCAGGTCAGTTGGTACTGAGATGAGCTAGCTGTAGAATTCTGATATCTGCATGTAAAAGTTTAGCGTGTAAAAGACTGCATGTAAAGGTATTTTGGATTTGTTAGTAAACTTCATAAAATTGCCATGAACTGTAATGCTAACCTGCATAGTCTACACCATCAGCAAATGGACATAATGCTGAACACAAAATTGATGTTTTTATAGTTTTTTTTTTTGCCATCACTACAGGTGACATATTATGACTATTTTCTGTTGGAATGTCATTTAAATATTCTTGGTTTCTAGAACATGAAGGAGAAATAGCAGGCTGTCTGTGCTTTCAGGAAGGTGCAATAACTGTCAGTCATACAGTGAAAATGACCGTGGTGGTTAAATAAAAAATGATATAAAGGTTAGACGAATTATGTACGTGCCTTAAGTGTAAATAAGGCAAAATGTGTTAACAAATATGTACAGGTGTGGATTTCAGAGCTTAGTAGATTTTCTAATTACAATTTTGAGCTTGTTTAAGCTTCTTAAAATACATGAACATGTTTCAAGCTATAATGCTTGTTTTGGCGTTTATATACTTACAGTACTGTTGCATGACATGTCAGGCTGTGCTTGCTTCTGTCTGTTTTCCGCTAAAACATTTGTGCTCTGTCCAGCTCATCTTGTCCAACGTTGATGTGGAGCTGAAGTACTATGACCTGGGTCTCCCCTACCGTGACCAGACTGATGACCAGGTCACTATCGACTCCGCCTTGGCCACCAAGAAGTACAGTGTTGCTGTGAAATGTGCCACAATCACTCCTGACGAAGCTAGAGTTGAAGGTGAGGTATGATTGTTGGTTTAAAGAGTATTAAGGGCTTGATTTTTATCAGTCTTATGAGCCTCTTAATCAGCAATGTTATCGCATCGTTCCTACATGTAAGATCCAGTGGTAGTGTCGTATAGCATTGGGCTAAAGGGGATGGTGGCATGTCAGCTGTTTTTGGCTACTAAACAATGACGAACAGCATAGTAGTGCAATGGAATGAGTGGGATGATGTATCTGGATTATTTATTGCTGTTGGCTTGCTGTAAACCATATTTAAATATGTTTGATACATTTTTTATATTTGATATATAGAAACACTTGCTAATGCTAATGTTTGTTACTATTTAATGAAAGGAAAAATTGATCTTCCATGTAGCACAGTTAAATTGTCCTAATGGATGATTCCTAATAGATGTTTTGAATTCATAGAGCCAGTTATGATCCAAAGATATCATGGTCTTGCTAGATTATGAGCTGTTAGTGTTTTGAATTCCCTGTGGTGCTTTTGTTTAATTGTATTTAGAAATGTAGTGATGATTGCATTAATAATGAGGACATGAGCAAAGGCTTAAAGAAAAAAACTGAATAACTGCATCGGCCTCACACAGAATTCAAGCTAAAGAAAATGTGGAAAAGCCCCAACGGTACTATCAGGAACATCCTGGGTGGCACTGTCTTCCGTGAGCCTATCATTTGCAAGAACATTCCCAGACTTGTTCCTGGTTGGACACAGCCCATCACAATTGGCAGACATGCCTTTGGTGACCAGGTCTGCTATTCTTGCCTATTTTTGTGTCTTTGAACCAGAAATGATAGTGGCTGCATTGTAATGACTGTCTTTCTTTATCATGTGTAATTATGTCTGCAATTTTACAGTACAGAGCAACAGACTTTGTTATAAACAAACCGGGCAAGTTTAAGATCATCTTCTCCCCAACTGATGGGAGCAAAGGCCAGGAGTGGGAAGTGTATGATTTCCCTGGCGGAGGCTGTGGAATGGGCATGTACAACACTGATGAGGTCAGTAAACTTTTTTTTTTTTTTAATTATTTTGAGACTAATACTCTCTGTACTACTGGGACTTTGTAGTCTGAAATGACCTTTCACTTCTGATCTAATCCCAAAGTTTTTTCAAAGTTTCTTTTACACGCTGCCTTTCCAGGTCCAGTTTTTTGCAGTGAACAAAAGGGTATTTGTTTGGTTCTAGGAATGCCATGTTTTGGCTTTAAAACACAAAGGTATCAACTACAGAAATGTTTTTCAAACTCTGGGAGCATGCTCTGTCAGATTTCTGAACCCTCTTTAAGCAGGACAGGCTTCCAGTGGCTCTAGCTTTAAGAGAAAATGGATGAGTGGCCTGAATCCCAGAAAGACTAGGCCATAGTTCTCTAGCTGAACAGGGGCGTGGCCCTCCTTTAAGGATAATGTATGTGACCTTCGGAACATGCAATTTGAGGTCATGATTATAATTAGCTCTAGAATGAGTCTAATTTATGATAGGCAAGAGGAAGATTATCTCCAAGTGTTACTAAATTGGACAGTACTTCACAGGACACTGTCTCCCCCTCGCCTCAGTGCATGTTGAAATAATGGAGGCTATAGTGGAAATTTTTAAGGCCTGCTGAAGTAGTATTTTACAGGCTTCAAATATGGACATTTCCAAACGAGTCCTTAAATACTTGCCCAGTGAGTACTCTCCATCACTCTGTATTAATAAGTAATTTTATTTGTTAGTGCAGCACAAATATATCCACTAGGCAGCAAGTGAGTGTCCAGAAGTGATGGCATAAATGAACTGAAATCAGCCTTGGTGTGTCTACAAAGCTGTATGTGGAAAAGACTCCCTACACTTACATCCCTGAATGATTCAGCAAAATTGTGCCTCAATGTTGTACCAATCTGTTTGCAATTTTACACTGATATATTTTTTATTGTCTAATGATTGTCATTTATGTGGGTCTCACTTATTACTAAGGCCTAATTGCTTTGCTCCTAATTTGGGCAAAGGTGCTCTAATATTAGTGGAGATGGCACAACCCTTTGCTGATTGACCTTGGAGGAATCCAGAACTTGAGCTAGAAATGTATATTTTTAGTAATTTTTTTCATTGTCTCCATTTGGAAGACATGGAAGTGTTTTCTATAAAGGAATCCTGTTTTAGTGTCTACTAAAAATATTAGACGCATCTTGTATGTCTCGGGTCTGCCTGGTTTCACACTTTCATTTTAGACCAGGGATTGCCATCTGCCCCTGATGATGGGTCTCGGACTTTGCCGCATTCCAAACTCCACCCAGTTTGCATTACTAGCATTGAGGCTACCTTCAGTTGCTGAACATTGCAAACTCTAATTGAAAAATGAATTGCTTCTCATTGTAAATCTGAAAACAGGTTCTTTGCCTTGAAGCCTCACATCAAAGCCTTGTCTGCAGACAATTTATTTTAGTACATACAACCGATTACACAGCAGGAGATTAGGACTGCTCAAAATTACTGTTTGTCATACCTGCACTTATTAGGGGCATACCAGTGTGAAGTAAAATCGGGCTGAGGCTTCAGGAAGGTCCATATACTACAGTGTAAACACGTCACTTAGTAGCACACATGCAAGTCAAAATTAGTCATGCCCCAATATTCTCTATTGTCAGTGATGATAGTGTATTTAAGTACCGATATCAGTGCTGGTACCGATGTGGTGTCAATGCAACACTACCAATCATATTATGCCAAAACAATGAACTTTTGGGCAAATTAATCAAATGATGAGACAGTAATTTATTAAACTTGAATTTACTTAAGACAGCTTAACACATTTAAGGGTAGCAGTTTTGCTGATAAGGCAAAGTGAAATGAAATGAATGTGTTTGGCCTGATTAGATTTCATACAAATTGCTTCTACAAAGAAAATGCACAGCCCTGCTGGGGTTGTGAAGGTGCCTTGTTTGCTTAAACGTTGAACAAGACTGCCCCCTGCCAGAATTCAGGAGGAAGAGCACGCATCTGTTTCTGGATTAACTCCAGTGGGAGCTCTGAATACTGTATCTCTTTTGCTTGAGTACTAAAATATTACTGTGAGTCTTTTGTGATCTCCGTTTAAAAAGAGCGACTCTAAATCTGTTTTGAGATTCTGTATATGATATGGCAGCTTGTTACACAGCAACAAACACACAAAGGTGTTTTAGAACACTGATGATAATCCCATTATGTGTGAACTGCCATTTTTTTGGCATGTGTGCAAGTCCTTCATTGTTATTGTTGATGTTCGAGTCCTTCCATGGTGTAGTTATCTGATCCAGGCAGGCTTTTTGTTGTGCAGTGTGCCGCCATCTTGACGTCATGTTTTGACATTGTTCCAAGGTTGGTTTAAGGTCTTTTTAATCTGTCATCTACAATGTTAAGTATGTGACACATTGTCTGGAGAAGCAGGGTGAAAGGAATGACCATCTTTTCTCTCTCTGGTTGAAAAGCTTCTGTATTGCTCAACACAATTGGTGGCTAAATAGCTTTAGCTGATTGGTAGACCTTTTTAAGCTAATGTACTCTTCCTGTCTGTAATGTTTGTGTACAGTTTCTTCATTACATTGTTAAAGAATATCAGATTATGGATTTCCCCAGTGTTCCTCAGAATGTTCTTAAGAAGCCGGTCTGATGTGTATCAGTTTGTAGTGCTTACTTTTGTATGCACCAAGTAATGGACCGCTAAAACAGCAGGCCTTGAGACTGAGACATTTGTTTTTAGCTCATTGCTTGCTTTTGTATGTCTTCCTGAGATGCTTGTTCATCCTAAAATTTGAGATGCTGTCTTTTCTGTTTTTTCCTATCAGTCCATCACTGGTTTTGCTCACAGCTGCTTCCAGTATGCCATCCAGAAGAAATGGCCCCTCTACATGAGCACCAAGAACACCATCTTGAAGGCTTACGATGGCCGCTTCAAGGACATCTTCCAAGAAATCTTTGAGAAGTACACACAGCTCCTTTTTTTAGTATAGATGCAAACATAGATGGATGATAAATACAGAGGAGTCTTGGAAGACCTAGATCATAAAGTCAAATGGCCACATTATATTACTATTTCTGGTGTGTGATCTGGTGAATCTGTATGTCATTAACAGGAACTACAAGAGTGAGTTTGACAAGCTGAAGATCTGGTATGAACACAGGCTCATCGATGACATGGTTGCTCAAGTTCTGAAGTCTTCTGGTGCTTTTGTTTGGGCTTGCAAGAACTATGATGGAGACGTGCAGTCAGACATCTTGGCTCAAGGTATAGTATGTCCTAAAAATCCTATATGGCCTGTGTTTAAGCACCCAGTACGTTCTCACAGGCGAAATAATTTTTGGAATAAACAGGCGTATTGTAACAAAATCTTTGCAATCTGCTATTAGGAGTATTAATAATGAGGGGTGGCAGATTTGGCAGGAGTATTCAGAGACCACTCTGTTCATGAAATCAGTTTGGGTTAGTGTATGTTGTTTTGAAGTGTACTGTTATGGGATCAGTGTGCATAAAGAAGTTGAATGAAATGTTGTCCCCAGGTTTTGGCTCTCTGGGCCTGATGACCTCTGTGCTTGTGTGTCCTGATGGAAAGACCATTGAGGCTGAGGCTGCACACGGTACCGTCACCAGGCATTACCGTGAGCATCAAAAGGTCAGTGCTGCTTAGTTTCTGGATAAAAGTTGAAAAATGGGAACCACAATGTGCTTACGATGTAATTTATGTTCTGTGGTGTCTCAGAGCAGGGTGTGAGTGCCAAGTCATACGTTCTGATGGTTTTCACGACTGATTTGAACGCTTCTGCCATCTAGTGGTATCTTGGAAGGTTGACTTGGGTGCAGAAAAAGCAGCTGTTTTCACAATCTCTACTTCTAAATTGGATTAAAAACCAATTTTATGAACAATTTTATTTTAAAGTTATTCCAAGCTGACTGCCACATGTAACAGACATGCATGTATTATTGCTATTAAATTTGATAAAGAATAGCAAATAGAAAATATAAAGCAAAAATGTTTACAGGCTTCGCTACAAAGAACAATTTCTCACCTCTGAGTGTAGTAACTTGCGCTGCTGTTGATCACTCTTCCAATGCTCCAGCGTCTTTTCATTTCAGATGTTCTCTCATTACCGTGGTGCTTCTGTGCCCTGTTTAGGTTGCAGATGACTCTCAATAAAATGAAAAGGATCATACGAATTCCCATTTCCACTTTCACTCTCTTGTGCACATGCATGCTGTGTATGCTGATAGTTTTCAGCTAGCATTTTTAACCTAAATTTAACGTGGAACGTTCCTATAGATTTGGGGTTTTTTTTAATGTTTTTTTTTTTGTACGGTAACAGTAATCAATAATGAAACGTATCACCAATTATCTCTATGATTTTTTTTTTTCTCGATTTAATTGTTGCAGCCATATTAACAACCAACTTAATTTCTAGTTATTAATATTAATTTGCACTATATTGGCAACTTTTGTCACCAGGGAAGGCCAACCAGCACCAATCCCATTGCCAGCATCTTTGCCTGGACCAGGGGCCTGGAGCACCGGGGCAAGCTAGATGGAAACCAAGACCTGATTAGGTAACTAAACAACTTGTGGTCCAACTTTTTAAACATTTTTCTAAAATATTTTATCTATGAACAGAATCGGTCTAGGCCAGAAATGTGAACTGTAGCAAACCAGTAGTTTCAGAATGCTGCTAGGAATCACTGTATTTTAATGCCGAAGTTAATTTGTCTAAGGTGGCTTTAAACCACCTCCATTCTGTCACCACATGCTCATCCAAATCAAACAAGTGCAGCTCATAATGACTGGACTCATTTATTGTTCTGTACTGTCTTGTTTTATCTTTCCAACCTCTCATTAAAACTTACTCGTTTTGTAAAAATTTGAATTCAACTCAACCCGAACCACATAACTACAGGCTGCAAAATGAATGAGTTCTCCTCTTGCATTGGCAAGATGCACTTGGAGGATGTTCAGATATTTTTATTTTGACTCTGTAGCAAATTAACAAATTGCAGATGCAACACAAAATATTTGTTCAATAGCTGATCAGGATGCTTCATGAAACACACTGCTAACACACTATTTTAATTAATGACCTTTTTCCCAGTTTGGGTAGAAGAAAAAGTATGGAATCACTCAAAGTGAGGAGAAAAATGACAATTATGATGTAATTTTCATTTTTTTTAAATAAATATCAGCCTGAGTCTGTATGAGCAATTTAGTCTGCAGTTAAGAGTGCCTGCAGGCTTGGCTAACAAGCTGTGGGCTTGGCTAATTAAAAGAAAACATGGCCCCAACATGAGTCATTAATAAACACAATTCAAAGGATTACAAAAGTCGTTGCCACAATTACTGTTGAGATTCTTTCTTCAAAGACTTTGATTGTTCCCAGTTAGCTGCATGTACATTTTGATTTATTAATTGTTAAATGGGAAGGTATACTTTTAAAATGGGAATATAAAAGAATCAAAGGGTGCTAGACCGCAAAGTCAACGGTCAGTCAGTTGAATGCACTGGGATTTACATCCAGAAAAGTCAAATGGAAAACAGTACTAGCACTTAAACCAGGGGTATCAACAAAGGGCCGGTGTGGCTTTGGGTTTTGTTCCAAACAAGTAGAAGCGAACCTGATTTCACCTGGTGTCTGTCTTCAGAGTGGTTCACCAGGTGAGCTCCAGCTTGCTTGGATCAAAAACCCATGGATAAGATTTCACTCCCCAACCTAAAGAGAACACCACAGGATACCAGTTCGCTAAAGAGAAGCAATCATGGAGTGTGGGTGATTAGATGAAGGTGATCTTCAGTGACCAATCACAAATCTGCACTGGCCAAGGAGATTAGAACTATTTTCTGGAGCCATTCTAATGAAACATATAATAATAACTGGTGGCCTAGTGGTTAGTGAGTTGCCTTTGCAATTCGAAGGTTTCTGCTAGTAGCATCACTGAGGTACTTTTAAGTATTTCTCTTTCACCTTTTAACTGAAATCTGAAGATGTTTTACAGGCTAAATTCAAATATTCTAGTTAGAAAATGAGCTAAGCTTACTGTAGGTGGCGTACTTGAGCGCTTGTCTTGAGCAGTTCTTGAGAAAAGATGGGCTGTTTTTCTAAGGTCACAAACACAGCATTAAGTGCTTGCCAGTTGTAATTACATAATTTATGTAATTACAATACCAAATCATGAACACTGCCTTTATAAGCCTCTATATATTGTATGTAAGATTGTGGAAATGATTAATTTGAAAGGAGGGGGGGGTGAGAGTTCTGCTCTAATTGTCCTGCTATTCTTCAGGTTCTCTCAGATTTTGGAGCGGGTGTGTGTGGACACTGTGGAGAGTGGGGTCATGACCAAGGATTTGGCTGGTTGCATTCATGGGCTTTCCAAGTAAGTTAACCATTTTCATATAGTCAACAGAAATTTGTCATACTGTGATAGATTTGCTTCCCCCTTCTCTTTCTTTGTGAAGGCACATGATTGTCCATTAGCTTTCCGCGACCACTTTCTTCCATGCTTGGGCTGCCTGATGTCACACTTTCAGGCCAGTCCTACTGCCAGAGCTAGAACAATGGCCCTAAATTTAGTCATGAATGCAAATGTTTCAGACCACTGGAAAATTCAGTTGTAGGGAATTGTGTTCTTAATTATCCATGAGATAAAATTGTTCTAATTTGATGATTAGACTGGGGTGTCTGCTGGTCCTTGAGATTACAATTTTTAGCCTGCTGATTGTGTATGCAGACGCAGCATTATGAAAGCAAGTTTCTTTAAAGAGTATCTCTGTATTTACTACATAAATAATATAACTACACCTCTTTTTAATTAGTGAATTCTGCTATTTTAAGGTGCAACTGCTATGAACATGGGCCTTCAGCTGCACAGCCAGCTTATGTTGTCTCAATAGAAAAGCGTTGGCAATAAAATAGGAGGGAGCAGCCACACGAGTCCTAAGTCAACATGGCCATTGCCAGGCTATAGAGCACTGCGCTGTGGAATTGTGTTCTGTAGAGTGATGGAGCTCAGTGATTTTAATATAAAATTTTTCAATTTTCTTATGATAAGACTACATTTCTGTTCAGGGCTGAAACAATTTTGATAATGTTGCCAATAGAAACCTGACAGATTTCCATTCTTAATTGTAAATATGTGGCTTACAACTTTAACCTGAGATCAGCTTTTTGTGAGCAAGCGGTGAAAAGGGCTAAAACAAAAATAAGGAAGTAATAAGAAAATGTCTGGGACTATTTTCTTAAATCTATAGATTCGTCCACCTGAAAACAAGGCCAAAATTAGTAGTTTGACCTGTTCTGACAAACCACTATAATCACTCCCTGAGGACATGCAGTTCCCACTGTAATCCGTGTCAAACGAGATGTATTTTTCTTTTAATGTAAATAACGTAGGTGCACTGCTGAACCATGAATTCTAAATTTGAATAGACTGACAGTAGTGACTGGGGAGTGTATAGTAGGTTTTTAGTAATGTGCCATGAACCAACACATTTACAGCTATCCCTTTTTCCAGCCTACAGCAGTTTGAGGCTTAACACAGCAGACAATCAGAGTTCATTTATATTTGTTTGAAAGGCTCAGTAACAGAACCAGTCTGTTTGATTACACCGGTCAACAGGTCAAAATCATCAGAGATAAGTTTATGTGGGGTTTGTCGTGTTTTTCATTGCTGATTCCAAATGGTAATTTTTCCCATGTCGTTTTTGTGATGAAGCTAGTTATGTATGCTGCGTGATAGTTGGTATAATTGGCATATAATCATATGCTGAGCATTTTTGAAGAAACAGTGGTGACACTTATTATATCTATGCCACAGTGTTGCCTGTCTGACTTCACACTGAAAATGTTGGAAGAGTTACTTGATTGGTGTCTGTGGTTTAATAAAAACTGCATTCAAGTCTAATGCAAATCTAATATTACTCAGAATTCAAAAAGTTGGTGTCTGAAAAAACTGAAAGCAGATCTGAAATCAGCATGAAAAACTGGTTTAGAAAAGTGAGTTTCTGATTACAAAAAAGTTCGCGTTGACCTGTGTTAAGACGACAGACGTTAAAATTGACTATTTTGGCAAATAAATGCATATCCTTTCATTAGCTAAAAATAACATCCTGTAAATACATCTGGTCTTACATTTTGAAGTGCCTTTAAAGTATTAAATATAAATGTACACCAATCGCATGCTTGCATTACCTCTACATTGCTCTGAAACCAGTTGTTTTTAGGCAAGTGAAAATGTGAATTCTACCGTAACAGTTCATTTAACCTATTTCCAGATGTATTACTTTTCATTTTGAATTGTATTTTAAAGTAGAAATGTCTTGGTAGATGAACTTTTTCTTGCTAACTGTAGCACTACTGTCTTTAGCAGTTTTACTGATTTGTGATCTCGCTTTTGTCACAGTGTGAAGCTCAATGAGCACTTCGTCAACACCACAGACTTCCTAGACGCAATCAAGACCAACCTTGAAAAGGCCCTGGGTAAATGAAGGAACACAGGAGGCTGGTGAAAAGCGTCTTGTCTTTTTGTACCTCATTTTTAACTTAAAGGTCATAACCACAAGCATTAAGCCTGAAGGGATAACTTAAAAAAAAAAAAAGAAAGAAAGAAAAAAAAAAAGAAATAGAAGTCATGTTCGTAGCAGTGCTGTTGGCTAATTTGTTGGCTTGACTGCCATCGGTCCACTCCATCACCACCTCACAACTCCAAGGTTTTATTTTTGTAAGATGAAGTACTGTATGTCAAATACTGTATTATACCATGGACAAAATGATAAAGGGCCGTTTCAGGAACCTGCTAATAAATTTGTTTGAACCTCGCATCTCGTACTATTCATAAACACATGACACAGCTTTTAAAGGCAAATAAAATGTATTCATATACAGTATGGTCCAGATCACAACATTTAACATACAACTATCAACAGCATATACACATTGATGTGCAACAAAAGAATGAGAGCTCTATACAAAACTAAAACATGACTTGCCATCCCAGGCTTGGCATAATGGCTCAAGCTTCAAGGACCATTTGAAACCATAGAGCTCACTAGTTCTGCACTGTTTTTTTTTTTTTTTTTTTCGTGCTGTGTTAACATAGCATTGTCTGGTTGGCTGGACAGGGGCTGTCCTTGTAAAGCTAAGCAGAAACAATACACTAAATTTCTCAATCACTCCGTGCCAGGTCTCTGGCCCTGTAACGTGTCTGCAGACTGTCGTTCATCACTTCAGAGCTCTGCAGCAATGATGGATGGCACACTCTCTTACAGACACAAGGCAGTTAATATTTCTGTCCAGGGCATCTTCACATTCAGCCCTGGAGACCAACGATAGCTGTAGCAGTGGTGGCATGTACATTACTTCTGGTGATTTTGACAATGTTTCATGTATGGTGCAGTGCCACGTGACCAAACGCAACAAGAACTGTGTTGGTGTAATTAAGTTCTGAGTAACAAAAAAAAAGTAGGCCATCGCTACATACTCTCCACTATGCTTTTTTTCCCAGACATTTAAAAACAGGACAGGGCTTTCCCAATATGGAACATCAAAGTTCGTTACTCTTGAGCATGCCAAGAAAATAACATTGCACAATAAATACGAGCTCCATTATACCCTAATGGTATGATGCTGTGTCTGGAAGTTGATGTGTGACTTGCCCTGGGAAAACCCACAATCCAGCAGGCACTAAGGCTTCCTCACAATCAGTAAGTCCACTGGACACAAATCCTACATGCTTTATTTAAAAAATGAGGGGAAAATCACAGCGAACACTGTAGAGGAAGATTCTTAAAGGTTATGGTGTGTAGAGGGGGGGAAAAATTAAACCACAGTGGTAAAAGCCAAAACATAAGCGAGGAGGAATTTGCACCTTGCCAGCTTTGGTTGTGTCCAAACAGGTCTCCTGTAGTGGCTCTTAATTTTAAGGACAACTTGCCACAGAGTTGTAGATTTTCCATGTGCATGTGTTCTAGTCCGCTACAATGCCAGTGGCTCCAACCGCTTTGAAAGAGCTAGAGATTGTCTTTTTTGGGGTAAGTGCCTCTGTACACACTGTTGCACTGCGTAACTAAATTACACTCAATGTTATTCTTCAATGCTGCTATCCAACAAGTGGAATATGGCGTTAGGATGTTATTCAATTTCAGTAGTTTTCCTCCTTTTGCTACTCATGATGTGAAATGAAATGGAACTTAACAGGTTCTAGTGAGAAGAGGGGGAAAAAAAAATCTCACTTCCTCTTACAGAGGACTTAAAATGGATCCCAGTGCACAGTCACTAGGCAGCCATTTCCTCACTGGTCCATCTTGAAGCCATGGCTGTTTCAGTCTCTTAAAGTTGGTTATGCTGTAGCGTAACGTGCGGCAGCCTTGGCGTAGTTGTAGTAGCCTAGCTCAGCCAGTTTCGCCAGGTCTTGTGCGTTGTTACTGGCCAGGTTTTCCCTTTCACTGTAGTCAAAGCTCTCCTCTTCATAGTCCTCCTGGCCCTCCATGTCAGGGAGAGTTTCTGTACAAGGGAAGACACAGCATTTGAGCCTACACTGGTCTTTACCACACATGTATTTACAATAAAATATTCCATTGAAATTACAGCTGCTATCAAAGAGCATGAACTCTGGCAGCTTTTTTTTTTTTGGCTTTGGCATAACCTATGCTCAGTAGCTACCGCAAGGGCTCTGATGCTTTCTATCCAATTCAAAATTACAGACAAGCATGATGCTATTCATGAGTTTGTACTGTATTCTGAATTAGAAGCCTTTCTTAAGCCTGACAAGAATGTTTTGCCAATCTTTAAATAACTTGCACAAATGGCATTAATGGATGCGAGTGTGTGCCATATTTTAACTCCCATCTAGACTGTAAATAAATAGCCCTAACAGTCAGTGAGGCTGGTGTAACTACTAGTCTATTTACAATTTTTGGGCACAACGCAAATGTTATATATTATAAAACAGGCCTCAGAAGGAGATGTTAGCAAGGGCAAGTGTTGTACCTTGTCCGTCCGGTGAACCGTCTAGGACGCCATGCTTGACCTTCATGTGTCTGCTGAGGTTCCCCTTTAGATTGAACTTGCTGGTGCAGTAGGGACACTTGAAGGGCTTGCTGCCGGCATGAAGGTGCATGTGTCCAAGGAGATTGTACATTCTGTTGAATGACTTCCCACACACCTGTGAAAACAGATTAATAAATGATGTTTACCGCTACATTCTGCAACTCATAGCTAAGAGAGGACATGGCACTTCCCGAACCTGAGTAAGCCAATCTTTAAATAACAGACATTTACACTAAATAACTGTTTTCCTGCTTCCGAGTTTATAATAACCACAAAACGTCTTCCTCACCTTGCACTTGAAGGGTTTCACGGGAAGGTGGACGATCATGTGGGTCTTGAGGGTCTGTTTTTGGACGAAGGTTTTAAAGCAGACATGGCACTGAAAGGGCCGCATGCTGGTGTGAATCAGCATGTGCCGCTTCAGATTGGCCGAGAGGGTGAACTCGCGAGAACACACGTCACATTTGTACTCCTTCATGCCCTATCATGGAGACACAAGCAAGTGACAGTCATTAAAAAAAAAACTTCCATTTTGTTGACAGGATAACCAAAAAAAAATATCTTCATATTCACTTCATATTCAGCTCAGCGGGGAGGAAAAAGGAGTTAGCAGCGGAATTAAATGAGAAATGTAGGCAGTTGCCATAGACACTGCTGAATCTATAGGTCGGTTCTGCTATTGTTGCTTGCTCACAAGAATTCATAATACGAAGGGGGAAAATAAACTGACCATGCGCACATGCTGTACTTATCGCATTGCTGCAGGACAGATAGACAAGAACCATTACATATACAACTGAAAGCCCAGCAGCTCCACCAAGTGTCCTAGAGCCTGAGGTGCTCAGACAATGGAAAAAAAAAATGTTCAGTATCAGGAAACATGGTTGAGCTTTCCCTTAAACTGTTTTCATTTACACTAATTGGAAATATTAGAATGGGACCATACAGAACATTAACAGCACATAAGCATGTTAATACTACATACCTTTTCATACATTTCTATCATATATAAAAAGGTGCCTTGTCTGGTACACCAGTGCTAGTGACCATTTCTGTAGCCAACAGAGATTTCTAATCAAAATTGTTTTTTAAAAATCTCATTGGTTGTGTAGTGAGTGAATTTTTGTTTCATTTAAATATTAGCGTGTGGGTACCATCAAAATGATTCAATAGTATTTACATATACCGATATTACATGAGGATTCATGGTGATACCCCACATTAATGATCTTTAGGTTGTTTATGGGTGGATCCTTGGGTTGTATAGCAATCTTATAGCAGATTAAGGACCCTAGTAGATATGATTAAATATCATGGCAAAAGAGACGAGAACACTAGTGTCTAGCATATACACAGTGATTAAGTGTTCATAATCGTGCAACAAAATTCCATTTTTGCTTTCTCCAGGAAATAGGGACTGGAACTCCATTCTTGATCAAAGCTTACACAGATCCCATTACAATGTCTAGAAATGAAATGAATTTCTTATGTGAGCTTAGTGAGGGCTTCCCAAGTGTCCACTGAGGTACTATGGATTCACTGTTTGAAAACTCGATGCTTAGATAACTCCCTTTTACAGGAAAATAAGGAAGGGGTAACTAGAGTTTCATTCCTATTATAAGAAGCTTAAGGATGGGTTAACTAAACATGGCCAGTGTTTTGGTTTGTAATTCAGTTGACCTGTGATCCACTTTGTTTACTAAGACTGCAATCATAAAGAGATGAATCATAGCTATAGAGTGAGGACTACAAGACACAAAATCAGTCAATATGACATTCACAGTGTAAAGCACATGTGGAAATAAGTCGCTTTCCTCATTGGTGTGAGGAGGGAGAGAGCAACAGTGGCTTGAGACGTGGATTGGATGCCTGGAGGACAGAGGGCGGGATCTGACAGAGGGCGGGATCTGACAGAGAGCTCAGTTTACACTAAAACCTGTTTTGGCAACTTAAGTCTCATGGTGTGTTGTGTTACATGCTATAAAACCAGCTCTCATGCTACCTTTTCCCTCCAATAAGGCTGCATCCCCCTCACATTCTGTTAAACCTGTGTTCTTAGACTACCACTGGATAAGAGTTAGAAGAAGAGGGAGGGCTTTAGTTCACAAACACAGAAGGTTGGAGGAGGATGACAAGAAGGCAGTGAGGTTAAAAGTACCTTGTGTTCGAGGGCCTGCTGTGTTAGTACCTTGTGCGTGAGCATGTGTTGCTTGAGGTGGTGAATCTGGACAAATTCCATCCCACACTCGGAGCAGACGTAGGGCCGCATGTTCTGGTGCTTCATCAGGTGGTTCTGCAGCTGGCTGCGGTAAGCAAAGGACTTGTGGCACTCGCTGCACTGGAAGGTGGTGGGTCCCTGGTGGCTGACCTGATGGCGTCTGAGATGGGCATGAGTGGGGAACTCCATGCCACACTGTGTGCAGACATGGCAGTGGCCGTTCTCGTGCTTGGCCTCATGGGTGCGCAGCTCACTAGGATAGGCGAAGCCACGGCCACAGAAGCGGCAGCTGTAGGGCTTAATGTCGCTGTGCTGGAGCATGTGGCGCTTGAGGTGGCTTGTCTGCGTAAAGGCCTTCTTGCAGACGGTGCACTTGTGCGGACGTGTGCCCTGGTGCGTGAGCAGGTGTGTCTGCAGGTGGCTGGGCTGCTTAAAGAGCTTGCCGCAGTGCAGGCACTCATGTGGCTTGATGCCGTTGTGGCCCAGGATGTGCGTCACCAGGTTGTACTTGGAGGTGTACGATTTCTCGCACATGCGACACTTCCAGCGCTTCAGGCCCTCGCCCACATCCACACAGTATGATTCGTCTATCTGCACGTTGATGTCCAGCCGGTCAATCTGCATTCGCCGGCCTACAGAATTCTCGCCATCTGTCCACATCATGGCCTGTCCACCTTCCTCGTAATCCCCAGCCAGACCCATCTCTGCAGCTTCGTAGGCAACCACACTTGACTCATAGTAACGCCTCATCACAGGGCTCACCTCCTCCTCTGGAGTTTTGATGTTCAATGTCCTGTCCTCTTCCTGGTCTTCTTCTTTTCCACATTGTTGCGCAGGCCGACTGGCTGCTGCCCTCTCACGGCCCACAGGACTACGTTCAGCTATTCGAGTGTCTGTGTCTGATTCCACATCAGTCCGCTGGCTGCTCGACTCCTTCCCATACTCTGGGCAGTCTTTGTTACTGTGCTCTTCTTTTAATGGTACTCTGTTGGGTGCAAGGTCCAAAACCTCTGACTCGCTATCAGTGTGATGAACATTTGAATGGTAACAGGGGCTGGAATACTCAGGCTTCTCTCCTTTCACACGAGTCTGAATCACTGGGGACTTCTCAGTCTGCTCCACTGCCTCATCTTCACTTCGGGGTCTCTTGATCCTCCCACGGGGCCCTGGACGCCTCCGCTCAGCCCCATAAGATCCTTCTGGCCTCTTGTCCTCCCCGTCGGGTTCTGGAAGGTAGTCTCCATTGGCCCCAATCAGCTGGTCTGTGTACTCATACTCCATTGCTTCTGGAGGCGGAGGGGGGCAATCACGTGCCTCTCCCGAGTAGAAGCCATTGGGAGCAATGGTGGCTCCAAAGATCTCATTCTGAGATATAAGGCCCAGCACTGCAGCCTGGGCCAGGGACAGGACCACCACAGGGTCGGTCTGCGTGCTGGCGTCCACCACATGCTCCATCACTTTAGAGTAGCAGCGAACCAGAGGAACTTCTTGCTCCTGTTCCTCCTTTAAGAAAACAGAAAACATGGTCATAAAATGTATTGCAACAGTAAACCAAAGGCAAAATATTTACTACAGTTGTCCTCTTAAAGACTGTTCATTTGTGTCATGGCAACAGTCACTACAATAGAATCCTAGCAACCATGTCAATTCAACATAGTAACAAAGATTTTTAAAAAGAAAGAAGTCAGTAGGAGGGAAACCTGGCAATATATGGTGACAGTAAAGATATTGCTAACAGTAATGATTCCCAAAAAAAATTCCATATACTCTATTTTCCAAGGTTAGAGCGAGCGAGAGAGAGAGAGAGAGAGAGAGAGAGAGAGAGAGAAAACGAGATTCAGTGTTCACAAGAGATGGAGGAGATAAAGCAGATCTATGTAAAGCGCCATGCTTCCTTCCTCAACGGCCTTTAAAAGAACGCAGAGCACAAAGGGAACCCAGGTCAAACCAGGAAGTCCACATCCGTGGACTGTCCACAGTATTTCCTGTCAAGTCAAGCTGTGCCATTGCTGACTGGAGCTGTTAGCGGGCTAGCACTCAAAGCTAAGGCTAATGTGGCAACAAACAAACTTGGGTTTAGAGTTCAACTGTGCAAACATACGAGCACAGCTCGGCCCAGGGCTGGGGAGGGAGGCTAATGATGGTGAACCCAAAAGATCAACTTCAGCCTAAAAGGTGAGGCCATTCCTACCCAGTAATTTAGCTCGGAGGCCACTGTAGGACTAAACACCTGTGAACAAGGTACAATGGCAAAATATTATAGAGGCATTGTTACAGGCAGAGTCTCTTTGAAAAACCGTTAACGCCTCATTCAGATCTGTAACAAAGTGCTACAGTAGGTGTAGATGCACAAGCCTAGGCGAAAACAGATTTGCGCATATGCAAACAGTTGTCTGCATAAGAATACACACGTGAAAGAGTCACAGTGACTGACAGCTGTAAAATGAGGAAAGAGGGAGAGAGAAGCAGAAGTGAGAGAGACACACACTGAAACAGAGAGAGAGAGAGAGAGAGAGAGAGAGAGAGAGAGGGAACCTGGATGCCCTGATAACCACGTCATTTATAATTACTGCTTTTAAAGCAGACAGAGTGACGGAGAAAGAGACAGGGAAAGATTGAGTGAGGGGGAGACAGAGAGACACTGAAAGAGAGGGAGAGTGAGAGAAAGAGTGAGGCAGGGTAGGGTGATTGAGGGAGCATGTGAAAGAGGAAAAAAGAGGAGGGGGTGGGGGGATGAGTGAGTGAGTGGGGGAGAGAGAAAGAAAGGGAGATAAAGACAGAGAAAGAGTGAGAGGAAAAGAGCAGAGAGAGAGAGGGAGGGGTGGCGGGGGATGAGAGACTGAGAAACTGAGTGAGTGAGAGAG